>QNUK01000095.1:978919-1273919 GCA_013621035.1 Clarias magur | reverse complement strand
TAAATTTAATAATGAGTCTCTCCAAAAACGGTGAATCAGATGTCGGTTCTAATATAAAATGCTCCACGGGTGTTTGCGGAAAGAAAAGAAAAAAAATAAAATAAAATAAAACCCGTCGGCGCCAGTCAGTAAATGAGCCGGATATTTGAAGAGTGAAATCACCTACGCCGAGGGAGTCCTTGAATTTTTTTTTTGTTTGTTTGTTTAATTATTTATTTGGCTATTTTTAATTACAGTGAAATGGGTCACTGGCTGCTGAAAGTATGAGAATTCTTGCTTTAGGACGAGTTTATAAAGGCTTGTGTATATATGTATATTTATATGTTCACCACACAGACAATGAATGTCGTGATTGTTCACCCCCTTTTTTGTAATTAAGAATTTTGTATTTGTGTCTGAGTTCTACCCCATACAGCTCAGTCTAAATTCATATTAGTAAAGCATTAGGCCCTGCTGTTTCTTTTCTTTTATCATGCAAGGTGATCTGTCTGGTTATTATTCTCCGCCTATTTATAGCATCCTGGCCCGTTGCCTGGAGCCGGAGTGCCTGACACGGGCCCCCGAAACGCCAAACCCTATCGCACGCAGCAGCAGCAGCAGTCTCCTCCTTTCCCTCGCCCAATGGGGGCAAAGTCTTCATCAGCGTCTCCGTATCAGCCCTGATGAATTGGACGATTTGCATATCTCCCACGAGGCTCCCTAACTGCGTGGCCTAATCAGCTCAGAGTGCCTGAGATCCACCGCTTTCTGAGATCGTGAGACGAGTTGTTTCTTTTCGTAACACTCTTGTCGGAATCGTCTTTTCTTGGAGTATGGCAGTCGAATTTCCTTTTGCCAGACTGTCGTGTGGTTCTGTAAAATCTCTCCTCTTTCACTCTGAGGCAATTTCATGCCACTTAGGATAATTTGTTCATTTCAGGCCTTTTGAATTGTATTGATTCACCACAAGTGTGTACGTGGATGGCACTCAACGAAATCGTCACCTGAGCGTCTTAATTCGTGTCCAAGCACTATTCTGCTCGAAGTTGCCGGCTTGTTAGGGGAAAAAAAAAAAAGTATAGCCAAGTAAAAAAAAAAAAAAAATAATAATAAAAAGCCTTGTGAAATTGCACTAATCATATTCACAGTGCATTCGGAAGCGTCTTTTGTGAGATTTCCAACCACGTTAACTCCCAAACTCCTGCAGGCAGCGGCGGAGAAGAAGCAATATGCTTGATTGTGACTCACCGGAGCCAGCTCATATGGCCAGAGACCAGAGCGAGGAGAGCACAGGGAGGAAAGGGTGGGAGGGGCTTGCAGAGAGAGGCTGTATGACAAGATGCTGGAAAAAAGAGAGAGTGCGAGAGGGAGAGAGAGCCAGGCTGCAAGACAGATGAGAGGGGACGATGAAGAGCATCGCTAGTGCTTGAGAGATAAGTGGAAGGAGGGTGGAAGTGCAAGCGGTGCTTTCCTTTCTTTCTTTCTTTTTTTTTTTTTTCTTTCTTTCCTTTAATTTTAATAATTTTTTCCCAATATAGACTCCCGGTTTATAGAAATAATAGGCGCTTCAGGTCACTTAAGGACTCGTATCGCCGACGAGTCTCTCAAAGTTTGCAGAAGACTCGACAGGAACGCAGCTGGGATAGCTATGACGGATCTACGCAATCGCGTAGCCGCCACTCGTAGAAACGTTCCAAGCTCGCCATGGCCGTCTGATGTCCGGGTCACGTCTAAATTTAACTTCTGGGAGTAATTTCTGACGCGATGGAGACATCCTACCGCTGTCTTTTACCTCTCGGAAGTTCCTAAGGTGTCAGGAGGACTTGTGACCTTGCTCCTTTGTTTCCCCCCCTCGGATCTTCTCTCCGTCCACCTCGGCGTATCAAGTTCGGCTCCCGATGAGCGAGTCAATGTGTGGCTGTGGTTGTAACATCATCTCATCACTGATGAAGCGGCTCGGTCGTACGGCCTGCTGCTCGGACCTGCTGTCCTGCAGCAACACTTCTGAACACCTGCAGCGAATGGGCCTCGGCTGCCCGCCGCAGCGTAAGGTAACTCTGTGACGGGGGCGTTTTACTTTTTTTCTTTTTTTTTCTTTTGTTGGTCTTTCGAACTGTTGGTTCGGACATTATGATTTTACCATAATTACTCACTTAGAACGGGTCCAAACAATTTTCCACAAGCTTCTTCACCATTTATTACTTGATAAGAAAGTGTTTCTACAAAGTTCTTCCACTGACAGACGTTCATCTGTTCTGCTACTTTTATTTGCTTCGTCATCCTGGCCTGTAAAACCTGGTTCAAGATGACTTCACATTATTGCTTTGATTGCTCTGAATGGCTTTTTTCCTCTTTCCTCCTTTTCTTTTTTTGGATGTTATTTAGCCACTGGCCGGACCTGAGAGAATATCTTAAGCGTGCTGCAGTAATTGATTTTCTAATGGAAACAGGTGATTTAATGGCCGTCTTGCTGCCTTGACAACCGCAGCATCCGCTTTGACTTGGATTACATTCTGAATGGATGCTGTTTATAAAAAAAAAAAGAGAAAAAAAAGACCTTCTCCTGTTTCCCCTCATTCTCCTCCTTTTCTGGTCGCAGAAGCCTTATTATTATTATTTGTGCCTCTGCAGTAAATTAAAGGCAGCTAAGTGGAAGAAATCTTTTAAATCTGCCGACTTGCGGAGCTGCTTTTCTCCTCGCAGGTTAGAAGGCTCGTGCTGCGTAATGTTCCGTTTAACTCGAGCCTCTCAGGATCTCGCGTGATACTCACGAAGAGGTCATGGCGGCTTGACATTTTAGTTCTGCTGAGCCGTGGCGTCCTGCGTCGCTCATTCCACAGTATTCCGACATCCTGCTCAGGTGCGACTAATAATCAAGAAGTATTGTTTTTTTTTTTTTTTTTATTTATTAAATTTTTCCCCAGAGTTTAAAAAAATTTTTTTTACAGATTATTATATTACCTGTTGTTTGTAATTTAATAACGTCTTAAAATCTAATTCCACTCTCTGGACAAACAAATGTCTCACACTTATCAGATTTCATTCAGTTATCTTTAGCATTGATTGTTGTGTGAAAATGATTCGTCATGCTCGCAGAATCATTTTTGATTCACAGAACTATCCATCCAGGTATTGATGAAGGGTTCTTAACCCAGTTACAGTTTTCCTTAGTTGTTATCTTTGCTCGAAGCGCCACAATAATTGATTTTTCTGCAACAGTTTTCTGACTACCACCTAACGCTTTGCTACATCAGTTTTTTTATGACTGACGCTAACGTTTTCTGCATCAGTTTTCTGACTAACGCTAGCGCTTATCTACATCAGGTTTCTGACTAACGGTAGTGTTTTTCTACATCGGGTTTTGGACTAGCGCTTTTCCACACCCGCTCCCTGACTAGCGCTTTTCCACACTCGCTCCCTGACTAGCGCTTTTCCACACCCGCTCCCTGACTAGCGCTTTTCCACACCCGCTCCCTGACTAGCGCTTTTCCACTCGAATGGTAGTCCTATCATTCGAAGTTTTAATGTTGTCTAAAGAGCAGATGCGTGAGGTGGCGTACTTGCACTCTTACCTCAATTGTAGAGATACTAGCCAGTCCAGAGTCACCTTCGTGAATAAGTCTTTAATCCCAATAACAGTCCATGAGCAGCTGTTTGAAAAAGAAGAATCTGATCGACTTCGCCTCCCCTGGATGGAAGTCGTCACCTTGTTTGTAGTTTTTATTTGTACAAGAAAAGTTTTATCGGAAGCAGTGAAGAAAAGTGTACTTTTCCGCTTCAGGCTTCAACTTCCTGGGAGCCGTCTGGCCACCTCGAGGACGTGTGTATCATGTCGGTATCGTGTAACCTCTTTGGTACTGAAAAATGGGATAAAGGCAGCATATTCCTACATTTTTCTAATAAAGGTTTAAAGTTTCCTTCCTGAGCGCTAGCTGGAGCCGGAGTCCTTGAATAGCACTGGGATCGATTAATATCCTCTTAAATGAAATGTACACTCAAGGGCATGAGGAAGCTTCTGCATAGTATTGATAGAATTACAGGGATAGAAAAGGACTTTAACTCTCAATCCTATAGCCTGAGGTGCGCTATCAAATGTGCGCACTTACAAAACTCATGACCCGAACCTCTGACACTGCAGGAACTCTTATGCCACTTTTATATCACGCCACGCTATCGGAGAACCGACTGGACAGAAAGTCATTTTACTTGTAGGAAGTTTCATCTTCTGTACAGAGAGGGAGAGAGAGAGAGTGGTGGAGCGTGTGTGAATCTTTCCGGATGTGATGAACAGAGTTTGGCTGATGCGCTGTATAAAGAGAGACCCTGTGGGAAGACACCGAGCATCCTAGCGCATCCGCCGCGCCTCTATCTGCCTCAATTTTATTCGTGGATCATCCATCACGGGAACATCTTCCTGTCTTTCGGTATTTCCTTCCCGGATGCAACACGGGGGGGGGGAACCATCCACGCAGATTGGATTTGATTTTCTTCTTAACACCGAACTCTCAAGGTTTCCAAAAATCTTGCAGCGATGAGTCTCTTTTGTCGAGTTTCCAAAAGCGTGGAAAGTTGCAAAGAGGCATCTCAAGGCTGCAGCAAACCTTTTTTTTTCCTTCCCTTGAAAAAAGCATTTGATCAAAAGGAAACAAAAAAGTTCACATTAATAAAGGATGGTTTGAATTGATGATTCATATCTGAGGGAGTTGGTTCCACAGAGAGATTTTTCTTTCCGTCTTTCTTAGTGTACAGAAGGCGTCCCTCAGGCAGCTCGACAGAAAGCAAATGAATTCAAAAGTCTACGGTGTATTAAAGGATTTTATCATCACCACTGATTACTAATAATAAGAGCATGATGATATGGGTTCCCAAAGAGTGATGTACCACCCCCTAGTGGTCCGTAGGTGTACTGTATGAGGGCTGTGATTAAAAAGTTTGAGTTGTTAGATTTTTAGATTGACAATGCAGTCAAGTCATGAATACAGCAGTTTATCAAACAGTACGCTGAGTATATGAAATAATAAAGCTAGTTATGCCTCATAATTAAATAATTCATGTCATAATTTTTTTATGTAGAGCAACTTGTATACATTCGCTACATTTTGTAATTTTCTAAATTGCATTTAAGGTAGTAAAATGTTGCCATGAGTCTGGAATCCTGTAGGTGGCGCGCACACTAACAGGCGGAATAAATGTATATACAGTAAGTCTCTGACGTACAAACGAGTTCCGTTCCGGGAGCACGTTTGCAAGTCGGATTCGTTTGCAAGTCGAATTCGTTTGCAAACAAAGTGGGAACAAGAGAACTCTGTCTTGGTGAATTTTCCAAATTTAGGATTATTCACCATCAGGACGGGTTTACAGGACAGGACATTGTTTGTAGATCTGCGGCAATTCGTAACTCAAACGTTCGTAAGTCAAGGACTACCTGTATATTGCATGTGGATATCTATAAATTTGTTACAGTTGCAGAATCGCAATACAGATGGACCTGGCAGCGAGGTATCGTCATATCGTATCGGCTGGTCCTTCATGCCTCCCGTTCCTCCTGAGTGTACTAGTGTATTGATGTTGTAGCACAAGCTTAAATAGTCTCTTAAATCTTTAAAATATGGTGTATAAGATGGGGCTTCACACTTTAAGAAGGTACAGTGTGATGTCATATTTGCGAACCAAGTTGTAAAACATGTTTGCAAGAAATATTAAAGCACAGTGTGTAAACGTCAGCCCTATTCAGACGTGATCAGTTCTTCATAATGCAATTCTTTTTTTTTTTATTTTATGTACTGTATTTAATATAAAAAAAGATTTTTCTTTGTCGATGGAAGTGTTTTCTCTTTGTTGAAGATGTTGTACGCTGTTCTGTAAGTGATGATTAGTTTTTGTATTTAGGTAGTATTTACTCAGCTTGCATCATCCAGCTTCTGATTCAGCGAGCACAGAGATGATTCGAGACTCCATAAGTCCCAAATGAGGAACATTTATAAAAAAAATAAATAAAAGAAAAACACTTTACAGAAATCCAGAGTCTTTACAGAGCGCTACAGTCGAG
This sequence comes from Clarias magur, assembly GCA_013621035.1. Taxonomy (NCBI): domain Eukaryota; kingdom Metazoa; phylum Chordata; class Actinopteri; order Siluriformes; family Clariidae; genus Clarias; species Clarias magur. The sequence goes on along the minus strand of QNUK01000095.1, from coordinate 1,267,891 downwards.
AGATACTCATGGGGCGGTTTCCTTCTTTCCTAAATAAACGTGTGGTTTTTTTTTTTGGTTTTTTTGGTGTGTGTTTTGTGTAATTGAGATCAGTCGCACACCCCTTAACGACGCCGGCGTTTCAGCTCAATGCTCGATGCAGAGCGAGAGGAGCTACAGCGCGCCGATGATGTGTGTGTGTGTCTCTCTCTCTCTCTCTCTCCCCGTCTCTCCTGAGAACCGATTTAATATCCATCCTGTTTGTGGGAAACTCTGAGCGCCGTGCGTGCTGTTACAGTCACGTCTTTCCTACTTTCACTTAATGAAGGAAGACATTTTCCTCCTAATTAGTATCAACTACCGCAAGCTGTTCTGTTATTTCATCCTTCAGTACCGTTTCTTGTTTTTATTGAATGAAGCACGGCGGCGACACACCGAGCTAATTCAGTCTGTTACCGAGCGTTTGGATTCTTTACTGCTTGCAAAACAAACTTCACACAAATAATGCACCTTGTATTTTATAATTAGTTTTTTTTAGTTTAAGCATTTTTGTTCTCGTTATCATCCCTAATCTTTTTACTTTACTTTTCTTTTTTTTTCGTACTCTTGTTTAACATTATAAATTTTTCTTCATTTTCTTCTTTTTCTTTTTCCTTTCCCCCCTCATCTTTTAATCCTTTTTTTGCTTTTGTGATTTTTCTTCTATCAGCATATATATATATATATATATATATATATATATATATATATATATATATTTTTTTTTACATTTTTAAAATTTCTTTTTATTGTTTATACTTTTCTTATTTTAGTCACTTTTTCATTTTTAATCTTAGTTCGTCCATTTTCTTTGACTTTTTTTCTCATCTTTAATTTTTTTGTCTTCTTTTTTTGTGCTTTCTTTTTTCCCCTTTTTTATATGCATTTGTTTTTCATATTCCTGTCTTGTTTATACAGTTTTCATTGTTGTTTGATTTGTTTATTTATTTATTTATTTATTTTATTTATCACGATACGTAGGTGCTGATTCGATTTGTATTAAGATTCTTAATCACAAGTTCAGTATAAATATATACTGAAAAAAAAAATCTAATTTTGTTACAATTGTAAATAAACTTGGCAAATAATTTGCTCTTAGCATGCAGGACACACTGTGCTGTCTGAATAGTATAAACAGCACCACCTGTAGGATCATAGGGGAACTGCAACACTTTACGACCTCAAATGTGTATAATTTAACGATTCATTTTCAAAAATAGTTTTTGGAGTCAGTGTGGTGATGCACGAAAGAATATATATATTTTTGAAAAAAAATTTTAAATTTTATTTAGATATTTATTTTTTCTCCTGTCATTTCTTATAGTTGCCGTGGTTATTAAACAGATTAATCATCTTGTACAATTTTTGTATTCTCTTCAAGAGGAAGTTGATGTTCGCGTGGTGACGTTTGTGTAACTCGGTCAGCTCCGGACCTAAAAAAGACGGCTTTGCAGAGTTTAACACAAGCACCTACGTCCGTCCTCGACTCGTTCCAGACACACTCGCGTCTCCATCGAGGACGCGTCTCTCGTCCGTACCACCAAAGTTCTCGACGCTAACGAGGCCTGTCCATCAACACGCGCTCTTTGACCGAGTGACTAAAGCTTTCAGCCAGCGGATCCGTCCAACCTTCGGCTCGTTCCTTGCGCTATTATTAACCCGAGACCTTAAAAGGTGTGCTTGGATTCTGCGTCCTTTGTTCATCCAGAAGGCCGTGAAATGGACTGCAGATGGTTTTATATTACTGAAGTGCACCACCATTAGTGTGAGCACTGTTTACGGCAAAAATATTAAACTAGGCTTTTAAAGCGTACAGTATCATAATCAGCGGTAAAATCTAATCCACAACTGTGTTTTTTTTTAGAGAACCGGGGTTGAGAGGGATGAACCTCCTGAAATTGCTGGCTTTTGTGATACAGCAGATTTGACTCATGTTTGCAGGAGAACCTGTTTAAACACACACACACACACGCAACAACACATGCTAATGAAGTCATCATCTCTGGCCACGATCTCAGACCTGAAAGCCCATCTGCATGCGCCGAACCCCAGGAGGACTGTTTAACATCCTGACCTCATTTCCAAACCCCTCCTTCACTCCCCCATGTCACAGAAGCCCCTTCAGGAAGTGGATATAAAGGCCACTCGTGCTCGGCTGGACGTCTTCTTCAGCGACCTTGTTCTTGCTGAACGCGGCCTGGAGGTCGCATGTGTCCCGCGGATATTTATTAGTCAGGTTCTAAGGAAAAATCCATGAACAAGTGCGACTGTAATGTTTGTTTTTATTATTATTGTTATTATTATTCTTTTTTTGGGAAAATGTTGCAAGCAAACCAACAACTTCAATTCTTAGCATTAAGAGCGTTAAGTGTAAAATCCGCCGCATTGAGTATGTGTACAATGGAAAACACTAGCTGCCCACAATGACGATTACCTGAGCCATGACGGCGATGTTGCGTTTATAAGATTAATATATGCAGTAATAAACGTCTAGACGAGTTACCCGAGTTGAGTGAAATGTACTCTGCGTGCGGGAGAAGTCAACGGTGTGGGATTGATTTTATTACTTTTTATTTATTTATTTTTTTTAGGAAATGCAAGATGTGTAAGAAGCGTCGTACTGTCCGGTCAACACGATTAGTAAACCATCATCGATTGGTTTACTCAAACTGTCGGTTGTTTGTGGATCCTGTAGTTTCAGCAAGTCATGGCAATGTCCGTGGAAAATCCTTAGGTATGAACTTTGGTGTAATATCAGCTCAGTTAATTTCCCGGTTCCGGAGTCGAATCCCGAAGAGCTTTAAATGGAAAGCTAGTGCGCTATGTACGTAGGATGTACAGTCCCTTGTTCCACACACCAAGTAGTGCCTTTGACCAGGAAATTGGGATTCAGCCTTGTGTTTAGAAGCTTGTTAGCTTTGTAGCTCCTGTTATGACGCTCAGAGGCGATTGAGAGCGACTTGATCCGATTTATTAAGGAGACGGCATGTTGTTTAAGCGACATAACGTTATCAGCTGTGTGTTGTGACTGGTTTCGTCAGGCAGCCGCTCTCTCCTCAGTACTGCGGACCTGAGATATATATATATATATATATATATATATATATATATATATATATGTGTATATATATATATATATAATATTTAACATCCCGGTTCTGTTACCGTCTGTTATCAGCACTCGTGGATCGCTTTCTTTTTTTTAATTACAAGAAGTTATTTCTCATGGGGACTTGTACAGTATGGTGCATTCCTTCTTCTCCATTTTCCCCTCTTTATTTATTTTTTTCCCTCCTGTGTCCAAGATGCCAGAAGTGTTTTTGATGGCTTTGCTTTTTTTTTTTTCTTTTTCTTTTTTTTCTTTCTTCCTTTTTTCAGTTCCTCCTGAAGATGGAGATAAATGAGGTCTCGCCGAAGCGTACGGTGCGGTAATAAGTAAAGAAATGATGCGTCTCATCTGGCCTTATCTGTCTGGTCAAGTACGCCAGCTTGGCTCCGGTCCCAGGCGAGAGAAGACAAAAACCAAAAACCAATCTTTAACGCCGAGGGTTTATTCAGCTTCACGCTGTCAGGTTTCCCCTGACGTGATGTAGTAAGAAGCAGCAGTTTAGCGCTTTTTGTTTCTCCTAATGTTCGTCCCAGGTGAAGATTTGCGATAAGTGGCAGCCGAGAGTGGACGAGGTTTAATCGTAGAGGTTCGCGCGCGGAACCCGGCCGATAGCGACCGCTAAGCTTATTAAACTTCTGCTTAAACTGGTGGCCCGTTCAGTGTACGTCGCTGTCGCCGTGGATACCGATCCTGACCCAGCTCACTGTTGTTGTTGGTGCTGCTGTTAAGTGGTTTTCTCGTTGTAGCAAATATGTCGTGTTATTCTTCTTGATATTGTACCGGTCGGTGTTTATGATGGAGGCGGTGGTGGTATGTGATTGTCAAGTGCTGTGCATGAGGATGGTTTCTTGTTGAAGTTTTGTTTGATGGTTGTGGTCTTGATGTTTGTTTTTCTTGTTCGTGAAAGTGTTTCCGGTGGTAGCCGTGGTGCTGCTGTTTGTTATTGTTGCTGTCAGTAGTGGTGCTGGTGCTGTTGATTTGAATTCTTTGGTGGTGGTGCTGTGGTTGTTGTGATGGTGGTGGATTGATTTGTTTTGCTGTTGATTGCGACGTGGTTTGTGATTGGGGAGATGTTTCGTTTGATGTTAGTGATGTTGCTATTTATGATCATGGTGGTGATGTTTGGTTAGTGGTTGTGCTTTTTATGATCTGTTAGTGGTGCTGTTTCTGACAATGGTGGTATTGGTGGTGCCGTTTATAATAACGATGTTATTGCGATGGTGGTAGTGCCGTCTGTGATAATGTGGTGATGTTTCGGTGGTGGTACTGTTTATGGCGATGGTGGCATTTATGATGATGGTGGCGGTGATTGATATCGTTTATGATGGTGATGGTGGTTGGTAGTGCTGTTTATGGTGATGTTTTGCTGGTGGTAATGTTTATGCCCGGTTGTGGCGGTACCGTTTATGGTGGCGGTGCTTTTTATGGTAATGTGATACTAATGTTTTGGTGCTTGCTGTGTTTTTGGTGAGGGTGTTTTGGTGGTGGCGACGTTTATGTTGGTAGTAGTGGTGGTGATTGGTAGTGCTGTTTATGATGATGTGATGTTGATGTTTCCGTGGTGGTGTGTATGCTGGTGATGTTTTGATGTTTCGTTGTTAAGGGTGGTGCTTAATGCTGGAGATGTTGATGTTTTGATAGTATCGGTACTGTTTATGATGGTTGGTGGTAGTGCTGTTTATGATTAACGGTGATGTTTTGTTGTTGTTGTGTGGTAGTGGTGGAGATGTTGATGTTTTGTTAGTAGTTGTAATGTTTATGATTGGTTAATAATGGTAATGTTTTGTTGATGGTGTTTGTGGCGATGTTCAGTACGATCATATCGATGTTGCTGAGGGCGATTTTGAAAATAGAAACGTGTTGTTGATGCTGTCTGTGTCTGTTTTTTGGTGGTTGTTAAGGTGGTTGCTTTTGGTGGTTGATGGTTCGTCAGTGCTGCTGTTTTATGATGATGGTGTCGTTGGTGGTGTTGATTCTCTGGACACTGCTGATGGGGTGTTGATGATGTCGAAAAGATAAACAAGCTGAAAGACAGAGGATCCTGTTCGTCTTTTGTTCTCACACACTCGGATATATCAAGCTGTTCTGAGGGACGAGTGTGGAATGATTCATCACGCTCACTTCTGAAAACTTTAAATAATTTGAAGTGAAGATGAAAAACTTTATCAGAGCAGACCGAGAAACACCAGTGCCTGTTCTCTCTCTCTCTCTCCCTCTCTCGCTCTCACATTGTCCAACAGGGTGTCCTGGTTCTCAGGTGTTGCATTGTATCGCCCTCTGCTGGCTCACAGAGGAAACGCTACCTGCAAGATTTGTGAACACTTTCATTTTTATACATAATACTGCGTGTTGTTTTTATTCTTTCTTTCTTTATTAACAAAATGACCTCCTTTTTTTTTTTTTTCATTGATCATGAAGAAAATAAATCGCTGTTGCTATGGTTACCACAAGATCGTCACGAGTCACCTTACGCACATAGCGGTATACGTGTACGCTAAACATTTCCCAGGCTTTTTGGATGTTTAGGAAATTTTCAAATCTTCCCCTTATTTAATTTTGTCACGGGACGATCCAAATCCAAATGACACGTTACAGCGTATTTTCTTTACCGTCTCTCTCTCTCTCTCTCTCTTTCATGCCGAGTGAGCGTCAGCACTACGTGAATTCGTACGTCCTCTGTCTGTCTCTCTCTCTCTGTGTCTCTCTGCGTCTCTGATGCAGTTATTTGTGTTGCGTCGCTCGGCGGAGTTTATAATCCGCGACTCTCAGATCGTGTCTCTCGCCGCATTAATGCTGATGTTCATTGTTTTGTTTGGGAGCATGAATAAAAGATGAGGAGTTTATTCCCACTTTCTGTACACACACACACACACACACACACACACACACACACACACACACACAAACACACACTCAGGGGGGGACGGAGACGGAAAACTCTAATAACCACACGTCTCTCTTGTTTTTCCTTCCCTCTCCCTCTCTCCTCCCGTATCTTTATTTCTTCGTCTCTTACCTACTCGCATACGCTTTCCTTCCACTTCCTGTTATCATTCTCTCTCTCTCTCTCTCTCTCTCTCTCTCTCTCTCATTTTCTCTCTTCTGTCTGTTTATTTCTTTTTTCCCTCCCTTTTTGCATTCTTGCATTCTGCTCGTCCTCTTTCCCTTTTTATTCTCACTTCTTGACCTCCTTTTCCTCTTTTTTCTTCTTTTACTTTATCTGTTTTGTCTGTTCTTCCGTCTTTAACACATCGTTCCTTCACTTCTCTCTTTCTGTATTTTTTAAATTTTTTTATTCCACCTTCTTGTCTTTTATCTCCTTTTTCTTTTTCTTCCTGTTTTATTTTTTTGGTCTTCCTTCCTTCCTTCCTTTATATCTCTCCTCTTTTGACTTTTTCATTCCATCATTGTTCTATTTTCCCCCTTTTTGTTTCACTCTTTCTTTTCTTTAATTCTGCCTTCTTGTCTTTATCTCCCTTTTCTCCTGTTCTATTTGTTCTTGTGTTTCTTTGCTTGCTATTCCTCATCTTTATTTCTTTTGTTTTCTCTTTAACTCTCCTGTTTTGACTTTCTTTTTCTTTTTTTCTTTCCGTTTTTGTCTTTTCTTTTTTCCCTTTATCCATTTTCTTCTACTCTTCTTTCTTTCCTTCTATTCTGTTTTATAATTTCATATTTTCCTTTTTATTTTCTCGATTTCTTTAATCCTTTCTACTTTTTTTTCTTTTCTCACCTTCTATTGTTTTTTTTGTTTGTTTTTTTGTTTATTCTTGAATTTTTCTTTCCTTCGTTGTTTTATTTTCCCTTTTTTTTGTTCCATCCTTCTTGGTCGTTTCCTTTTTTTCTTTCTTTCCTGTTCAACTTTTCATGTCTCTTTTTCTTTCCCTTCTTGCTCCTCCTGCTCGTCTCTTCCTTCTCCCCCCTTCTTCTCCTCCTCCTCCTCCTCCTCTCCTCTCTTGTCCTCTTCCTCCAGAATGCCGGGAAGTCGTTGTCCTCCTCAGGCAGCCTAGCGAAGGTCCAGAAAGTAGCAAGCTGGCTTTTGGAAATGAACCAGGACCTGCTGGTTCCCGAACCGGAGCCGGAGCCTGAACCCGGACACATGGACCGCGAGCGAGAACCTCAGCACCGGAGGCGAGAGCGAGGCGAGGACGATGAGGAGGAGGACGACGAAGAAGAGGAGGAGGAGCCGGAGCGATCCGGACAGCCGGAGGAAGCGGAGGAGGAGGAAGAGCCGTGGCCTTCGGGGCGAGAGTCGGCGAGCCGGAACGAGGGAGCGGAGGACGGCAGGAGAGAGGAAGTGAACGGAGGAGAGAAAGCCGCCCAGTGGCTGTGGGAGCAGGAGCAGAGGACGCGAAGGCGGAGACGGAGGAACGGCGACGAGGAGGAGGAGAACAACAATCAGGGCGAGGAGGGGGCGGGAGAGGGACGGGTACGGACTGGGCCGCGCTCCGAGGAGGACGAGGAGGACGGAGAGCGGGAGGAGGAGGAGGAGGAGATGGACCAGGAGAGCGACGAGTTCGAGGCGTCGGAGGACAGCGCCAGAGAGGAGGACGAGGAAGCGGAGGAAGAGGAGGAGGAGGAAGGAGCCGGAGACACGGGACTCCACTCGTCACTGGTTAAAACCGGAGCGCCGGAACCGAACGACAACGCCGACGTCCCGTCAGGACGACAGAACCAAAGCTCGTCTTCGTCTCAGCACACACATCCTCAGGTGAGAGACGTGACGCTAATGCTAACTAACATACACCCGTCTTTATACTCCAGGTTAGCTCAAGTGATCTGTTAGACGTAGCGCTAATGACGCTCTAATGGTCGCTATGACAACACACCTGAAAAAACGATTCACTGAAGGAGTGGGAAAAAAGATGTTTAGTTTAGTTTCACCTGGGTGACCTTTGACCCGTCTTATCACACCATGAACTCAAGAGCCAATAGAAAGCAGGTGGGCGGGGCTGAATTACCGGTCTTTGTTGTTGTTGTTATTATTATATAAGTAGTGTTTACGTTGTGCTTCTGAACTCACTGTAGAGCTTTAAGGTCAGTGTGTGCGCTTCGTGGAGTCTGTCTCCATCTAGTGGACACACCGTGTACTAACAGATCTAATCTAAATCACCTTTTTGTGTGTTTGAGATGCTCAGCTGAAATGTGTACAAGTTTTCTTGAGCAGCTACAACGATGACGTATACACTCATGACATATAAACTCCTGATTTATTTAGTGTGTGTGTGTGTTCACTCGTTAGGGGTTAATAAACTCAATTAATTAAAATTTTGCTCTGAGACCTGCAGGCTGATCTGTCCATCACTCTCCATTACTTACGTTCTTCCATTCTCCCTCTTCATTTTGTTCTCCCTCCTTTCTTCATTTCATTCTCTTTCTTTCCATCTCATTTTATTCCTTTCCTTTTTTTGTACATTCTTCCTAATTTCTTTATTTAATTAATTTAGTTTATACTTTATAGTTAATTTTTCTTTCTTTTCCATGTTTTTTCTTTCCTCCGTTTTCTATTTTTCTTTTTCTTTCTTCTATTTTCCTACTTTTTCATTCTGCCGTATTCTCTCTCTTGTTCTCCTTCCTGTCTTCCCTTCATGGTTTATTGTTTCTTGTTTCGTCTATTATTTCTTTCTTTCTTCTGTATGTTTTTGTTCTTTTCTTGTTTTCCATTCTCTTTCTTCACTTTTGTTCTCCAAGCTCCTTTTTATTTTTTACTTTTTTGTTCTTTTTTTTTTTTCCTGTTCTCACTTTTCTTTCTTCCTTCCTCTCTCTCTCTCTCCTTGTCTCTCTTCTCAGCATCATTAATGAGTTGCTACTAAATAATTTTCATTTTTAAAAGTTTTCTTGTCCTACACACACACACACACACACACACACACACACACTGACTCATCTGAAGTCATCTGTCTGTCTTGCCGTTCTTATAAACACCAAATCTGAAGGATGCAGGTGTAGTTTTCTGTAATCTAGTCATGACGTCAGTCGCTGGTTAACTCCGTCGTCCCTGCGACGCCACTTCCTTATTTGAGTGTCGTCCTGGAAACGGTTGCCATGCAACTCCTGTCCACGCATCGCCATGGGGATTGAGCAGAGAGCAGATGAGCAGGAGGATGCAGGTGAATCACGCACCCCCACCCCCCCGGCTGTGGTATCATCATCATCGTCCTCCTCCTCATCGTGTTTCAGAGACGCGACTGCGTTTCTCTTCAGAACAGAAACACCACCATAATACACCACGAGCGTACATTACAGTTTAAACACACACACACACACACACACACACACACACACACACACACACACACACACACACACCGGTAGAGGGCATCACCTCAGCTTGGTTTATCACGCGTGTGATTCGGGACGCAGCCCTGCTCGGTCTCCACTCATGCAATTCTATTTTCAGACACTAGAGGGCACAAGAGATCCTAGGATCAGACCTCCTCCAAGCTTGGACACCTCAATGAAAGTGTGTGTGTGTGTGTGTGTGTGTGTGTGTGTGTGTGTGTGTGTGTGTACACATTGCGTCCATGACATTTTTCACGTGTGTGTGTATAGAGTATGTGTTTCAAACTGAACATGTCTGCTGCAGCTGTGCAAGGATTATTCATTAATCAGCTGTTTGCCATCTGTGCTGTAACACACACACACACACACACACACACACACACACACACACACACAGTGTGTGAGAGAGAGATCTGAGAGAGAGAGAGATCAACTCAAATTAAAATTATTCTGAGGAAAAACAAAAGATGAGGTTGATCTGAGGTCAGTGTACAAGGGAGACTCCTGGTGTGTGTGTGTGTGTGTGTGTGTGTGTGTGTGTGTGTGTCTGTTCTGTGGTGATTCTTGCTACTTCATAAAATCCAAGGACATTTCTACAGCATGTCAATCTAAGAATGGTCTCTCTCTCTTTACCAAGCTCACACACACATACACATACACACACACACACACACACACACACACACACACACACACACACACACACACGTAGTGTTAAAGAGAGAGAGAGAGATCTCTTCACAAATCCAAATCAGAAGTGTTCTGAGGAAAAATAAAAGAGCTGATCTGAGGTCAGTGTACAAAGGAGACTTTTATAGTCGCGTGTGTGTTTCTGTGGCGAGTCTTGCTACCTTATAAAACCCAAGGACATTTCTACAGCATGTGTCAATCTAAGATTTTTTTTTTCTTTTTCTACCACACACACACACACACACACACACACACACACACACACACACACACACAAACTCACGTTCTCTGTACAGGAGTCTCCTTTGTACACTGACCTCAGATCAGCAAGATCTCTCTTGTGCTCTCTCTCTCTCTCTCACTCTCACACACACACACACACACACACACACTGGGAGTGTGTGTCCGTGTGTGTTTGGTAGAGAGAGCAAGACCATTCTTAGATTGACGTATGCTGTACAGTAGAAATGTCCTTAGGTTTTTATGAGGTAGCAAGAATAACCACAGAAATTCACTCTCACACACACACACACACACACACACACACACACACACACACACACACACACACAGAGTGTCCCTTTTTAAATAGATTTATTATGAATAAATCACACTAGCTGTCATGATAATGTCGATTATGACACAAACCTGTGTGTGTGTTTGTGTTAAACATGAATCCCCTCACGTGTGTACGAGTTCACGTTTCCGCACTCTCTTCGCACATGAGACGTGAGGAGGATCTCTTATTTCTTTCACTCTGATGTCAGATTTACACACACACACACTTAACGCTCTTTGTGCGTTCGTGTAAAGATTTTCTCTCTGAAGCAGCTTGCGTATAAAAGATTCATACTCACCTGAAATTTTAAACACGCTTTTTTTTCCCTCCCACAGCAATCCACAAGGACGCAGCAGTGTGTGTGTGTGTGTGTACACATACTGATGTAATATCCTTGAGGCAGTGAACGACTCAGCACACACAAATGGCCCAATAACTCACTTTAGTATGCGTGTTTGTTGCGTTTATTATACAGTGAAGTGAAGTTTAAAAAGAGAGACACGTTTCCCGTCCTCACTTTTCCGATACCCGTACACGTCTGATTGCACTCTGTAATGATAATGATATCATCTCATCTGGTTTTTAAATACGTTTGAAAAATTCATGGTTAATTGTGATAGTTTTCCATTATGTAGTAATTTGCTAACAATTAAAAAAAAATGTCGCTAAGGTAATGATGTGCGTGATAAAAAAATGTTTGCTAGCGCTATATCAAACAGATGAACAAACAGATAGCTAGTGTTTCTGTTAAATTCATACATACACTGGGCAAAGAAAAGAACTAAGGAGATTTGAAGTTACAGGAACTCGGGTAAGACACGTTATTAAAACCTGGTGCCGAACCCGGAAAACACGTGTTTAGACAAAGATGATGAACGGAGATCACTTAAACACTTGGTGAAATTGTGTGGGGGGGAAAAATCAACAGTAGAATGTTTAATAGTGAGAGTAAGATCATTTCCATACACACACAATGTGAACCATAAGAAAACTACTTGTTGGTGAGACTCGTCAAGAAAAAAAAAGGCTTCAGTTTGCTAGGGAGCATAAAGATTGGACTTCGGTGTGATGGAAAATGGTCATGTGATCCGACGAGTCCTGATTGAGGTTATTCCAGAGCATCAAGGTAGGAAGGGAAGGCAATTTCTAACAAACAGATAAAATTCCGACTAGGGTTTTACTGAAACTACCCAGAAACCTTTTAACTTGCATTATAGCAAACTCTGAAAAATGATCAGCATTTTAATAAACTGATAAAATCCAAACAGACAAAATCTTACAAACTGAAATTCTGATTCAAATTTGTAGCGAGCTTGTCAAAGACTTTACCTACAATTACAAAAAAACAACAATGACTAGCATTTTAGCGAACAAAAAAAACAAACAAAAAAACTTAACAGATGAAATGTTGACTAGCATCTCAGTAAACCAACAAAAAACCCTTAATACTGTGCAAAACAGATAAAATGAGGACTATCATTGTAATCAACTAGCAAAAAAAACCAAACAAAAACATTTTGTCACTAGCGTAATGCTAACAAGTACAATTCAGTTTCAGTAAGCTGGCTTAAACGCCAAATAACTCCCTGATGAACAGATAAAAATAAACAAGATAAACTAGCAAAAAAAAAAAATACAATACAGCTATCTAACGTTGTAGAAAATGGATAACTTGATGACTAGCCTTTTGGAAATCATGGGGTCACCCCTATAGTCTCAGGATATTACAGTCCCCAGATGTATATGATGCATAATGGGAACATGACAAAAGGTTTTATGTTCCCCGGTTTTAGGGTCCTGGGTTGCCAGGGACACATGTTCCCTAGGTCCCAAGTTCTACAGATGTAGGGCCCAGTGTTCCCAGGGTCCCATTTTACCAAGGACCTCATGTTCTCAGGGTCCCAAGTTTCCCTTGTCTTTAAAGGGTAACTCTGATCATTTTGATTCATGCATGTTTATTCACAAAATTTATACTCAATTACATAATTTTAGTTTTTGTAATTTTGGTTCTGTCAAAGCCCCTATTTGTTTAGTGAAATAGTTTTTGGGGATTTTCTAAACCTCATAAAAATGATAAACATATAGTTAAATAGTTTTAAATTCTTCCCAATAAAAAAACTGGATAATATTCAAGAATTAGCTTTAAATGGCTCATATCTTTCTTAAATAAAAAAGTTCACGTGTGGTAACACGGGTACACAACCTGGCAGTACACAAACACTCTGCTAAACGGACGACAAAAAAAAAACAAAAAGGACTTGCACTTTAGTTCTATCAATCAATAAATAAATATAAGCTAACAACCAGTATAACCAACAGATAAAATGATGACTAACAACTTTTGTCAACTAACTAGCTGTATATACTAATAAGATTTAACAATGATTAGCACTTTGTAAACTAGCTTTTAAAAAAAATAATAAAAAACTTTTAGTATAGCGAACAGGCAACATTCTGACTCGCGGTTTTGTACCCAACCTGTGCTGTAGTATACATAACAGGATTCATGTGGGTTGGTTTTTCTACTTATTTATTTATATATAACACACACGACTCTTTCCTAATTTAAACCCCCAGCATTTTTTGCATTCTCTCCCATTAGCCCCGGTTAGCGGGTTAAACCTGCGCTACGAACATAAGGCGCACACTTCAGTGCCAGGAGATTAGCGAGAGAGCCCGCGTAGGACAGCTAAAAATGAACATGATTCCAAATGTCTTTGCTCCATTAAGCCTGAGCTGAGCCATGTGGCGACTTTGACCGCTCGACTGTTTTTTTTTTTTTCTTCTTTTCCTTCCCTCTCTCTCTCTCTTTTTCGTACTCTTCTAGTCCAAACGCTTTTCTTTTTCATTTCCTCCACGCAGTGTAATTTACAAGTCATGCAAAAACAGATGCCGGGATGAATCGCTGCCGTTGAGTGTAATGGTTTCCAGCTCAGTAATTGTTGGGATTTTGCTTCTTGATGTGCAGGAAGCCCTTTTGTTAAGGAGGGGGGGGAAAAAACACCATATTGAACTGGGTTGCTGTCACGCATTTCGACACCGCTGTCCAAACAAGCGGCTACTAAATAAAACCTGTAGAAAATCGCATGGCTTGACGTGACAGGAGCGGTGTGTTGGAGAAAGCAGCAGGTAACAAAGCAAAGCCCAGGGACACTTTTTAGGACCTTACAGAGTCGGATGAAGCGAACATGGCTGGGAATGTATCCACGGTTGGATGGTGGTAGCCATCGAAGAACCGCTCTTTACAATCGGGTTCTGATGCATTTAGGTTAGAAGAGGAAAACTTGCTAGCTAGTTTGCAAAACTGGACACTGGTAGCTCGTCTGTCTCCGATTTTCAACTGTCCAATTTATTTAGACGACAAAAGCAACCTAAGATCTAAGACTAGCATAGTACACAATCAGTGTTTTCATATTCGGGATCCCGGGGGACACTTGACCGCGAAGTCCGATTCATTTTGCTCAGTGAGAACACACTCCGTCCACACTCAGGAACCATACAAGGATCTAATCAAATACGGAAGCCAATGGTACGCACAATTACACATGCTAAGTCTTGACCTAGCATTAGGTAATGGGTTGAACTTGCTCAGGCTATGATGGGGATTTACAGAAAGCTATTGCTAGCATTGCTTTAAAAAGGTCATGCCATGTTCCATACTAAGCGATTTCTATTTTGTCCAGATTACTAATCTGGGTTTTTTCAAATGTATTTTATTTGGCAGAGTCGCAAGCTTTATATTTAGCCAGACTCGAGTAACATGCCTCATATAGGTTGTGTGCATCATGATTTGTCAGCTCATGGAGAATGATCCGGGATTCCTCCGAGGGTTATTTTTGAACCCTTGTTACGGATTCGGAGTCATCTTCTCGGTTTTGCAGAATTTCATGGATTTTTCTTGCTCCCTTGATGCTCATTATCTGATCTTCTACCAGTTTGGCATGAAAAAAAACACACAAAAAAACAAAAGCAAATAAACCTCGCTAGCTGGTGTTGGTCTGGTCGAAGTGGCTGGTTGCGAACCGATGAGTCACGAGCTGGAAGCGGTGGTTCGTAAGGAGAAAGTCATCAGGACTGTAGGCAGTGTTTGGATAACACACCATATGGGAGCACGCGTGTTGTTTTGTCAGTTTACAGTGTGACACTTGGTTTCCTGTGGCGGGTTCAGGGAAGTTTTTTTTTTTTGGTGCGCTATTGTTCTGCATTTCAATCGAACCATGATGGATAATGCTGTTTTGGCCTTTTTGTTGTTGTTGTTATTTTTAGTTTAAAGGTGAAGTAATGTGCAAAATTTACTTTCAGTGTCGGTTTTAGACATTTCATACGGGTCTCTGTGCAAATAAATAATAACTTGAGATGTAGATTAGATTTAGAAAATTAGATTTCTTTCCTCCTATACGACCTCCCCAGGGTTGTTGCTCAGCTCTGGAGGGGGCGTGGCTCAGCAGGAACTCATCTACTTACATTTACATACGAACTAACAGTAATAACATGCGGTATCGCTGCTAATTGGTTTATTATTTGCTAAAAGACGTTCTTGAGGTTGTAAGATTGATCAAGTCTAGTCGGAGTATTTATTATTCTACCGCCATGGATGTGGGCGAACAGGAAGATAAGCGCCTGCCGAAAGAGCTTGTTGTTGGTCAGCGCTTGAGCTGGGGCTGGATGCCAGGGGGGCTGTGGCGTGAGCTCTTGAAAGAAGAGCAGCTGTCAGGGGTACTGCTGACCTCACACCCTGGGATATTTTAAAAGAGGCTGTGAGCGTCCACACAGAGCAGACAGTCCCCATGTATAGTCCATGATCTTGATTCGGCACTGCTCGAAGGCGTATTTGGGATAGTCCTATCGTTGGGAGAGTCCAAAGTCATCGCCAAGGGCACCCAGGTACTCTTTGCCTACTGCTCCTCGAGCTCTCCGTGTCGTCTAAAAGTTTTTAAGCTTTTAGGCTTGTCCTAAGATTTACAAACTTCTTACTCCTGCGGGATATGAGTTACTAGTTCCCTGGACGACTCGGCGATGCTCCGGCATTGCCACATCCCGCGTTTTTCATCCGCCAGCAATAACAACAACAAGAAAAAGAAAATGCCCAAGTCCTTGCCCAAGGAGAAGACTCCCCAGGCTCCACCGGAGACCCTGGCGCTGGAGCTTTTGGACCCCAAGGAAGTGGTCAGAGAGCCTTCACCGAAAGTGTTGAAGATATTCAGCATTAATATCATCACACAGGGCCTGCCGTTCTGCCGCCGACGGGTGAGTGAACGAGTGAACGACGCGGCGGTTAAGTCCGTTTGTTGAATATTCAACGATAGACAGCGCACTCCGCGAACTAGCTAGCTCGAAAGTGTGCTGTATGAATTCTACATTGGAACACAAGGTTTATAAAGGTACTCGTAGGTATTACAGATGCTGCCACTTTTCCTTTTGCGTTTCTGACTTAAATGCACAAGAGTAAGGTTTAATTTTATACAGGTGAAGCGCCTCAATAACGCTGAGCAGTCAAGAGTTCACATCTCGAGTGTCTCTAGAATTATGATTCATGCTTCCACCTCCGGTCTTCCTGTCCCTGTCGTGAACAATGACAGCAGCCATCGGGAGAGCGGAGGCAGCAGACTGAATATAGCAGCGCGTTCTAAGTTGTCACTATGTGCTGCAACGCCATCATTTTAATGGCACTCGCTAAGTCCTTCACAGAGTCTAAAGTCAGACGTCAGCGTTTAAGCCGTTTGCTCTAACGAGCCTCATACACTAGTGAACAGATCGAGTCGGAATCCTCCTGTCCTTTTTGTCCGGGGGTTACGCTAGCGCCGTTTATGATTAGCCACCTGCGTGACGCTCCTTGTTTAGCAGCGACATATGCAAACGGGATGACCTTAAAAAGCCAGCTCTCTATTTTTAGGTTTTTGTGAGGATGACGGAAAAATTTGACAGATCTCAAAAAACGTGTGCGGACGCTCTAATGCTTATATTTAAAAAAATAAATAAATACAAGTTCAGCTAAGCTGTTAACCGTTTACGAATACTTGCAACGTTTTATACGGCAACCGCTGACACCATGATCAATATCGTACTCATGCCCTTTTGAGATCTCTGTGCGGATTCGAGAGAGATCTATATATATATTTTTTTGCAGGACGCGCACAAAAATAAAACGTGTTGTTTACGTGTCTACCCTGTCCAAGTATGCACTGCACTCCCATGTCACGGTCCATGTCACAGTCCTGCTCTGGTCGCTCTTCTCCCCCCCTATTAGAGGCGTTAAAATGGAAAAAGAAGAACAAGAGCACCAAGAGCTTAACGGTTGCCTCGGAAGCCTTTAGTACCTGGACAAAGAGAGAAAGAGGCAGAAGTGTGTAAGAAATTAATAAATCAAAGGTTGTAAAATAAACTGTAAGTATAATGGCAGCTGGAGTACAGAGAAGGATAAGCATGAGCGGAAACCGTTTCAGATGGACGATTTGCGAGACGGACATTCTCCGCTCCTCTTACACCGTCTCTGTATTATAGCCTGTCGGAGTGTCCTGTCGTGTGTTTTAGATATTTTAAGATCTGGAAATCTTTGCTTTATTCCTGTCAACGCCGGGAAACATGTTCGAGAAACGCTGGTTGGTTACAAGGGTCCTGATTTAGAAACAAACTCAGAGACGTGTTATTAAAGAGACAAAAATTGTTTTTTGAAGGTTTTTGCAGTTGCATGGTTTTGTTTGGCGACGACAATTTCGTCGTTCCTAGAAAATCCGTCAGCTTTTGGTCCATATGATATGCTTATTTTGTAAAACTGTTTGTTTTTTTTTTCTTTTTTGGTAAAACGCCAGACCACGCCAAGACATTCTGTAGCAACCCCATGCTATTAACTCAGTTTCATCCATAATGTATATATAAAATAAATAAATAAATAAACTGACAGGAACTGAGCCCCTGTCATGACTGTAACATTGGTTATTTTCATACAACAGCACAACGATTACATTTTACATTTAAATAAAGAATATGACGCTGTACAAGCTAGTCAAAATATTTAAGAAAGCGAAGACCGTTTATTTTAAAAACGATAAAGACCGATTATTTTTGGGTCGTTACAAATCCGGACACTGGATACTGCTTCCCTGATACACATTCTCTCCCAAATTCCTAATGTTCCAGCACTGATTTTTAGGCCTTACTAAGTAAATCAGGTTCACCTACGCGTATCCAGAGCCCAAGTTCTACCCCGAAGTCGAGTCTCCGTAAGATTTCTGTACAAGTTCTTCTACAGGATTAAACTCGGGTTATGCCGAGCAGCGAACCCTGCAGTACTTCATGTAGTGGAGAGTTTAAATGAATAAATAAATAAATAAAACAGTTTTTCTACCCATCCCCTCTAGGCATACTTTAAATTTAAGCTATGACTTTATTGCAATTGTTGAGAGAAAATAAATAAAAAATCCTCTAAGATATCCTTGTCCTTGTTTCGTAGTTTAGTTTATGTTCAAAACCCCCCAGTTCCTTCTGCGGTCAGCTTTGTTCTTGCCGTCTTAAAAGCAGGCGATGCGAGAGTCTCCGGTCGGATTAGTTTTTTTTTTGTTTGTTTTTGGTGCCTTTTCCAGACGTTTTCATGCTGTTGGCTTGCGCTTACAGACAAGATTTTTTTTGCTTAAGAGAGCTTCCTCTCAGACTACCATGAACGTGTTGACTAACTTCAGAGAGAGCAGCTGGCTCCACTGAATGGAATAGTTTGGATTTCTCTTGGTCCCTGTGGGCCAATAGAAGTGGGAATCTCCAGAGCTTCTGCACCACAAGTTCATTCCTCAGAATCCACCGAGCTTAAAGGAAACGTTTCTGTCTCGCTCTCAGCTCAAACAAACGCAAAAAAAAAAATGCAGGGATGATTCGTATGATTCTTTTTCAGAATTCGCCGTCGTTTGTTTGCTTTCAGACCTGGCCTGAAAATTCGAGTCTACAACCTGGTCCAATTCCATACCAGATTGAAAAGTCGCTAGGTGTTTATCTATGTAGTGCTTCCTTTGGTACCAAAACTTGTGACATGTCCCATCTATCCCGTTGACCGAAGGAAGATGTGACATCATTCTGAAACCTGAAACACGAAGTAGCGTGACAATTTGGACCAATCACGTTCCCCAGCTTCCATACCTGATGTGTCCTGCACCATAGCTCGTTTGGAGAACCTTTTTCTAAAACTTTTTCTGACTTTGCGATGTCTCACGCCAACTCAATCGCACAAGGGGAGAAAGCCTGTGAAATCCTGTAGGCCGTTTATCCAGCGGTGATGAGTCAAGCTCTTGGACTTACGATCTTGAAATCATTTCGCCCCTCGTTTAAGAAGCTTCATCACTTCATTAAAACCAAGTGCTCAAGGCCTCAGTCGAGGTCTCGTTACTAATTAATACGATTAGTCTCGCCACTTAGATCATTATGCTGGTCGTCTGAGAGTTCAGGAGCAAGTAGCGAAGGTTGTTTGGAACAATACAACCTCCTCGGTGTCCTTTTGGGGGGAAAAATTGCTTCCTTATTCAAAAACTGGATGTAGATTTTCATATCTCATATGAAACCCCGCCTATGAATATTTATATGACCGGAATCTATATTCAGTTATGAACTACGGTGCAATATTCAGAGTTATCTCTCAAATGATTAGCCTCGTCTCCCCACTCTGTGTTTTATTCAGAAGGAAGGCTCGCTCAGTGGTACTTTATCACTCGTGGTGGATTTGGTTGTAAACTAAAGGACAGTCA
Organism: Clarias magur; assembly: GCA_013621035.1. Taxonomy (NCBI): domain Eukaryota; kingdom Metazoa; phylum Chordata; class Actinopteri; order Siluriformes; family Clariidae; genus Clarias; species Clarias magur. The sequence continues at coordinate 1,248,510 of QNUK01000095.1, read as the reverse complement.
TTATTTCGGGCAAATTTGACGGCACACGACCTTCACTTTATTCACCAGGGTGATAGTTTTATTCAATTATGTTCAAAAACGGCGGACGGAGCCAACACGCTCGCTGACAGGTCCAGTGAAATACGGTTTTACAGACTGGAATACGGCAACCGGTTAACTTTGAGTACCGAGCAGTAACGATCTACTACGGGAAAGTCAAACAAGTGTTAAACCATCTAGCTGATTTTTCTTTCGTACAGCTCAAGCAAGCGAATGTTAAAGTACTCTATACTGACATGCGTGTCTCGTTTAGTGTCCTCGTTTGGCTTCAGATTTAGAGCATGTCCAAAACCGTTTCCCCCGGAGGATCCCGTTGTTGCTGAATGCGCTCATCAGGAATGGACAACAGGTTCGACAGCACTGCCCTTAGAGACCATATTGGTTTCCTTTCCCACCCTGCTCTGTCATGCCGCTCGGGTAACGCGATCCGTCCTGCCCATCTCAGCTATGCCACGCGCACAGTTAACGTCCAGAGCCATTTGCAGCATCAACCTCCGGTCTCAGACTAATCCTGAACCCTGAGGCAGGTGAATCTAAACAGAAGGGGTCAGGAATGTACAGTAACAGGACGCCGAGTAGACTCGCACTCGCCTCTGTAACGATTGGCTTAACGATGAGGAATGAAAGTAGAGTTTAACGTTTACACAAAACGTTTGCACAATTCTGAATTTGACGAATTATCCCAGAGCTTAGCTGTAGGAACGCAATCAATGCATGAGAAAGACTTGAACAGCGTCATATCGACGTATCTACTGCATGAATCATTTTTTCTCCTTTTTTAAAATTTTTTTATTCACCTGATTTTGATTTTGGAGGAAAAAAATAACATTGATTATTTTGACTAATATTTCAATTGCAATTTAAACTGCAATATGTAACTATTAAACCATTTTTTTACTCAAAGACATTAATCGAAGCTAACATGAAATAACTGGACAAGTGATTTTGTTAAGAGAATGTTTGGGAATGTTGATTTATTACCTCAAAGAATCTCTACATACAGTACAGTCCCGATTATATTTGTTACAGGCTTTTGCGATTAAATAACTGCTCCGTATTGCGATTTCGCAATTGCACAGAAGTGGGATAAAAAAAATTTAAAAAAAGATTCCTTTAGTACTAAGCATTTGAAATGGTATATTTGTTACATTTTTATTAAAATAAAACTTTTAACTTGGTTTTAAAATCTCAATTGCTGCTGTACAATTAATCGGAAAAAAATGAAATCACGATATGGATCAGTACAATTTTTTGGCTATAAATTGCCGCAGGTACTATAAACATGTATAGTTGGAAATTTATGTGCTAATGTAATGTATTTGTTAATTTTTTTTTTCTTTGTTGTTAAGTAGGTTCGAGGTGATAAATCTAGATTAGCCTAAAAACTCTTAATGATGTTAATTGCAATTAGCCTCAATAAATTAGCCTGGATACTAAATTTACATATAAAAGTTACATATATCGCAGGTTCAATTGCAAAATAGACGCAATGTGACTATTTTTTTTCAAATGAATTAATAATAATTTGTTGATTTTTGATTGACAAATCAAAATGTGAAGCTCTAATTTCAATGCATATAATGTTGAGCAAAGTTTATTTCCTTTTGTTTTACAATTTTTTTTTACACAGAGCAAGAAATTACACACTTCGCAACAATAAATTAAATCGCTAACTTGTGTGTTAAATTATGTTTTGAGCTTCGTTACTTAACGCCAGTGAAGAATATTCTTATTCTTAAAGTCTGTCCATGATTAAATAAAATAACTAACTAAGGTCATTATCGAAGTAACATACCAAGCGTGATTTAAAAGTACCTGAATAAATTGTTAATAGAAATGTGTTTTCTATCCTTCTGATGATTTATGAAGCCTCCTCAAGTTGTATAAAAAAAAAATGAAGCTGAGAAAGTAGTTAAGAAATAAAAGCAGATTTTAAGAAATGCTGTTTGTGATGTAACCTCAAAGATTACATGATGAAACCTTATTTAATAAAGGTTTGTTTATTCTGCTTAATTATTTCAGATTTATTGCATTTTATTTATTTATTTATTTAAGTCAGCCACTAATAGCATTGTGTCGTCATTCAGAGGTTGAATTATGTTTTTATTTATGTGTATATTTATTTAATGCAGTAAATTTGTAATAAAAAGGCATCTGACTTAATTTACCAAATTTTAACCTTTTTAGTAGCTGAAATTTATAATTATAGCTTTTTTTTAATAACTTCTTTCTTCCACTTCTTCTCACCCTGAACAAATTTTTTCGTGGCAGGTGATACGAATGATTTTCTAGGAATTTACTAAGACATTCCTGACATTGCATCTATATATTTATTTATTTATATATATTTTTGAGCGTCCCCTGAGAGGTGTCCATCTGTCGTCCAGGTGGAATTATTTTTAATCTTTTTGTTTCTTGTAACAGAATTTCCATCCCTGATAAACAACGTGCCGATTGAGCGTTCACAGGGTTAGTTTGGGGTGCTGTGCGTGTCCCCTACCCGCGCGGGGAGGACGGGTCTCGTGATTGAGCGCTGGCGTGCTGCGGTTAGGAGCTGGGACAGTGCAAGTGTGCGCGGATATTTCTGCCACGAGCAACCCGAGACGTCTCGGAGGTCTGGCGGGGATCCGGGATCGGTGCGATCATGTGTCTCGAGCGAGGAATAAACACCACCTCGTGCACATTTCTTAGGGATTTTTAGCTCCGAGTGCGAGGCTTCCGCTCTGGCCGAAGAAACCGTTTAGGCTGAGGTGAACATTTCGTCACGGTTCTGACACAAAAACAAATCGAAGGCTGCTTAATGATTTAAAAAAAACCCTTCTTCTCTCTCCGGGGTCCCCGGTTCGAGCATCTACTCAAAAGTGTCATCCTCATCTTCATCATGAAGAGAAGGCAAAAGTGCTTGTGAAATGTTTCCGAAACCCTTAAGAGCTAAAGTTTTTTTTTTTTTTTTTTTTTGCACAGTGATGCAATTGACTGTAAAGCGCTACTAAGAAGTTTGTGATATTCCTCAGATATTTGCAGTGTTTACAACATATCAGGCTGAGTTGATAAAAAAAAAAAAAAAAGAAAAAAAAACTTTTTTTTTTTTTTTTTTAGTTACCAGCTACTTCTGACAACTGCAGTCTGACGAAAGTTTTCTTTTCACTTCTCTGGAATTCAGATGTCGGAGAAACAGCGGTGGCTTGTTTTTATGTGGAGAACATGGCACGATGTCAGCAGGTTGCGCTTTTTAAATAGAAAAAAAAAAAGCCCTCGACGGTGCTGGGTCAACTAGCCAGGAGTTAGAAAGGTGTGTTTCCACTTCCCTTAGCCAGATATTCAGCTCACAGGGAGGGGAGGAAACAACCTCGAGTTGGGGATTGATTGATGGCAAGACTTTTGTGTTGTTTTTGCGTCTTTCACGTTCGTTGCTTTAAAAAAAATAAAAAAATAAAAATTGTACAATTGAACCTTCATCACTCAAAGAATTGAACTGCATATAAACTGTACATCAGCCTTTAAAAGAAATAATAAAAACTAAACATGCATCGACGCCGATGCCAGAATTGGGTATAATACGATCAATAATTACGTGATTAAACATCTTTCCTGTCGTGTAAACAGAGCTGATGTGATTGTACAGAACATTATCGATGATATCAGTCAGTAGGAAGGGGATGCACCTTCCAATTACGATATCACGATACCTCGCTTAAAAACTAACATCACAGTATTTAAACAACACTTCAAATACAAGAGTTTAACATTTAACTTCAAATTAAATTAAGCAAAAAAAGCTCGATTTTAACTGATCCAGTTCATCGCTATTATAAATCACACAGGATGAAAATGCGTAAATGGTTCAGAGTGCGACAGCTGTATAAAGAAAAGGCTTCTAACAAACGCGGTTTTCGACTCTTTTTAGCCTTTGCAGTGTTGAGACGAATTCACTCACAGTGAGTTTGAAGTAAAAGGCTTTTCACACGTATGGTTTTTCATGGCGTAACACCATTAAACGGGTTTCCGTCGCGGCACTCGGGTGCTTCTGCGCTCGGTTATATCTGAAAACCAAATGATCCGGTTCATCTCTATTATAAATATAATATCTAATATAATAAAAACTACATATAATACAGTATATATATAGTTAAAAGAATATATATATTTCAGAGTCAGTGTGGCGATACATCAAGTCATGATTCATAACTAAATCGTTTTTTTAGTCTTTTTCTCCTCCCCCCTTGTCTTCTAAAGCGTGAACTTGACTTTGACACTCAAGCACCACAAACAAAACACATTGATGTCCCAGTTTTTTTGTTTTTGTTTTTTTTTGCCCTTCCTCACCGCGGCGGCGTCCTTTGTTCGCCTTCGAATGCTTTCTGAACAGCTGATTATGTACTTTTACATCGCCGTGCTAGCCATATCAAGCGCTTTCTACACTCCTGGGAGTGGGGTGACGGGATTCCATGGCTCCCGGGGCTCCAGATAATGTCTGGGCGAAGCATCTGTGCGAATCTATTCTGAGCCGGACCATTCCTGGTGCGAGTCTGGACGTCGGCGTGAGCTCGAGCTTTAAGTTCATTAGCGAAGGACGAAGGACGCAAATCAGAGTAAAAACAATCCAGGTTTATTCATGTATTCAGTCAACAGTATGAAAAGAGACTGACGGGATGATTTTGAGCCGTTCACCTCGTGTGAGACGAGCGAGCAGTCTGGCGCAGTCTGTTCCCTGTGCCTCACCACCAGCCAGCATAGCTGACCTTAAAGCACGGGGTCAGAATCTCATCCAGACGCCTATCAAGTTCAGGGCGATGTAGATGCGCAGCGTTCCGTCCAAGCCCTGCCTCCCCAGTGAGAGTGCGTTTCTGGGGATGCTGACATTTCTCCAAAAGCGCCGAAGGCTCTCGATGGACTATTATCCTGCCACCAGGCCTGTAACCCACCCCACCACCTCTTAACCCCCCGGTGTAAACAGTTCCTGAAGAGAAAGTGAAACCTGCCTCTTGCAGAATTTAGCCGCCTAGCGGTGCACCTGCCGTGAAGCTGCCAAAAGGCGCGGACGTTTCTCGCAGCGCCGGTACCGTGGGCGAGAGGCTTCCTCGTCTCTCTCTCTCTCTCTCTCTCTCTCTCTCTCTCTTTCTCTCAGGCATGTGTCACAGGTTCAGAGCATCGCCTCGCAGCCTCGAGCAGTAACCGAAGAAGACTTCTCCAGGCTTAAAAATACTCACGCTTTTTCATTCTGTCGGGGAGGGGGATGGCAGTAAGGAATGACTCAGCGAATGTGAAGCATCTCGTCAGCACCTCATTTTTCATCACACTTACAGGCTAAGGTGTCGGGGAAAGACAAAACAGGAACTAAGCAGGGCTTCAATAAAGTTAATTCAATCCAGGTTATGGAATTGTTGAACGGAAATAACAGACTGTGTATGAAAGCAATTTTCTTGGAGATGCTCATCATAAAGCTTCATGGTTTGGATTTTTCCCCCCCTTTAAATCCTACTACAGTTACTGGGAAATTAGATCTAGACGTGAAGTATTATTAAATTCAGTGCAATATTTGTAAAATAACAAACTTGTACAGCAAACAAAGCTGTACAACACTTGGACGTGATGATAATGACTTGTGGTTTGTTTTTGTGTAACAGCACATCCTGAAGTGTTTTATTTCTCTTATATTGTAGCTATTTACAAATAGTTTTAGATAAATAGATAATCAAATTAGATTTTTGAATAAAAAAAATTATATATAAAATTAAACACTAAGCTGAACATTTACAATATATTTTTTTTTTTACAAGATTATTAAAAAATTATAAAAACTTAGGCTGAACATTTACAATATAAATCTTTTTTGTTTTATAATATTAATAAAAATAGAAAGAATAAGTATTTAAAATGTATACAAATTATTAAAACTTAGGTTAAACATTTACAATATTTAACAATATTTAATAAAAAATAAAAGGTTTAAGATTTACAATATTTAATCAATTTTATTTTATTTTTACAATATTTACAAGAAAATGTATATATAAATTATAAAAAGCTTTTTAGTTTATTATAATAATTTTATCCTTATTCATTTTATTTTTTACAATATTTAATACAAATAGGAAGGATTTAAATTAAATGTAAATGTACATTATTAAAAAGTTATAAAAACTTGTTTGAAAATTAAAAAAAAAAATTGACAAAAGAAAATAGAGTATGAGAGATTGACATACACTATATAGACAGAAGTATTTGTCTAAACGTGCAATGACATTCTATCCAAAAACACCTGAATGTAGAGTCTGTCCCCGTTTTTACAGCTCCCATTCTTCTTGGAAGGCTGAAAAATTTGTGCCCATTCATTCCGTAGAGCATTTATGAGGTCAGGCACTGATGATGGACGAGAAGGCCTGTCTCACAATCTCCATTCCAGTTCATCCCAAAGGTGTTTGATGGGGTTGAGTTCAGTCAGGGCTCTGTGTTCGGGCCAGTCAAGTTCTTCCACACCGAACTCATCGAACCGTGTCTTCATAGGCCTTGCTTTGTGCCATGTTGTACTAGAAAAGGGTCTTCACCAAACCGATGCCACAAAATGAAGCAGAGCATTGTCCAAGATGTCTCAGTATGCTAAAGTAGTAAGATTGCTCTTCACTCTGGATAGGGGGCCTGAATTGAATAAGTAACAGATTTGGATGAACATTTTTGTCCAAATAATAATTTTTGATCCCAAAGGAAATATCAAACAACTAGAGACGAGGATAGTAACAAAATAGTCATGAAGTTACAACTGCAAATCTTCCATCATGTAGAGCGTACAGTAACCAAAACAAACACAAAAAAAGTGAGTACATATTGGAGATGACCACTGTTTCACAAAAACGACTAGGAGAAAAAAAAACTTAATATAATATATTCATATATATAAGGATATTCAAGTGGACAAACTAAAATGTGCAACGCAGTGACATCAGTGCAAAAAGAAATGTGTTGCAAGAATGAGGTAAGAAAAGTCAATAGACCATTCAACGGCCAGGATGAGTAGGTAAATAAATATGGCTGTGACCAGTGAGGCTGTTAAAAAACACGTCGCACTAGAGCTATGTGCATTGTAGTGGATGAGGCACCGTAAAGAAGTGTTAAAGCATTGTATATGACCTTAGGAACAAAGGGTGTGTCAGTAGAGTGATGGAAGTCTGCCACTGAAATGGGCTCCATACAGTTGGGTGACTGGTTGTTGGACATGATGGACAGCATCCTCTTTTCCATCCCCAGCTCCAGCGAGTCAAGCTTATAGCCAACCACAGACCCGGCTCTCCTAACTCATGTCATTCAAAAAATGTATCATCCTCATGCTTTATAATTTGTCATCTTTTAAAAATTCAATCTGATACTGGAGACTCCTTCCTTAATTGTTAAATGAACTATTTTCATGAACCAATAAGAAAACCAAAGGATGTCCATGTTTCTTTTTTTTTTTTTTTTTTTTCCTCCTTGTCAAACACCACATCTGTTTATTATTATACTCGATTATGTCAAGCCTCAGCCGGACAAGCCTCTGTAAATGAGCTGTTACTATAGAAACACTAACGTACTAGAACAAGCTGCTGAACGAGCAGATTTCAGAATTCATTTTCTGCACCTTGGACTCCCAGTGAATGAAGCCAAATTAGTCATAGTGTCTTGGTGTCGAGTCTGGATATTGACCTGCGTTTATTTTTCCAGGGTCACCTACTTTCTGGAGTCAAATCCTAAAAGGTATACCCTTGGTGTCTTTAGAGCGTATAATCTGGAAGTAAATTACATTGGACCTCAACGGCTGCTGCTGTTCTGTGTTAGACGAGGTCTGTAACTCGACAGGCTCTTCTATATGCATAGTTATACGATGTGTCCTAAAGATTTGATTTAAGAGGGCTCATTTTCATCACAGATTATTCCGTGGTATCAGCAACGCTGGCGCCATTATCGATTAACGAAGAACCCCCTCCGGGATGTCACAACACGCACGGTCGCATGACCGCCAGCGATAAATGCCATAGATGCGGTAAATGCACACGTTCCGAATAGCTATTGTGGCTGATCAGGCTGGAGCAGATTTCTGCCTCTTGGCTGCCTCTTGGCTGCCTCAAGGCCATCTCGCACACACCGAATCCCTTAACACCTCTCCAGCGCATAAATCATTCCTCTCAGCACATACGAACCTAAGTGGACTAAACAAGACCTCACTGTTTGTCGAGTGGCTTCGTCTAGGACCTTAAAATCCACAATACGATCGAGTGTATATGCACCGGAGTCTCCATGCACTTTTTTTTTTTCTTTTTCCTTTTCTTCTGCTCCGTGCTCGGATTCTATCCGCATCTGTGTGAAACCTGACCCGCCCGGACCTTTTTTAGATGCGTTGCGTATCTCTGCGAGCTGCCAGACTATTAAAGCGGCGAGTTCTTCATTACTCGGTTTGCGACGAACGCCAGTGTTTATTTATCAAAAGCTCGTTACTAAGTAACTAGTGCTCGGGGCCGGGCTCCCACGGGGAACATTTCGCACTTTAGCCTATTACATCGAGCCTCAGCCTGGCGCAATCAATCCTGCTTATTGATCAGCGGTGTCTGGGTCTGTCTCAGGTTTCCTGCCTGTTGCCACTCGATTTTCTCATCAGATTGATTTTTTTTTTCCCCCCACTCCGTCTCTCGTCGGTATGCCCGTCTGTTTGCAGTCCTTCTGTTCCGGATTCACTCTTACTTACCGCAGGTCAAATCTGGCAGTTTGGAAACCGATAATCGCGACCGCTTAATCTTCGTTTCAAGCTGTAAGGGTATAGAGCTCTCGGCTGCCGGTTGAAAGAGATGTTCAGATGAGTATTCCAAATGAAAATCACTCAAGCATGGCGTCATGGTGTCATATTTATCGATTAAGAACAGCAAGTACGGATGATACAAGGACGTCCCGTTCTGCTGCCAAACCTGATGCAACCAGCGTCGGAGGTCTTGGGTTGGACTGGAGTTCCTATCAAGTCTGACGCATCCTTCTGGCTGGAGTTCTCGTCAAACGGAGGCTTCTTGCCAAGGATGGCCCTGTTCGGTCTGCTTGGGGGCCGGTTCCACTGGATGGCCATGACTATGACAAAAAAAAACATGACTTGCATTGGGCTTTTTTTTCCCCTTGATGGCTTGTTCCTGCATTTGCTCTTTAGTGTTAGGACTGAAATTGTCATGAAAGGTTTTGTTTCTGAGATTCCATCAGCAAAAGTGGACTTTATATTAACTTGAACACCTTTCACCTTGTACAGAACGGTTAACCTAATAGCACAGAAATATGCTTCTACTAACTGGTGGTCCTCAAGGGCCTCATCTTTGGGCGTTTTTTCTGCCCACTGTCCCAAGCATGCCCAAGAACGGAGTGCAAAAACAATGTAAACGTTGACCAACAGGGGGATCGGGAAGGGGCGTGGGGGGCAGCTGTTCTTGGGTACTGTACTAATCAATCGTGCCTAATTTGAAAACACCGTAAAGGAATGTAGCGGAATTGGTGTGACTTGGAATCGAGACTCCTGCCCTTAAATCATTTCTCCAGGATTTATTTTGGCCATTTGTTGGCTCTTGAATAGTGCTGAAAATTTAGTGAATAAAAAATTTGCCAGTGCTTTTTTTTTCTTTTTTTTTTTTTCTTTTCTTTGAGTAGGTGGGATGGTGTACTCTTTGCCTTGTCAGTCAGACTGCTAACCGTGGGCTTCCGTGAGCTTGTGTATTGAGGATGAGGGTTGATGTTGCTTTTCTCAGAGTAAGGCCCTTCTAAAGGCAGCATGAAATCGTGAAGAGGTTGGCTTTATGGGCCGGTAGTTGTCGTGTCGTGTCGTGTGATGGACACGGGTGAGTAGAAATTGATTGAAAAGAAATTGTCAGTATAAAAAAATCACTCGTCCATCCTAATCTCCAGTTCATGTCTTGGGATTCCAGACATCCTTAATGCTGAAATGATGCTCAGATCAAGACCTGAACCTTAAAAGCACCCGAGTCAGGGTTGCACACCGAAGATGGAGGGATGGAGAGCTGTGTTTATCGATTGAGCGGTGACCGACCAGAATGTAATAAAGCCATGAAGACATGGTGGTGACCAGTAAGACCAGGAATAGGACTGAGATTTTATCTGAATCAATTGATTCATAATTTATTATTGCACGTAAGCTTAAAAATTGGTCTAAAATTATTTTTATGCAAATATAATTTTTTTTTCAGGATTACCTCCTCTTTGTTTGAGTTTCTGTCTTATTGGTCCTCTATCGCCACCTAGTGGAGCGGAAGATTGGCAATGGAAATAAAGTTATCGCTTTGTGTGAGACGTGACAATAAAAGCATCGACACAAGTTCCACAGAATTTCACTGTTTATTAAAGTACTTTTAGTAGTTTTTAATCTAGCACCTGTAATGAAATAAACATGCTTAAAACAGATCTGATTAGACAAAGATATAGTGCTGTTGAATCGAATCGTAAAAAAATCACAAAGTGCAAAATTTAATTAAATCTAATACAGTTTTAACACCCTCTCTCCGTTTTTTTTCATATTTTGCTTCCAACTATCCAGACTTTCTTAGATTTTATCTTTTAACTTTTTATTTTTTTAAGGAACTGGACGATACAATGAAAAACAAGGTCCCGTACACTGATTTGTCTTTTCTTTTTTCTTTCCAAATATAAAATAAAAAAATGAAGAATAAAGAAAATTGCTACTGAAGGATTGGGTCTCAACTTAACCCCCAGAGCATCACTGATGGTGCCAAAGACCAAAGCCCTTCTGGTCAAAGGCTTCCTTAAGGCTCTCATTTCCAGTCCAGTCCCTGTACCTGATCAGTTTCAGAGGAATGTTTTTCGTTTGTTACGTCACACAGTGACCTATGAATCATTCATAGCATTAAAAAATTGAACTTAAAATGTAAGTGCGTAAATGATGACCGATCGGTGATTAGTACACCACTTATGCTGAATGCAGAGTGGATGGAACAGATGAAAGGGGAAACGAGGTTGCTGCTGAGGTCGTTCAAGCAGTTTTCAAGTTGTACCTCTAGGAGATTTGTAGCCTTGTCCCAATTAAATCTACAATTTAATTTGAAGAAAGACTCGAGACATTTGCACAGTACTGTACTTAACATTTCTAGCAAAGTAAGTCTCGTTATGAACGCACTAAAAACTTAGCCTTGCTTACTAATGAAGGGTCGAGTTGGCACCGAGCTGTCCGGCATGTAATGAAAGGAGAACGACTCGGTATGCCTCATTTTTATTTGTGACAGCTTCACGGAAAAGATTTGACGGTTTCCGACACCGCTAACGACTATGTTATAATCCTAATTTGGCCTACGCTGGGGTGGATGCTACTCGAACTGCAAACGGACCTCACGTTAGAGTCACGTCGTATTTATCGACTAGGATTTCTACTTGGCATGAGCGGATGAGGAACTTTCCTGCTTTCAGTTTGTTTTTTTGCAGTAAGCTAGTCGGTGGGGTAACTTCAAGCACAGAATCCCGATTTGCCTACGTCTCCTCACAGCGGCTTCCAGGAAAGTTTTGGTAGTTTGGAAACCTCTAATCGGCGTGCCCTGACTAATCTCTATTTAGCACAGCACCACACAGAATTGCGGCATATATCCTGCTTATTTATTTGTTGGGACGGACAGACAGAACTGTAATTCTCCCAAGATTGCGATCTCTCTGCAAAGGCCCACTGTCTTGCTGCCATATTTATCTGTTCGGAGCGGTCACGTCTGGAAGATATGATGGCAGGTTTTATAGACGTCAAAGAAAAAAAGCTTCTAATCTGGAGAGTTTATAAATAATGACCGGCGCGCCAACCACGTCCTCGGTGGTCTGTCATGCTTCGGAGAGGGACTCGAGACTCAAGCTGACTAGTCCTATCCCGCTGCATCATGGGAATCTGTCCTTCATGCATTTTGTTCATTTGTTAGACCGAGCCACCTTAAGTACCAGAAATGATGATTCCTCTAAAAGTTTTAGATACAAAATCTGTTCAGGTTAAAAGCGGTAACGATACCACTTTTCACTCATCTTCCTTCATAATCCAATCCAGATAAAAAGCGACGAGTCATTCTGCGTGGTCCGTTTAATCCATACATGGGCTCGCTCTGCGTTCGTGTACGTGTGTGGTTGCGCACAAAGAAAGAAGACGGCATTTTTCGGGCTCTTGCGTCAAATGCCAAGCACAGGAATCCACAGAGCTGGCAGACTTCGCTCACAGCCTCGCGCTTAATGAAATCCAGCCTCAGTCTCGTCCCGCTGCCTCGTTTTATAGCGGTTAGGTTTAATGTCTGGTTTAGGAAGCTGGTCTGAGATCAGTAATAGCTAGTTTCGTGTTTATCTGTGGGAAGAGCTCGCCATTCTCGCTCGGTTGACAACGCAGTGAAAGTGCATCTACTGATTCGACATGTATTCGTGGAGCAGATGTTATTTCTGAGGGTGTAACGCTGGTGTGGCTCAGAGACTCCCAATAGGAATGGCAGAGACGGTCAGTGCTATGATCGACTCTGGTGTTTGGATATTAACACCACCTAGAAACCCCGCCCTCCGTGCCAGCGCGTTCCTAACTTGCGTATTATGACTCATCTAATGCCACACTTACTCCAAAATAGACTTTTTAAAAGTTTGTTTTTAATATATAGAGTCAGCCAAAAAACTTGTACACACTTCAGGAAAAAGAAAACTTCAAATATATATACATTAATGCTAAGTTTATTGCTATATATGATATAATCATTTGTTTTATATTGGCAATCTTCGATAACGTCACGATGCTTAGGTGCTGATGTAATTAGAATTGAATTAGAATATTGCCATTTTATAAACATCCCAATCTATTACATTATTGCAATTTTAAACCTTAATGTTTAATTAAATTAAACCTGTTCTTTATAACATTAGTTTTCTTATTTGAAACCCAAGCGCAGCATTTAAACAACATTAACTTTAAATACAAGAGGTTAACATTCAGCTGAACAGCACATCTCTGTTGCAACATCCAGCATAATTAGCATTTCTAATAATAATTCAAACTTGGCAAATAACTCGCTCCTTACCTGTAGGATTATAAAGAAACGGCGCCTCAAACGCCTCCAAAGTCCCAAAAGTCAGAGCGCGAGTTGAGCCAGAACTTGGGGGTGCGCGAGTCGCCTCTCATGGGACGTGAGACACAATTTTTGACTAATTAGTGCTTGTTTTGTTTTAAGACTAGTTTAAGCATGTGTAATGAGTGGGTTTAAGGCAGAGTTTGGAGACAAAAATGCAGATCAGAAACTTCAGAATCTGCCTCACCGGTTTTAATAAAGCAGCCTGGGAGCACAATGATGGAGAATGTTAGTCCTGTAAAGATGACCCGATGGTGGAAAATCCTCAACAAAACCAAGTTCACAGTCTAATACAGTGGAAAACAGCTCCGAGACCAAATTCCCCTCACGATTTAATCCTTATCTGCGGAGACAACCCTGTTGCATTTCGCTGAGAGATTCATTTCCTTAGGTGCAGTTTTGGCCACATGATGGCAGTGTGGGGAAACGGGACAGATTTGATCAGTTATTGGTATGCTTTACATTGAATATTTGTGTCAAAGGCGAATAAGACTTAATTTGTCGGACTTGAGAACAAATCGGACTTACGAACGTGCTTTTGGAACGGAACTCGTTCCTAAGTCGGGGACGACCTGTATAGAATCGGGGCAGTTTATAAACTCGTTCTACTTAGAAAATCACAACACAAATCTAAAGTGTGTTTGTGAATGTACCAACATTTTAATATTGTGTCTATTACATTACTGTCATGTGTTTAACCTTGAAATTAGTTTTTCCCCTTAGTTGATTTGACATAAAAAAAATAAAAAAAAAACTCCTAAAGCTTGACGTGTGAAGCGTATTTATCACCCGTGACAACTAAGGTGTGAGTGTTTTCCCGCTTTGACACAGACACACACGTGTGCCAACTCGCTTTCTCCTGATTAACCAGCAGATTTCCATGTTCGTATATATGCTCCAGCTTTATGCCTAGGGGAGTATGATGGGGTTTCTCTGGCTTTTATAAATATATTCAGCAAGGCAGAGCTCTCTCCAAACATGAGCCTTGTGCACAATTACTCGTCTCATCTCATTTTACTTTGGAATGTTAGATGAGAAGATCATAAATAAAGTGAAATGTTCAGCTTAGCCCTGGTGGTCAGCACACAGCATAATTAAAACGCTGTGTTACAGGAAGTCACGAACGTTCAGCTTCACGGGAATGCATTGCGCCTCTTATATGAACTAGAGGTACAACTAATTAAATGTCTGATTGAATAATAGTTCAGTAAATGCTAAACTAAATTATAGACAAGCATGATTAATTCTAGCAAGTAATCAGACACCCAAATTAACACAAGCTCTCAAAATTAATCTGTACTTTGATTTTTTTTTATTAATTTGTTTCCTAATTGGTCCAGCATTTTGATTTGTTTGATTCACACGAGTCTGATCTAAAATGAAGTCCGGTATGCACTGATCATCATGTTACTCTTGGATGCTAAATTGATTTTTTATTTTTTTTTAATGCAGGTTATAAACATGAGGCAAATCATTTTCAGCTTATCAGTGAATCGACTTTATTTAGGAGTCAAATCCATTTTACAAAACTATGTAGAAGCTCATCATTGATCCTCCTTGTTCGACACCCAGGTCCATTCATTCTCACATAAACTACCATTTACTGTTACTCTCTAGGTTTCATCTTTACGATGACATATTAGGACCAATATGGGATTAAAAAAAAAAATAATATTGATGAATAAATAAAAATGAGTTGGAAGGGGAGGGGCAGGAAATTTCTGAGTTAAAAAGTTGTAAGTTGAAATTGAAAGAAATTTGAAGAAAACTTTTTTCTGGGAAAAAAAAAAAAACCCCTGAAATTTTGAAGTTGAAGTTTAAAACTCAGAAAAGTACAAGAAGAAAAACTTATGACTTTATGAGAAATAAAATTTTGAACATTTTGATCTTAACTTTTTTGTTTTGTATTATGTTTTGAGTTTTTTTTCTAGAATTTGCAAGTTGAAAGTCATTTCAGAAAGAATTTTTGAGGAAGAAATGTGTGTGTGTGTGGGGGGGGGGGGGACTCAAATTGTGATTTAAAAAAACTTTACTTTTTTAAACTCAAATATATATATATTTTTTTACCATCAAGAAAGGAAACTGTGTACACAATTTAACATGACTTGTTTTGCATTTAAAACATTTTCAACTTGAAAATTCAGAATTTTAAACTCGGATATTCCCCGCTCCTCCCCTTCCAAGTCTTTTTACATTTTTTAAAAGCCTATATTGGCCCTAATATGCTGTCGTACATCTTTGTTTCATTTGCGTTTTTTTTTTCCCCCCTTTTCTTTTTCTTTTCCCCTCAATGTCGACCTGGCACACTGTTAAACATCCCCAGCACTCAAACACCCAGCGTTTAAACACCGCCGCTGATTTCACTCACACACCACCACATAAAAGGAGAGCGCAGCGGCAGCCACGAGGTCAAGAGGTGCCGTTTGCAAATGAAGAGGTTTATCAGAGAAAGGCGCCGCGATGGCAGACATCAGAGTGTTTGCAAACATGCGCGTGCAGAGTTTTGAATATTAAAGCGATGCGGTGCACCTGCACCTGCACCTCTTGAATCTTGTAAGGTAAACGAGTGCCAGACGGGGTAATGCATTCTCCGCGCGCCAGCTGGGACGAGATGATACTGTATGTGTGTGTGCGCGCGCGCGCTGGCAAAATTAGCAGTTTTACAAAGAGCATGAGGTTAAACGCGATAAAACGCCGCAGTGACGTAGTGCTTGTTATCGCACAGCTTTCTGCAAGAGCCGCTTATTCTAATTAGAACAATGGGCAATGTTTGTTAGGAACGGTGGGAGACGGTAACCAGTTTATGATCGATCATCAGTTTAAGTAAACGAATCCAGTTCTTTTAATAAACTTTTTTTTTTTTAACTCGATTGCCATTTTTCAAAATCAATCGTTTGATTAATCAACAGATCATCGACTACAACCGATGATCCTCCCAATATTCAAGCAGATTTGCCATTTCATCATAAAGCAGTCATTATTTATACAGTACTATACAAAAGTCTTAAGCACTGTGTTATCTGTAGTAAAACATTTTATGTCTGTTGATAATGTTTGCATTATTATATACGAAACCATTCACTATTTCCTAACATAATTTACAAAAATTATGAAGAAAAAACATTAAAGAAATTAGCATGCTATATGAAACACGAAATAAGCAAGTGCGACAGTTACCCCAAGAACTCTCCAGCATATTTCTCTAGCACACTCAGTAAAACCTACCTGCTGTTTTACTTACAGTTTTGTGCTTTGCCATAAGCAAAAATGCCTTTGAAAGCATTTCTACTAGAAAAAAAAAAAAAACTTGCGCACTCGAGTAATAAGATAAACACGATGTGAAAGTATACAGTTATATAAAGTTTTGTGTAGGTTTTACTGTGTGTGCTGGAGAGTTCAGCTAAACAATCTAGCTTTTGCGGCCAAATGTTTTTTTTTTGTCTGCAACATTTTTGCGAGGTGAAATTCTCTGTATCGATGGAGACTAGTTTCAGCTGTGCGTTTTCATTAAGACGCTCGTCCTTACGGTCCTGTTGCACGGACGCTTAAGTAAATCCAAGACGAAACGTGAACAGATTTTTTTTTTGCAGTTGATGTCTAATGAAGAAACGCCTCCTCGTCTACCGCGCCACGTGCGTCTCTGAAGTGTTCAAAATCGGATCGATCGCCGTTATTTGGACACGGAATGCTAATGAAAGGGATTTTAATAGAGAATCGATCGGATTCCATGTTGCTGATGGACTTCAACGCTGCTCACATACACACATACAGACTCGCGCGGAGCAGAATGCTAAAGAAGTAAGTGGGATTAACTGAATGACCAGAGCACTTTTATATCTTTACTCCGGCTGTGAATTAGACTTGTATTTAAACTCGGACGAACAAAATGTCAGCACTTTTCACAAAGGAAAGGGAAGATCGTCTGTATGCTGTAGTCATGGTGACGAATCGACCACGTCTGAAAGCTCCTGGCGTCCTTTTTAAAAAATGTTTTTTTTTTTTTTAACCGAGTGAGTCACTGTGCGAGAATGGCCGCCGCACCGTGTGGGAGTTTTTTTTTTTTTTTTTTCCCCAGAAACTTTTCAGGTACATTCTCAAGGTTTCTGTGTGCATCATGTAAGCGCTGGACTCTTGATGGAACAATGAAACTTTTTTATTCAGGAGAATAAACACTGAAATAGGGGAGTGAGGGGGGGGGGGGGGGATGATTCTCAGACTGCTTATAACACACCTACTGAAATATGCATGTCTCGTGTCGCTAAAGTCATCTGACCTATTCATGATTCCTCCTCCAGATCGGTGATATTATGCTTTTATGTTCTGCTGGAGGGAAAAAAACAGGCCTGGACACGCATATATTAAAATAAATATTTATTAAATAATCCGTGGCCGCAGCGATTCCGCACACAGCGCCGAGAGTTCCAGTATTTAATATACGACGCTACGGTAATAAAGTCTGTTTATACGCTGCTGCTGCGCTCCTAGTTAAATCTCCTGTGGCTAAACACTGATAAAATAAACAGCAAGGAAGATGGTCGATGATTATAGATTATAAAATAAGAAAGTAATGGAAACGTACTCGAGAGAGCTAAAGGCACTCGCTTGGACGTCAGAGAACACAAATGAGTTTATGATGTCGACTTTAGAATAAAAAGCGCTTCTGCTCTAAAGAGAGCCGAGCGAGAGAGCGGAGTGGATTTGTCTCTTTATTACCAGAGTGAGAAGACAAAACCGCTCCAAGGTCAGAGCTGCTGCGTTTGCAAGCTTGTAAACACTGCAGCCTGAGCTGATTCGGTGTTTAACATGTGTACCTACACACACGCACACCAGTGTTCGCCGATTTAACACCAAACAGAAATATTAAGCAATATCGATTATACATCAAATACTCACTCATGTTAACCAAACACCACCAGTGTTCGCTAATCAAACAGCAAACTGAAGTATTACAGTATCGATTATACATCAGATACTCGCGTTAACCAAACACCAGTTTTTGCTAATCAACCACAAGACAGGAATATTAAACAGTATTGATTCTGTATCAAATACTCGCGTTAACCGAACACCTGTGTTCGCTAATTGAACACCAAGACAGAAATATTACAGTATTGATTGGTTAACATGAGTATTTGATATAGAATCAATACTGTTTAATATTCCTGTCTTGTGGTTGATTAGCGAAAACTGATGTTTGGTTAACGTGAGTATTTGAGATAGAATCAATACTGTTTTTAATATTCCTGTCTTGTGGTTGATTAGCAAAAACTGATGTTTGGTTAATGTGAGTATTTGGTGAACACTTGTGTTTGGTTAATTTTGGTATTTAATGTACAAACACTAGTGTTCACCAAATCCTGACATTAACCAAACATCAGTTTTTGCTAATCTAACACGAAGCTGAAATATTACAGTATTGATTATCCTGTACATTAAATACTCATGTTAACCAATCAATACTGCATTATTTCTGTTTGGGGTTCACCAGAAAAGAAATATTACAGTATTGATTATTTATCAAAATACTCTCATTTAACCAAACACCCCAGTGTTCACTAAACACCAAACAGAAATATTGAATAGTATTGATTGTACATGAAATACTCATGTTAACCAAACACCAGTTATTGCTAATCAGACACCAGACAAATATTAAACAGTATTAATTATTAATCGAATGCTCACATTAACCAACACCAGTGTTCAGCAAACAAATGCCCACAATAACCAGAAACCATTGTTAACCAACAACATCGATCAAATACCAAATATGAATATTCATTCAGCATTAACTAAACACGGATGGACACTAGTTAACCACCAACTATAAATATTTATCAAACACCAGTATTCAGAAATCAAATGCTAATATTAACCAAATACAATCATAAACCAAGCACCAAACAGAAATATTAAGCGTTATTGATTATACATCAAATACTCGTTTTAACCAAACACAAGTGTTCAGCAATCAAATACTCACATTAACCGAACACCAAATCCCACGATTGATCAAATATCAACATTGATTCTCCACCATTGTTAAGCAAGCACTAATGTTAACTAACCAATAGGTAACCAAATATAAATATATATATTATATATATATATATATATATATATATATATATATATATATAAATATAAATATTTGGTATATAAATATAAAGATTTTCTAAACACCAGTATTGAGAAATCAGATGCTAATATTAACCAAATACAACCACAAATCAAACACCAACATTCCATATTCCTGACTAAAGCATCAGATACAAATTTAGCCACCACCAGCACCAGAGTTCACCAAACACAACATACAGATATTAACAAAACCCAAATATAAGTTAGTGTCCGGTAATTAAATCTCTAAACACAAGTAGTCAAACACCATCCAGACACCTGTGGTTCCCGGTACTCATGAGTACTCGTATTAACCCAATACTGATGATGATAAACAACCATTGCATCCATTAACCAATGTTGATGTTCAGCAATCGGATATGAACACCGGTGTTCACCAATTAAATACTCGTATTACCCCAATGCCAGTGTTCACTAAACACCATTTTCATGCTCCAAGCCAAAACATCCATTACGGTTACTATAGTCTCGCCTATCATGCTGCAGCATCCAGCAGTGGTACATCATAGATCCAGCACTGATACCACAAGGCCGCCGCAAACACCGTCGCATCATCATCTTCTTATTAATAATAATCCCCCTCTCTCACTGAAACACCGGTAAAAAGCTGGTCTTCAGGATCAGTACTGTTCTTTAAACTTTAAACACGAACCAGACCTTCACGGCCAGTCTGAGCGAGTCTGTTCGCACAGATCCAGTCCTCGTTCCTTCGCCCGTGTCTGCTTAAATGAACCACATTTCAATTTGAAGCTCAAAGGAGGCAAAGTTTTTTTTTTTGTTTGTTTGTTTCTTTGTTTGTTTGTTTTTTTCACGAAAGAGCGGAGAGGACACGTCTCTCCTCTGGGTCATTTCCATCCAAATTGGAAAGGACGGAAAATGGAGAGCACCGCTTTGTACTCTTCAGTTTGCTTATCCTCGCTGTGTTTATGCATTAAGCTTATACAGGCCCGTGCGCGCCCGCGTGTGTTGGCAATTTCTCCGCGCTGCATCATTTTTGAATCAACAAAGTGAACACGGATGCTTTGTGGTGCAGGAGTATGCTGCCTACTTAGGGCCCTTCTTTAAGGGAACTTATCACAGGGGTATCTCATAAGCCATCATTTTAATCGAGCAGTTTATGGGATCTTTTTTTTTTTTTTTTTTCCCCATTCGCAAATGTTGAATTCATAAACCCTCGCGCACACGCGGCGTTGTGTACATTTGCATGAACAGCACATGCCAACACCCCTCTTGTTTCTGTTTTGGTTTGCTAATTACGCTCTTTTCAGATTTCCATCGAGTGTTCACGCTCGAGTGGAGCGGCTGCGCGCCTAGAAACACTTCTCACTTTCTCACACTCGCGCGCGCTCTCACACACACACACACACACACACACACACACACCATATATGTGAAGATCGTTACACGCAAAGCCGTGAAACAGCTGCTGGCTGTTTACCCCGTCATTGATTAACAAGCCGATAATTATTGATTATTAAGAGCGCACGGTTGTAAATGATCATGATTATGTGATGGCGATCTCTTATGTCAAAAAAATACAAATTAAAAAAAGGTTTTCCCAGGGTGCAGCAACAAACCGATAGCAGTGGTGTGATAAGTTGTAGATAAAAACTCGCCAGATCCGTCACTCAGAACGAGAATTTAACTAATATTTAAAAATTTCAAAATGATTCCTGTATAAAACACACACACACACACACACACACACACACACACACACACACACACACACATATATATAAAATACTAAGTTTGAATGACATTGCTCCTAAACATCCTCATCATTATTCTGACGCTTGTGCTTTTGTTTTTTCTCTTTCATGTCGTCCTTCCTGCCTTCGTCCGGCTTTCCTTCATAAAGGTAAGGTCATTTTCTGAAAAGCGTCCTTTGTTAAATGATCAGTATACTGGTTCTGACATTTCGCCACACGTCGCTCCGACACCTCTGTAGCCAGGTGTCTTAACCACGTCCTGTCAGTAGGTGGCAGCGCCTCGTATCGTAATGCCAGCTCTTCGGTTCACACCCTTTTTCTTTTTTTTGGGGGGGGGGGGGGGGGGGGGGGGGGGGGGGGGGGGGGGGGGGGGGGGGGGTAGGTTGATTCTACACAGGTCCGTCTCCCTGACTACCATCCTCATGCCAGTGTTATTTATTTATTTTCCCCCCCAAACACACACACACACTCATTATATTTTCATTAATATTCATTGCCAGGCTTTTAAGCACCTGGGAGGTGCATGCTCTCAGAAAAAAAAGATGTCCCATGTGCATCCTTTTTGTTTTGTTTTCTTTTTTTTTTTTTTAACAAATAAAAAAAAAAAAAGCTCTGTACTGCATCAGCAGTTTTATAACGCTGTATATGTTCAGTAATTTTTCACGTTTCTGCTTGCTCAGGTGCAGCTGTAGTTTATGCTAAAGATCCATTTTTATTTATTTATTTATTTATTTTTATCAATAATGTATAACCGGGTTTAACTTCATGCCCGTCGTATGTTATATTGTATCACACATCACATCAAAGCAGTATTGTAACGTTTGACTTGATGTTTAGTCGATATACGAACCAGGACTTGCGACTTTACCATCACCCGTCTTTAATAATACGCTTGTTAACGCATCGGTGGCTCAGTGGTCGGTTTCTCCCCTGCCATGTGGAAGACCCGGGTTCGATTTCCACAAAGATTTAGCCGTCTGTATTGAATCTCAGATTTTGCGAAGTCTGTTGTGGTAATAGTCATTAATCTCTAATGAAACACAAGGATTATAAGAAGCTCGAGGTGTCAGTATTAGATATCCAGACAACAACGAATTCATTTGGATTAACAAAATCGACGCTTTTAGATGCAGTGTGCAAGCGCGAGTGGATGACCAGCATGCTATAAAACTGTACTGAGGTTGTGCGCGTGTGTGCCTCTGTGTGTGTGTGTGCGCCTCTGTGTGCTTGCTTGTTTTTACGGACTCCCAGACTTGCTTTGCTGTCACATCCAATGTTCACACAGATGGAGACGAGGCTTTCTTACCTTCTAACACGCCTCTTTAAAAAAAGAAAAACAGTGTCTGTCGGAGTTGACGTATCCTTTGAACTCGAGGCTTTTGAACTTTTCCGGTGGGCCACGTTTTTGGCGAATCACGGATCCTTTGAGTCTTGGCTCCGATAAGAGTGAAAGAAGAGACTGTGGTGGTGGTGGTTTAGAAATTGGTAGCGTTTTTCAAAAGTAACGTCAACTTAATAAAAAAATATATATATATTTTATAAATAAATAAATAATAAAAGTTTAATCTTATGTTTGCATTATAGATAGATTTCGACTTCTTTAGGTCATTCATGTTATACATTTTATATTACACCTATATAAATCTGATAAATATTGATACTTATGCAGACCTTAGCTTTTATGTCATCGATAAACAGAAAGACGGAGCTAATATTTAGCTACAAATTTTTACCTCATGTTGCAATTTTTATTTTTATATTAAATTATAATAAATTTTTATTCGTTTTTGTTTCGTTTTTTTTTTTCTCCCTCTAGAATGAGTAATTTACAGTAATTAATTTGTTTCAGGTGATTGCTCACTAGAGTGTCCCCACAAAAACGGCAAAATGTATTCATAATTTCTTTAGCACATTTATTACCCCATTTATGTGTAATTGTGAGTTTAAAACACTTGGATGACGTGCGGTTATAGGAAAATAATCAAGGTCATGAAGTTACTCTTCATAACAGGATATCACAAAGTACAACAAGACTGTATAAATAAAGTTTTATTAGTTGTCTTAATAGCTTTGTTTATTGTTGTGGAACCTCTAAAACACTTAATTCTTGCAAAACACTGACGCCGGAGACTCCTTCCAAAAATGTTATATGACTAAAGTGTTCCTTTGAAAGTGAGCAGTTGGTATAGAGACGTATTAAAACATGTATATAACAGCTTCAGAGTCAAGAACACTGCTGTGGTGTAAACATTAATATCCCTTCAGCAGCTTTAGCACTCACCAAAGAAAACCCCAGTCGTGACGACCATATGGTTAATTGCGCAACTCTAATAAATCGTCTCAGGTAGCGTTTTTTTTCTTTCCCCTTCCCCTCACAAGGTAGCGCTGAGCGATCTCGGCGTCCTCTCTGATGTTTGCTTTAATGCGTTAACGTGCCCCGCACAGCGCCGCTCCTCCATCTGCTCTTCGTTAAAGCCCGCCACTTGTAACTTCTGAGAAGCCGAACCTTCAGCAATCACACAGCGAGAGCGTGCCGCGGCGCTCCCGCCCTTTCATCTCCCGGGCGTCACGTCAGGGCCCGGCGGTTGTTTATTCCCCTTCACTGCTAGTCAGTGTCTTTTGTTTCTTTTTGGCTACCGGTCGTGTTTGTAAGATAAAGTCGGCCCCGTGTGGAATGTCTGGGGCGCGGTTCAGGGTTTATACACCGACATCCGATGTTGGAAAGCGAGACACTTCACATATACATAGTGATTTATGATTATATCCTGCATCTTTTAGTTATTAACCACCACCCCCTGCCACGTTACACGAAGTACCCAGAATCCAACAGTCCTAATGAATGGTGGGGGGGAGGGGTTCTGACCCTGCTGTACACGCGTTAAAGAATGCATTAGGAGAACGTGTGTGTGTTTAGGACGTCGTAAGGATCAAAAAGGATTAAAGGTCCTCACTAAGATGGGCTGGAGTCAAAGGTCCTCACTAGGTTCAGGTGAACCGGAAATGTGTGTGTGGGGGTGACTGGTGGAAAAACATGACTCACCCTAGTTCAGAAGAGTTAAATAACGATTCTTTCACTGCACGTTTAACTTTTGCCCTTTTTGACGCATTCCTTAGGGCACAAAGGATTCGGGTTTGTGGTGCCAGGGCCTCAGAAGCCTCTCGCTGAGCACTGATTGTGGCTCTAATGCGCGGCAGAGGGCGCTTTAAAGTTGTAATTTCTTGAAATGTACACATTTATATCTATATTTTGTAAATCAGACAATCCCCTCGGGGAAACCACGCTCTCATTATTGATAGTCGTGATTTGTTTGTTTTTTGGGCTAACTTTTACTGTTTAGTAAACGTTTACCATGTTACTAGGACTGCACCTAACAATATATGTTTCTTAAATCGGTTAATTTATTGATTATTTTTTCAATTCTTATAACTATTATATTTCGCTCTTACTCGAGCAATAATTTTACTGCCTTGGGTATTAGGTTTTATTAACTTAAAAGATAACCATAATCATTTTTCTAAGTTTAAACTTTGAATCTTTTTGAGCAAAAATAATTTCCATAGAAATATTAGTCTTACAAAAGATAAAAAAAAATTTAAAAATCTATAAAAAAAAAAAAGTCAAGAATTATTAAGTTCAGTGGCAGTGTGGGATGTGCATCCAGTAATGGAATTTTTTATATAGATTAATATTAATAAATGTGAATTGCTTCTTCATGAGACCGCCCCCCCAAAAATCGTCATTTTACTACATTTTTTACATTTTCAAGTATTATCAGTTTTTAGAAAGACTGGCGTGAGTCATTTCACATCGACACGGACGCACTCCACGGACGTAACGTTCACCTCTAAATTTGTAATTTACAGGTGATTGTTACAATTATCTAGCTGGCTGTGTGCGAAGACGTAACATAGCCAGCTAGATATCTAACATACATGTAGCTACGAAGCCACGTGATCCCTGAGAGTGCTGCTTGTTGGATAGAGATACAGTTGAGTGTTGAGTCGATTGTTAAAATAAACAAACAAAAAAGGAAGACTCGTTTTTCGCACATGGTGTAAATTTTTACGTTTTTAAAAAAATTTTTTTTTACAAGATTAGTCGAGTGTGTATGCGAATCCCATCCACCCAGAGACTGGGTTTTCACCTCTTGATTATTCTTTTTCTTTTGAGGCTGAAATTTAGTTGTTGTTTTTTTTTTCAGTTCATTTCAGCTTAGATTCTCTCTCTCTTTCTCTGAAAACCGAGGCATCTTCAACCGTAAATAAAATGCTCAGGGTTACGATTTGCCGTCTCGAGTGCCGCTCAGACGGGGCGCGTTAGCCGGCTGATTATTTAGCCACGCGTCTCGAGCACCGACCCTAAACCGCAGGACGTAATCTCGTCTCCATCGTATTACACTACATCAGATCTCCGTTTAGCGCTCTAACATTCTGTTCTGTTCGTGCTCCTTACTTTTCTTTTCGTCTCGGGTGCTCGACAGAGTAAACAAGACCTACATGCTCATTTTCCTTCTCCCTCGCTCACACAAACGCGCACACACACACACACACGCGCACACACACGCGCACACACACGCACACACACGCGCACACACATAGACGGTGCAGTGTAAACACACCTTGAGCGATTTAACCTTGCGAACAGAGGGGATCCTCTAGAGGAGCGCAGGTTCAGTTTGACGAGACCAGGGTGTGATCTGATAAGCCTCACACACCAACACAAACACACACACACAAGTTCTTTCTTCTTCTCCCCGAGCTGTCCTGAGAGAATGTTTTGTAATTGTGTTTGTTTTTTTTATATTCAGTCTATAACCCCCCTCCCCCCCACCCCCCTTATAAAGTAGAGTCATGTGCGGGATGTTATAAAAGTACACCTGGTTGATTTGTTATGCGATAACCAAGAGTGTGTGTGTGTGTGTGTGTCTTTACTCAGGTAAAGGTACAGGTGTGGTTTGGATCTTGGTAATGCAAGAACGTCAATGGAATGTGTGTTTGTGTTTAGGAGGTGTCTGTTTAGCCGCAGCATAACGATCACTACGGAGCGTTACGATCTGTAAAACAAGCAGATAAGGTTCGTACTCGGCGCGTTCGGGGCCTCCTCGTTTGTCGTCTGTTTGTTGAGGATTTAGCATAACCCAAAGGAGCGGGCTCTGTGTGTGTGTGTGAGGGAGAGAGAAGGAGAGCATGTGTGTGTGTGGCGTTTCGCAACGCATTAACAAGATGAAAGAGTCTTCATGCATTTTTCACCTCGTTCGGTTTACAGTGTGATTAAAAGGGTGTTGATTCAGAACCCGCAGGAAACCGTGTACGCTCAGGTAGAAAGGATTAAGCGTGAAAAAAAAAAAAGCCCTTTTAAAAAAAATTCTACTTGTATTCTGTTTGTCTTAAAGATCTTAGATGTACAATGCATGCCGATCAGACACGACTCGTCAGCCATCTGATTGTTTGTTCCAATACTTTTGCTCAAGCAGATCAAAAGTATCGGAACAGAATGAATTCCAATTAAGTTGAAGTTTTTTTTTGCTTTTTTTTTTTTTTTTTTTACATTGTGACAATCAAGAACAAGACTTATTATTTGATGAAACAGCAGTCGGTATTACTGTAAGTATGGAGATCATGTACAGAGGACGGGTTCTCAACCGCTACTCTCTTCTTCATCGTCATCATCCAACTGGGTTTAGGGTCTGGAGATGACTCAGATCATGGCTTCATAAACTGAACACCGCTGTCACATAGCTAGTTTTTCACTCTTCAGCCAAACTAGGCTCGAACTAATTCGCGACATCACCCGTTTTGTGCACGGCACATGTCGTCTTAAATACTTTCAGGCCACAAATATAATATGTACAGTCAAAAATGATGGCAAATATATCATTTTTCGACCCAATCTGCTCGCTTTTCAATACACTGTTGACTGCTTCCTGGCGACCGAACAGGTGAAGATCAGGTCTATAGGGAGGACGCTTTAACGCCTCCATGTCGAGTTTTCAGTCCAAGTTTACTGTGACGAGCGCTGTTGATTGATGAACTTTTTCCCCCTGATACTGTTCCAATACTTCTGGCCCTCGAGAATCCCCGAAAACTGTAAGCGGTGATGAATTTTTCAGCTGATGGTTGATTTGAAGATTTGAAGCTTTTCCTTTTGAGGATGTTTCCGTTTCCATACTCTCAGGCTTCAGAATCCTGGTCTCGTCACCAGTAACGATTCTCTTCAAGAGACCGTCACCTTCCGTAGCGTATCAATCCAAACTCTGCTAGCAGACATCCAGTTACATATGAACCGATGAACGGAAAAGCGCTGATAAGACGGTACGGATATTATAACCAGAGCGCAAACCTTTTTTTAATCCGATTTCTTCGATTCAGTTTGCTGAAACTGGACAATTACTGTACGGAAAGTAAAAAAAAAAAAACATTTCTTGACCTGAGAAAAGGAAGTCTGTTGTGTTTCTCTGCTCTCTCGTTCACCCGGTTTAGATTTGAATGCTGCTCGAGGTGTTCATCTGCTCATCATGGTTGTAAATTAGTTCTCGTCAACGTTCCGTCAGCTCGAACCGGTCTCGTTATAATCCTCCAGTTTTTTCGCACCATGTAGTGCAAGCTCTTAAAACGTGTAAACTACGAGTGAGCGTAGTAATAATAAAAACAACGAAAAATAATCGATTCTGCGGCTGATTCCGTCTCGCTTCCTTCCACGCCGTGCGCCGAGGCAGGTTCGCGTCACCATCTGGTTTGAGTGAAACACTAACAGCTGATCAAAGTGAACATGCGACATGCTGTCAAGTAAACACCATAAAAACATTACAGCTAAATATCAGCGCGTATTAATTTAGTGTGTGTGTGTATGTGAGCTCCTCCATTCAGTTCTCAGATAAATGCCAGCTCCCGATTCTGTTCCATGTTCATGGTTTTTGGTTTCTTTCTCGGATTCTTTTCTCCCCTTCTCTTAAACGATGCAATTAAATCCTCCTCCAGTTGTTCTCACGGGGATGAAATGACGTCCCCGAGTCCTCGTTCCGCGCCGGCAGCTTTAAAGTGGAAGACTTTTATTTATTTTATTTTTTTTTGTTAGTTTTTTTGTTTTTGAAACTAGCTGGGAGTTGGCTCCAGTGTCATGCAGGTGGAAATAAATCAAATCACTTGCAGCTTCTTTCCATCTCTATTTCAGTTTTGTAGGTGGGTTAATTATAGGAACGTTAGTCAAGTCACTGGTTAATTAATAAAAACAAACCCTTTTTTGTTTCATTCATATGAAAAGCAATCGTTCCAGAGATTAAGGCTGAACCTTAATTAAACCGCCCTTCTGAGAGGCGCTCGCCGTCTTTTATCTGTTTGTTTTAAAATGAATGCCCGCACGATTTGTTTGAGATCACAAGACGGAGGGCGTTTTAAGAAGTCGACGTCGTCACCTCTCCCCTCCTCCTCCTCCTCCTCCGCCTCCTCCTCCGCCTCCGCTCGCTCCCTCCGATCCTCATTAGAGAGCGAACGCGAGCGCTGCGCTCTGAGCTCTGCACCAAGCTTTGTGCTTCTCCGCATGACTGTGTTTTTGATTGTCTCAGCGCTTTGCCTCGGAGACGAGGGGCTCCGGTGGCTGATTGCCCAAATATTCGTCTCCGTGATCGCTCTCCGTTCGCTAATATCGTAGGGTCGAGCTCTAAAACGGGGGGGAACGCGCTAATGGCTCCTTCCATGAGCTTTAAACTCATTATGCTTGAGAAGGTCACGAAAAAGACTAAAAAAAAAACGAAGAAATTACAAACGAGTCTAAGAATTCTTCGTTAAAGCTCAACGTTGCATTTCTATTAAACATGATATCAAAACGATCTGGCCGTGCCCCCTTTGCCGATTGCTGGCATCGCTAATTCCAGAGACGTTATAGTCTCCACTCGTGATGCTAGCTAGCTAGCTAGCTAGAGCGCATTGCTACAACTAATTTCTACTTTGCTTCTCTGTGAAACCTTTGACGCATTTCTACAATCTTTGTGTCTTTTCCCTACGCCATGGAACTTTTCTTTTTGTTCTCATGGCGGCGTGTTCACACAGGCCGCACTCTCATGTATTACTGCCCCTCCCCCATGTCCGTTCATATCCTAGCCGTGCTTTTAGCCATAGTGTACGATGTGTAAACCTAGTCTTTGTGTCCTCGCTGTCTGTAGGGGACAAAGCACACTTTAGCTTCTGTTCTTTATACTATTGAGTTAGTTTGTTTTAGGAGCTGCGCAAGTGGGATGTTAATAAAGGGAGCTCGTGACTCTTCATAAAGCCGGCTCCGGTCTTTATCGTGTGCCGTGTGTGCGCACACACATTCCACTGAGGCGGCGTACAATAAAATACGTCTATCTAACTTATGAGCTCCAGCGTAATAAAAAGCTTTCTATTGACACTGATTTAATAAGAGCTTTAGTTCGTAATGATCAGATTTTTTTTTTCTGGCAGAAACATAGTCGAAGATGCGCAGGGAGGATGTGTAGAGCATATTTTAGTACATGGAAAAAGTCACAAGACTTGGCAGTTTGGAAAATCGTTGAAGCGCAGACGGCATCAGAGCTGCTTGACTAGAAGGTATATTTACAGTACCTCAGAAAAGTGTGTATAGCCGTAAAAGTGCGTACTCCCTTTTGTTGGCGGTTAATTTGACAATATTGGTTGTATGAGGACAATAAATCTATACTCTTCTACAAGCTGCACATTGATTACTCTAAAATATATTCAAATTTCATTTCTGTAGTATTGTCCTTTGTTGTCCTGGTATAGTTTTGTCCGTCTTCAAGTGAATCAGGGCTCGGAAAAGGCCAAGAAGTGATGCAGGAAGACGTGCATGTTTAAGAAAGTCTCTGATAATGGACGGGGGGGGGGAGATACAGGGCGTGGCAAAATCAATCATGCGTTAACGTGCGTTAAAATGTTGACTGAAATCTTTAAGTCTTAATGTTTCTCTGTCTGCGAAAAACCGTTTGGCTCTGCAGTGGAACAGAAGCCTTAATTGGACAAGCATAATTTTTGCCGCCCGTGTTTATTGCCAGCTTTCGCATTTTTATACCACAGAGTTGTCGGATTCTCCGAGCAGATTAGTCAGAAGTCAGATCGGGTCAAAGACTTAGCTTAGAGTCTTAGCATAGTCTTATAAAAAAAAAAAACCTGCAGCTGTGGACATCCTCTTCAAGAATGCATTATTTCACTTCGTGCAGCGCCGTACAAAAGTCTTGACCCCGCTCATTTCTTCATATTTTTGCTTTCCAAAGAGCCAGACTTTCTTCAGTTTTTAATTTTTTATGCAGTCTTGAGGACTAGTTCTCCAGGCTTAATGAAGGCTCTCATTTATTTTCGGTCCCTGTACTGTACCCGAGCAGTTTCAGAGGATTGTGTTTTTTTTTTGTTGTTGTTGTTTTTTTGTTTTGTTTAATAAATCACTTTGTGAAAAAAAATGTGTGATTGGTATACTGCTGATGCTGAAAGCTGAGTGGCAGGATCAGACGAGAGGGGAAATGAGGTTGCTGCTGAGGTTGTTACATAAACAAGCGTTGTTTAAGTTGTATCTTTAGGCACTTTGCAAAACATTTGTTCTAATTTCTTTCGTTTAGTCTGTAATTTAATATGAAGAAATGAGGGATGACTAAAAAAAAAGTTTGCACAGTGCTATATTTCAAGAATAAACTTCAAATATAGTTGCAAGCAACGATGGGCGGGCCCAAGCACCTTGCACCACCCATCCTCCTAGTTGCAGGAGTAATGAGATGCTTATTCAACAAGGAAAGTCAAAGACCATGACCTTTTGAGGTCTCCCTGTCTCAAAGTTTGATATGTTTTGAGATGCTTTTCTGCTCACCACGGTTGTAAAGAGCAGTTACTTGAGTTACCGTATATTTGACAGACACAAGATTGATAGAAAACGCGAGAGCGGGAATAATGGCGAGGGATCACTGGAAGTTTTTTAAAACACAGAATGTAACAACTCGTCCACAGCCGCTGCAGTATGAAAAGACACGTAGGAGTGCGTCTCTTTGTCTCCGAGTTCTTTTAGCGTTAGGGGAAAAACAAAAAAGCCTGTTTAAGTGAGTTACCATGTCAGACAGATTTCAAATAAACTCTTTCTCCCCGGCCCGAGTTTGTTTCTTCACCCCGCTCATTCCTGACCTGCTTCACGCTCTGATTCTTCTTAATTGCATTGTGTTAGCCTGTGTCATCTTTTATTTGCTTTCAGAAGCAACAGGATATTAAAATCTGTCTGGACCATAAAGCGGACGGATGGCAAAAAAAAAAAAAAAAACCCAGTGCGGGTGTTTGTGCAAGTACAGTCCCAGAATAGTAATTAACCCACATCCCCATATCCAGCATAGGCTAATGTCTAGGCAGATGGAGAGCGAGAGAGAGAGAGAGCTGGACAGATACACAATCAGATTATGAGGTAAATCTGAACAGCATGAACAGGCACTGGTTGACAGTTTATGATAACGTTTTCCAGATAAACGAGTGTGTTCTTCGTCTCTGAACGCATCACGCAACAGTTGTGTCACTCATTCCTAAAATAAACCGAATGTTTGTGGAAGCGCATAACATGCATCCTTCATTAGAGGCCGCTGGGGCACTCATTACCCAGATGCACATGGATGAATCAGCAGCAGCATCAGCGTCCTGTTAATGCTGCTTTAGCAAAACACATATGATGAAGAACTTGATGGGGCAAATACTGTACCAGTTACATCTGGCAGGAATTAAAGTACGCAAGTGTTGCTTCTTTGTAAGGTTGAGACCATATGTTTGCTGAAAAAGTCTCCCTAGATTCACAGGATCAGGCCACAGATATGCCTCTGCATCCCTCTGGCCATTCAGCCCTCTCGGTGTTGCCAAGCAACCAGGAGCTGGGAAGGAGGTCATAAGGGCCGCTTCTGCCACCCCCACTGAGGGAAGTGCGTAAGGGACAGTAAGCGCGGCGAGCGTCTCGTTTCGTAATGCGTCTGTAGGTGCGTAATGGAACGCCGAGCTGAGTCTGCCAGTGGTAGGTCGTGAAATCTTTCCGCGACCAAGTTGCCGAAGGCGGTCAGTGGAGGGTCCGAGTGGCGGTCAGTTGACGCTCCCCAGTAGCAGGCAGTGGAATGTTTCCCAGCAGCAGCTACAAAAATTTCCCAGTGATGTTTCCAAAGTGATGGTCACTCCAGTGGTGGACGCTCCGATTGGGTGGGCGGTGGGGGGGGGGTTGGTTGGTTGGTTGGTTGGGGTCTGGATTGGTGCTCGGTGGACAAATTGAACTTCAATGCAAGTTTACAGATGACATCCAGTGTTGACTTCAGTTCTTTTCTTGTTACATCAACATTCCTACATAACCTGTAGCTCAGTACGCTTCACTAATATTAAGACAGCAAAAAAAAAAGTGGTATTGTGTTGGGTGCTGAGGTCATGGTGTATTTTATAGCTGGTTATGAGCCTGAGCTATTGTACAGCGGGAAGTTTCACTCGAGTGAAGGGCCTCCACACATGCTTCCCTCAAATGGATCTCTGGTCTCTGCTCCATTGCCCCGAGTTGTTTTTGTTCCTTTTTGGGAGGTTCGCCTCTGTTGGAGGTCTTATTTGTTTCCTGAATGGCTAATATGCCAAGCTCATGGCCGCGCCGAGGCTGCTGAGAGGGGGGCCTTGTTTCTCTCAACTCTTCCAGGGCGGGCCGTCTGACTGCGCAGCCTGCACGTCCTCATTTCCATACAGCTGCTCCAGAGCAACAATCCCTGCAGACCTCGCAAGCTGCCTCCATGAGTATCAGCAAAGGATCTTCCCTGAAGAATAAGAGCGGCCCAGCGGGTTACCGAGGGGTGCAGCTTGTGGATCGCTGGCATCTGTGTCAATCCGTGTAGGTTGACACATAAAGCCTGTAGCTTTTAACAAACTCCAGAGGAAGTCGCGCACATCATTATTCGGAGCTTTAAAGCGATTACGTGAATCATCGAGAAGACAAATGGACCAGCGTGAAAGGAGGAGGTACTAGGAACATCAGCGATTACATGCAGTGGATTAACGCGGGCAACAAATGGTGCAGATGCTGCAGGCTTTAAAGCTTCACGTGACATAACATCAACACAGCTGTGAGCTTGCAAGCAGGCTTGGCTCTTGAAAGTAATAACACAGTTTACCTTTCATAGATAGATAGGTGCTTTAATAATCCCAACGGGAAATTGTAAACTTGATCCATGCGTTTTGTGATGAATGCAAAACGATGAAAGTGTGAAAGATATATATAAATAAATCAATAAATACTAAAAAGAAGCTGCAGGCTGCCGACCAAGAACGAATCAACTTGATGGCAAATCTGATTTGTGTAATTACTGCATTTTCTCTTCATCTGCATCTGGAGAACAGAAATCTCCTGGTTTAATACCACACAAATTATGATGACCACCTAGTACACTACCTGTGCTCACCAGTTCTGCTCATTTTCTCTTAGTATGGAAAGTGCAATTTGGCATCAAACCAAAGGGGGGACATGGTGGTAGCCTCCAAAGGCTTAGTTGGCTAACTCTCACCAGTGGTTAAATTGAACGCAAGACGCACAGTGTGTGATCTTTTACCACATCAGTAGATAGTTTAGGATAGTTTAGAAGTCTGGATATAGACAAGACGGTCTCATTGGCAACCCTTCATAATAACAGTGCGCACTCGCCATCTTGTTGCTCTTAAGAATATTTTCAACATCTGCTTGAAGCGCTTCCATTTGTTTCCATTTTCATCGAGATATTTTCCGCTCTTTGGTATCGTTCCTCAGATGTTCACCACGGCGTCTTTGCCATCAGAGGAATTTTCATTAGTCTGCTCCTGCTGGAGTCTTGCTTACCTGAGAATCCCCATCTGGAAAATCGACTCTAATTGCAGCACTTCTTCTTCTTCTCTCTCTCTCTGTCCCCCTCTCTCACTCTCACCTGCTTCATTTCACCCACATCTCTGTTTTTCTCCATTTCTCTTCCCCCTCTCTGCCTCTCTCCCTCTCCTCCCGTCATCCGTTCAGATTTCCTTTAAAGGTTAGCTGTGAATTTAAACTCATCCAAGAGCCGTAATTACAGCGGCGTTTACCTTTAACACGCCCTCACAACAGCTTCGGCTTAACTACATCAACCACCGCATGCTTTTAACTCCAGAACAAAAGCTCACACAGCTTTATCGAGATGAGCATCGAGACGGTTTCGATGTAGAAAGGGTTTTTTTTTTTTTTTTTTGCAAATGATACCCAAAACACCGCGTTGAGTCTAAATACCGGCGAGATCAAAGCCTCGCTTTCAGCGGATCCGTGACGAAAAAAAAAACCAACAACCCGAGTACGCTCGCGTTCCTGTAATCAGTTACGCAATACCTCTTTAAGGTGTTTTAGAACATCTGTAAAGGCTTTTGTTCTCAGTCGAAAATTCTTCCCAAACACTGAAGCCATTTTCTGATCTTATTTCATTAGCATATTGTTTGATTCGATTATGGAAAGCTAGGAAGACGTTAACAGGTAAAAGATTCCCACATTGTCGTTTCTGTTCAAGTGGAGTTGCCGCAAGCAAGTCTTTCGATTAGATGTCCGTAACTCCATGATACCTAGGTTTGCAAAAGAAGTGCAAAACCCTCAAAACCTGAAACATGTCGTCTTCTCTGGGAAAGCCAGTCAATCATGGTGTGCATGCACTTCTACTTTGCAGCATCTACACCATGCCTACAAACAGTCACCTGGGAAATTTCCCTGTTTATCTTTCCAGTTTATGTTAATACATGTTTCTGTACAACGTAGAAACATTTCCTTTTTCGCTTTCAATTTGTCTGCAGAAATTGTGTAGATTTAAACATGGATGGGAATAACCAACACACACAAGATGATTTCTCGATTCAAATTATTATAATTTTTTTTTTTTTTTTTTTGGATCACAATTTAATAAAAATGCTAATTTGATATTACTTTTCCAGATTTCTAACTTCACAATTCTAAACAACCTCAAATGCAAACATATCAATTTGTAATAATAATTAGAATATAGTAATTGATTTTGGAGTCAGGCGGTTTGGGCGATTACTCAAAATGCCATAAAAAAGAATTGCGATACAAGTTCAGGTTCAAGTAGGTTTTTATTGTCATTTCAGCCTTTAACGGTTCAGTACACAGTGTAACGAAACACTGTTCCTCCAGGACCCTGGTCCTACTGTACATACATGAACAAAAACTAACTAGCGCACTAAGAAACCTGATTAGCTGGCTAGCTGAGACAGGATAGATTGACATTTTAAGTTAACAGGAAAGCAGTGCTATAACTGAAAAACTATACAAAATCAACTATACAAAAAAAAAAAAAAAGTCCTATACAAAAGAGAACATAAAGTGCACGTTCAAATGTGATGGGTCATCAATGCTGATGACCTATTTTAACAGAATTTCTTACCCCCAAAAGGTTTTCCATGAGGGTCCTTATTCCTTATTCCTAGCGCAGTTTTGGTGTAAACACACACTTCTGGGTATTCTGCAGGTACTGATTTTTTTGTTTGTTTGTTTAGTTTGGTCAGTTGCTTTTTCCCCTCTGTCACTGCCTGTATTTTTGGTTCCACCCACACAAGGCAGTTTATAAAGTTGAAATTTGTTCATCGCTTTTTAAAGATCTTACCTGGCCTCAAATGAGAAACCTTGAGGAGAAAGAAATGTGAGTATTTGAAAGAATCCTATGGAAATGGATAAAGATGCATATTGTCTTGGCTCATTGTAGAACAATTTAACAGACTGCCATTCAGTGGTACTTTAACCATACAATGTACTTTTAGGAAGTTATTATTGTGTTAGTATGACAACATTTATGATTTCCAAACATCAGTATATCACCACAAAAATAAATGTCGGAAAACGATATTTGTATGCCAGAAAAGAAAAGTAGATCATCTATATACTGTATATTGTATACCACTTTTCAAACAGTAAAACAAAAATGAAGCTGCCAGGCAAAACAGAAGCAGGTGCAACCTCAGGAAAAAAACTCCACGGTTCTGCAGCGTGCTGAGTAAAAATTGGTTGCTAATTTCCTTATAAAACTGCACAAATTATACCCGAACCTATAGGGGTCCTCGAACACTGTCACACCAAAAACTGACCGTCATTAATTGCTGTCTATTAGGCTTTCTCTTTTGTTTTTGCACTATAGCATGTGCCCAAGACAGTATTGTATTTCTCAACACTACACCAGTGTTGGTTTGCACCAGTTTCTACATTTCCTATTACTTGTTTAAACCTTACTTTCGACCTTTAAGTGATGCGTCTACTGATTAGTCTCCACTTTGTATGAATGACCGCATAATTGCTTAAAATATTAATTAAAGCAATTAAACTTGGAGGGAAAAAAAACAAACATGGCAGGCTTATGGAGATAAACAGACATTAGGTCCATCAAAACTGCTAATCGTTCCAGTTTCGATAAGCACTAGAAGGCGACACGGAGTGTTTGCTGCTCGCTGTCATTAGGGACTCCTTATGTTTCCTGGCACTCGTAGACAATGACGCATCCACGTTCGGCATCTCCAGTTGACAAGCCGACACGCTGAGCGAGAAGGACAATATCTTGGCGCTCATGCGTCGCCCGTGTCCGTCTTTGACTGTGACGAGAACATTACAGGGTAGAGATTTGGCGCTCTCACGATTCACGGATGGGCCGAGTGTTTATGAGAAACAAGAGCGACGCTATGAACCTGTTCCAGGAGCAGCAGCTGCGTTGTCTTAGCACATCAGGCACGGAGCTCAGGGTGTGTTTCGGAGACCGGGTACATGCCGAGAAGCAGCGCGCTTCTCTCATCCTTCATCGGCATATCTAATCTGGTGTGTGTGTGTGTGTGTGTGTGTGTCTTGCAGCTGTGGTGATGTTCTCACACAGGAGTGCAGGTGCTGTATATAGTGTGTGCAAACCACGGGAACCATCTTGGCAGAAGAAAAAAATCTATAGGCGTAATCGGTAGGACAGTAACCGTAGCGCTTATGTCATAGCAGCTCGAGTCATCCGTCCCCTCGGCAGCTTTTGAGTCTCATTGATCCTGGAGACTCCTTCCTTAAATGTCAAGTAACGTCCATTATTTTTGCCAGAAAATTTTACAGTGTCAGCGATTTTTAGCCTTTTATCATGTTACCGTGGAAACAGTAACAAATCTATTTCAGACAACAAACCTGACCGGTCTGATTCAAGCGTCCGTATAAATTTTTATCGTCTTTGTTGTGCAATTTTACGACGAGACGTTCCACCACGTCAACACCTCCAAACGTGAAGGCAAAACAGCTGTATAATTTAAAAGAACCATTCTGTCCTTCATCAATAATATAGAACTGATACAGGAGTTAAGTGTGCTCATGAATAATTCCCGACTCCTGGGACAAGAGGGACGGCGAGACGTCCAGGTTTTGCGCCTCGAGTCTGGTTTTCACTCTGCGTGTTCAATGTTTTTGTTCATTTTTTAATGGTATTTTTAAGTTCACTAGAGTTCTACAACAGCGTCGTACGTTTTTGTGTACGTGTGCAACGTTTTGTTACCCCGGTGGCAGGAAGCGACGACGTCGAATCCAAGTGTTGAATAATTAATCGTTAGCATGTTCGTTATTATAGACGATACTGCCTTTGTTTCAAAACGAGGCACTGTTTGGATGCGTGACATGCGTTCCTGGTCAAATAAGGGAGGAACTTAGAATTTATTATTTTTTTTATTTCAACGACCTTGTTACTAGTGTTAAATTCTATTAAATATGTTAAGTTCCTGCCAAAGCACTCTCTTTCATTTCCCATCTCCCCACCACCAACACCCACCCCCTAAAACAAATGGACTCCTATATAGGAAATCTCATTCCAAGTCGAACACAACCCAAACGAACCATGCCCTATATTTAGGTAGCCTAATTTCAAATGAAACACAACCCAAAACACAAATGCCTCAATTGTTTTCAGCCTTTCCGAGTGCCCCAAGCCAAAAAAAAAAAAGCCCTTTCAAGGCAGCCTCATTCCAAAGGAATCACAACTTAAGACAACTTATTTCCCGTGTGCGTAACAAAATCCTAAATGGATGCCTAAACTAAAATGTTCCCCCTATTTAGGTAGCCTAATTCCTGAATGGAAAACATGAGCCAAAAACATGTCCCCTACATAGGTAGCCTAATTTTAAATGGTACACAACCTAGTTATGAAGTAAAACACACCCCAAAACTAGGTAGCCTATTTCCAAATGGAACACAACCTGAACCAAAAACATGACCCCTATGTAGGTATCTTAATTCTGAATGGA
Organism: Clarias magur; assembly: GCA_013621035.1. NCBI lineage: Eukaryota > Metazoa > Chordata > Actinopteri > Siluriformes > Clariidae > Clarias > Clarias magur. Next base: position 1,210,268 of record QNUK01000095.1, on the reverse strand, counting down.
AAATACCTTGGAGAAAAAAACATTTCCCTAAGTAGGTATCCTAATTCCAAATGGTGCACAACCTGAACCAAAAACATGGGCCTTATGTAGGTAGCCTATTCCAGCCCCCATCAAACAAACAAATAGCGGTTAATTGCAAGACTTTACTACTAGTATTACATACTGTACGAGACGGTATAATCACTTAGTCACTTTAGCTTGAACAAGCTATTGATGTATTTAATGATTAATGATGTAGTGTTTTTATCAACACTGTTTGAGAGATTCAGAACAAAAATATATTACGCTTCAGATCTAGCTGAAAAACTAACGTTACTCGTCAACAACTAGCTATTTAACGCTATTTAACGCTAACCTTTATAGATTTAATTACATCATCAAACTCTAGGTATACATTTGAGCAACCCCTCAGGCTGTTTTGTTCACGAACGGTCTAAACTCTGACTGTGAAGTAAATGTGTTTAGTCCTAGTGTGCAATCTGAGGCAAACCTTTTGAAGTCTTTGTCAGATCCTCATTGCTATTGTATTACATCAGCTCTGCTCCATTCTGTCTGTCTGTCTTTCTTTATTCGACGTTTGTCTTTTATTTATTCATCTTTTCTGACGTGCCGTCACTCAGCGATATGTCTCTAGCTAGTGACTTTGCCACGTATCACAGATAGAGTGCTAGTGACACCGAGTACAGCAGTGTGGTTGTTTGAGACGGAGCCCATGACTGTAGGTTTAATAGATAAAGCGATGATGTGAAGAAACGGAATGTGAATGATGTGTGTGTGTGTTTATCTTGCACTCTTCTGATGAGTCACTGTGTTATTCTTCATCAAGATGTTCCATCTGAACAGGAACAGTGGCTAATGGAAAAACTCAACACATCATGGCTTATATAATGGACGTGTTGTATTTATCCAACTAATACGGGTTACGAAAAGCAAAAATGTTCCTGTTCTAGGCAGCTCCTCTTCAAACTGTAGCGGAATTCCCCTAGCTTGATGGCCTCGCCCCAATTCAGCACAACTCGGGCAAAACAAACATGCCTAGGTAGGCAGCCCACCCTCAAGGAAAAAAAAAAAGCACACGTTGTGTGCCCTACCTAAGGAGCCCCCGTTTATGGGAAACATAACCTGGACCCAAGAAGTACGCTAACTGAGCAGACTTGCAACCATTTGAACAAATTCTCCTAGATAGGCAATGCCCAATCCAATCCCTAGAGGGTGTACGCTGGGGGCATTTAACTCCCTTTTCCTAGCTATATATAGCTTTTCCTATATGGAACACACTCGCCACAGGCCCCTAGAACGCCCCCTCACTACAAAGAACACAAACCTAGTTGAAAAGAAAGTTCCCTACCTAGGTAGCCTAATGCCAAAAGGAACGCACCCCAAATAATGATTACCAAATTGCCCCCAAGTGTAAGTAACATTTTCCCAAGTGGGACACAACGTCAACCTAAGCATGTCCCCTATAGAGGTAGCCTAATTTCAAAAGTAACATAACCTGAAACAACACACACCTCCTGTTTAGGCAGCCGAATTCCAAAGGCAGTCTTAACTAGTCTTAACCAAAAAGTGCCTCCTATCTAGGCAACCTCATCCCAATTGGGACACTACCTTAAGCAAAAACAAGTTGTTTGTGTTTTCCAGATGGAACACACTTACATAGGCTCCCTAACCACAAACAAAAACCTGACCAGAAAATGTGCCCTACCAAGGTAGCCTCATTCCAAAAGCATTTCAACCCAATACAGGAAACCGCCCCCCCACCGCCTCACCCCATCAAGATAACTTCATCTCAAATGGTGCATAACCAGAACCAAAACATTCCACCTATGTAGGTAGCCTAATTCCAAGTGGTACACAACCTGAACCAAAAACATACCCCCTACATAGGTAGCCTAATTGCAAATAGAACACATGTCTTCTGCGTATGTGGTCCCAATCTAAATAGTACACAACCTGAACCAAAAACATGCCCCCTACATACAGTACAGACCAAAAGTTTGGACACACCTTCTCATTCAAAGAGTTTTCTTTATTGTGTTCTTGATTGTGTTCTTTAGCCCAAACGCGTCTCTTCTGCTTGTTGCCTGTCCTTAGCAGTGGTTTCCTAGCAGATATTCTAGCATGAAGGCCTGATTCACACAGTCTCCTCTTAACAGTTGTTCTAGAGACGTGTCTGCTGCTAGAACTCTGTGTGGCATTGACCTGTTAACCTGCGATTTCTGAGGCTGGTGACTCGGATGAACTTATCCTCCGCAGCAGAGGTAAAGTAAAGTAAAAAGCCTTTATTTTCGTCACATATACATTACAGCACACTGAAATTCCTTCTTCGCATATCGCAGCGTAACTGGGGTCAGAGCGCAGGGTCAGCTATGGTACAGCGCCCCTGGAGCGGTTAGGGTTAAGGGCCTTGCTCAACAATGGCAACCTGGCTGAGCTGGGAATCGCACCGCCAATCTTCCGATCAGTAACTCAGTGCCTTAGGCCTCTGAGCCATCATGTGAGCCAGTTTCTTTGTTTGCGCTTGATGGTTTTTGTGACTGCACTTGAGGACACTTTCAAAGTTTTCCCAATTTCAAATTCAATTCAAATTCAAATTCAAATTTTATTTGTCACATACACAGTCATACACAGTACGATATGCAGTGAAATGCTTATACGACCGCTCCGTGACCTTAAATAATTTTTACAAAAGGAACCTATAAAACAGATTCCAACAAAGTTACAAAATATATATATATACATAAAATCTGGAGTATGAAAAAAATGTGCTCTTGTCAGAAGTGGGATGTGATGTAATATATTGCGACTATAGTCTGTGAAAACTTGAGGTAGTTTTTTAATGAGATGAGGGGGGTGTGAAAAGAAGTCCTTGAAGTGTGCAAAATGTGCATATGTGCATATATGTGCAATGTGCATTGACATAATTGTCCGTTCTGTTGTGTGCAAGAAAATGCAAAGGTGTTTAGTCCAGTGTGTTGGTTTGGTTGAGAGACCGTATCGCCTGCGGGAAGAAGCTCCTTCTCAGTCTCTCTGTATTGGCCTTGAGGGAGCGGAAGCGCTTCCCAGACCGCAGCAGAGAGAACAGTCCATTGCAGGGGTGGCTGAGGTCCTTCATGATCTTCCTGGCCTTGGTCCAGCACCGCTTGCTGTAGACAGAGTGCAGGTCAGGGAGCTCAGTTCGGATGATGCGCTCAGCTGATCGCACCACCCTCTGTAAGGCTCGTCTGTCCTGCATGGTGCTTCGTCCTGTCCTGATGCAATTTTTCGACTGACTGACCTTCATTTCTTAAAGTAATGATGGCCGCTCGTTTTTCTTTACTCGGCTGCTTTTTTCTTGCCATAATACAAATTCAAACTCTTTGCATGAGAAGGTGTGTCCAAACCTTTGGTCTGTATTGTAGGTAGACTAATTGCAAATGGAACTCAACCTAAACCAGTGCATACTCCCTCCTTAGTTAACTTCACTTCAATGACAGGCAACCTGAACCCAAGCATGCCCCATATTTAGTTAGGCTTATTCAAAGAGGCCACAAAGCTATATACTTAATCTTATCCAGACAAACCTGGCCAAACAATGCATCCTAACAAGGCAAATGGAACATAACCCAAGCCAAAAAAATGTCTCCTATATAGGGAACCTCATCCCAAATGGAGCATAACCTAATCTAAAACAAGCCCCCTACAATATATACGTAGTTGGCCCAACTTCAAGGAAACACTGACCCAAAGCCAAAGGTCAACTACCAAAAAAGTCCCTCCACAAATGGAACACAACCCAAAGCAAAACACAGCTCCTGTATAGGTAGCCTAATTCTTCAGGGGATACACCTTGAACAGTCGGTGTACCCTACTTAGGCAGCATAATTGCGAAGTAAACATAACACGGACCAAAAATGCTCCCGGTATCAGAAACATAAAAGTATTCTAATTAGGCCCAGGAGGGAACAGGATAATCTGTGCCCCCTCATAAAAGATGTCTTCCAAGGCTCCCTGACCACAAAGGAAACACAACCCACACCTAAAACAAAGACTGTCTACTCGGGCGGTCTCCTCTCCTAATTAAACACACTCCACTTACCAAGGGAGCTTGATTCCAAAAGCAGCGCAACCCAAACCACAAATGTCCGCTAAGCAGACACCATCTACGCAAAAAAAAAAAAAAAGTCCCCCCTCTGACTTGGACTCCATCACCACGCAGGGAAGGCGAACTGAACGGAAAAGCAAACACCCCTACTGAGACGCTCTCCTAATCTGATTAGGCATCTTGGCACCAGAAGCAGCAGAAATGGGAGCAACAACGTCCCCTATGCAGGGACCCTAACTAGTCCACTGTCCTGACCCCGAAACTCGTCGGGTTTGAACCTGCCAGTCAGTCTGAAGAGAGCGGAGTTCAGAATGAACGACCGCGATGACTCGGACATGTCTGAACATGTTTACACACTTAAGAGCGCACACTCTCTCTCTGTCTCTCACACACACACACACACACACACACACACACACACACACACACACTCATGCACGTGTACTTCTGCGTCAATGTATTTCAGGAAAAGGTCTCATTCCAAGAACTGTTTGTGGTTCAGTAACAGGTAGACACACATTGTTCGGAATTCCTGTTCCAGCACCGATTTTTTTATCTGTGTGTGTGTGTGTGTGTGTGTGTGTGTGTGTGTGTGTGTGTGTGTGTGTGCGCGCGCGGCCGCCCATGCGTGCTCTCCAGCGAAGCTCCATCAATGTTCTAACATGGCCGCCCGTCCCATCTTTCAGCACCACACGTCTTATTAAACGCTGACCTTTCCAACACCGTCTGCTCCCTCAGCTGCACCACAGAGTACACAGTGCAGAAACTGCAGAGGGACACACACACACACACACACACACACACACACACATATATACACAGAATCTCTCTCCCACACACTCAGTAGGAAAAAGCAGTGCAGCTCCACTAGCGGATAAAAATAGGTGCAAAATTACAGTGCTTCAGCTCCTCTAACAATGCAGCAATATGGCCGAGGGAACAGAGCGAGGGATGACTCTCTCTCTCTCTCTCTCTCTCTCTCTCTCTCTCTCTCTCTCTCTCTCTCTCTCTGTGTATGTGTGTGTTTGCAAGTTAAGGTGAAACTGAAGCAGCCTGCATGTGTTCCTCTGCGAGTTTGCTGACTTTAAGGTCATGAGTTGAGGCAGCACATCTTGTGTCGCTTAAGGGGAAGGTCAGGAGTCGGGCTCCTAAACGTTTGATGTGTGTGCGGGTCAGTGATGGGTTACTTAACATTTCCTCTTCCTATGAGTGATTTATACGACTCTCCCATGGGTCGTTCTCCGCGTTCACACTTCCTCTGTAAAACATGTGCTCCTTTCTGCACTTCACTCGTCTTCTCTGTCTGCGTGTGTGTGTGTGTGCGCGGTCTCACGCTTTGCGCCAGCACCTTCACTACACTGACTGTTGAATTAGTAAAGCGATATACAGTACAGTCAGTCTACTGCCACATGGTTTACTACTGCATTCAATTTGAGTGTGTGTGTGTGTGTGTGTTGAGGGATGGGATTCGTTCAGTTGAATCGATGAGATTAGAACTAGAGAGAGAGAGAGAGGAGGCCGAGCGTTTGCTGAAGATTGATGCTGAGAGGAAAAGAAGAACTTCAAAACAAAGTTGAAAAAGAAAGATTGTGTCACTTTCTCTGTCTGAAAGCGACAAAAGAACTGAGGAACAGAGAGATACAGTATTGCTTCTTATAGTACAGAGAGAGAAATGTAAACAATGAAATACTTGCATAAAGGTTCCCATGGGAATGACATAATGACCTTAAGATAGCAGAAGAAAGAAAGGAAAGAAAAGGGGGAACGAGAAAGAAAGACGATATGAAAGCAAGTGAGAACGGAAAGAAGTAGGCAAGGGGTGAAAGAAAGAAGAGAGCATGGAGGAAAGAAGAAAAAAAAGAAAGATAGGAAGATTGGAAATGCGAGACCAGGGAAGAAGAAAGAAAAGGCGGAAAGAATAAAGAAAGAAGAATACATTAAAAAAAATTATTGAAGAGAACAAGGATGAAAAAGAAAATGCACAGAAAGGGGTAAGAAGGAGAGCAAGGGAAAAAATGAATAGAAAGGAGAGGGAGGGAAAGAAAGAAAGCTGAGGAAATAAAGGAAATAAAAAGAGCAAAGAAAACAGGGAAGAAATGATAAAAGAATGAAAATAAGGCAAAAGGTTTTGCAGTGAGAGAGTAAGAAGAAGCAGAAAGAAGGGGAGAATGGAATTAAGAAGAAATAAAAAAATAAACTGAGGAAAGAAAAAGAAGTATGAAAGAAATGCATAAGAGGGAAACGAGGAGAAGAGGGATAATAAACCAAAAAAATGGAAACAGAACAAGGAAGAACGAAGAAAGAAAATAATTAAGAGCAAGGGGTAAAAAAGTGAGAGAACAAAGGAGGAGCAGGGAAGTAAGAATGAGAGAGGACGGAGAACATCCTTGTTCTCTTCAATAATAAAAGAGAAAAATAAGAGAGAGAGAGAGAGGTGTGCTTAAAGGGGGGATAGAAAACGGAAGAGGAAACAAAGACGAGTGTTGAGTTTGTGGTGTGAGCGAGGCTGCTGATTGGTCGACTGCCGTACAGGACGTTACCATCAGCTCTCAGGTTCAGAGAGGAAACCTCACACTTTTATCTGGAACACTTTATACACTTTATCAGGTTTATTAAATAATATGTAAAATAATTGTGTGTTTAAGTAGAAGTGTGAGAAAAAGTAGCGTGAGGAAGGTCATGCAGCCCTGAGGTTACGGGAGTCTCTCTCACACACACACACACACACACACACACACACACACACACACACACACACACACGGAGTGAGAGTATATATTCCAGTAGCATGTTGAGGCATGTAGACCTTCAGGCCACACACACACATGCACACACACACTCTCTCTCTCTCACACACTCTCACTCATCAGAGCATTGTGGTCGTGTCCCAAACGACACTCCCTATTTATTATGTCGCCCACACACACACACACACATCCCCATCAGCCCACTGTGGCGGTGTTCCAAACTCCACACCACCCACATTTGTCTCTGTGCATTGTGGGTAATTAATAGCTAATAGGATGCTGTGCTCCTATTTACATAATACACACACACACATTATCCCCATCAGCCCACTGTGGGGAAAGAAACTTCCAGTAACCCAATTTGTCTCTGCATGTGGGTAATTAATACACTGCAATAGGATGCTGAAGTCTGGAATGGGAAAGAAAGTTAGTAAAGAAGTACATGTGTCATGCAGCTGCAGGCACGTGTTCTGGAAGGGAATATTTAGAATACTGATCACACGCATATGCATCAGTTTCTCTTTAAGAACATCAGATCACATGACAGAATATTAAACCTGCACGTTAGGTTTTGTCTCGTCAACATTTCATTCTCACAGGGTTTGTGTGTGTGTGTGTGTGTGTGTGTGTGTGTGTGTGTGTGTGTGTGTTAAAGTAAACAGTCATCACTCATGATGAAACTGACATGATTGAAGACTGAAGTTTAAATGTGGTTTTGTGTAGTTTAGATAAAGAATGTTAATGAAATTGTTGAGAAATATCCGTAGGTGCGAGTTTGCTCTGGTCTCTTTTCTCTGTTATTTTTTCCCCTGCATCCATCACTATGGCAACAGCTAGACGAATGTTGGGTTGGTGTGTGAGGTCAAGGGGGCCTTGTGTGTGTGTGTGTGTGTGTGTGTGTGTGTGTGTGTGTGTGTGTGTAGTTTCTCTCGGGCCTCAGGACAAAAAAAACCCCTGCTCTAACAAATTTTACACAGCGGACTGGAATGCGAGGCATGTGAGAATCACTCCTAAGCTGCGTTGTCTGAACACACATACGCACACACACATTTCCCCAAAGCAGGTGGCACTTGGCGCTGCCTGAATGGTCAGCTTATACAGTAAACTGTAACTGGAAATTAAAATTACATATTATTAATGCCATGCAAACTGTAACTGGAAATAATAAAATTATGACATCTAGAAATAATAAAATAAGAATCTAGAGCAGATGCGAACACAGTAGGAGATGGGTTGAAGAATGAGGGGAGCAAGAGACTGGACTAAGAGGACTGAGGATGAGAACTTGAACTGAGACTGAAATAAAGAATGATGAGAGTGACTACTGACTGGGATTGATGGATTGATGGGGAGTGAGACTGATTGATGGGGGGGAGACTGGATTGATGGGGGGTGAGACTGATTGATGGGGGTGAGACTGGATTGATGGGGGTGAGACTGATTGATGGGGGTGAGAGACTGATTGATGGGGGTGAGACTGATTGATGGGGGTGAGACTGGATTGATGGGGAGGAGACTGATTGATGGGGGGAGACTGATTGATGGGAGGTGGTAATTGACTGGATTTGAGACTGATTGATGGGGGGTGAGACTGGGAGGGTGAGACTGATTGATGGGGGTGAGACTGATTGATGGGGGTGAGACTGGATTACGGTGGGGGGTGATGGGGGGTGAGACTGGATTGATGGGGTGAGGGTGATGGGGGGTGACTGATTGATGCGGGGTTGATTGATGGGTGGGTGAGCCCTGATTGATGGGGTATCGGATGATGGGGGGGTGAGCCTGATTGATGGGGGGTGAGCCTGGATTGATGGGGGTGAGACTGATTGATGGAAAGGGACTGGATTGATTGATGGATGGGGGGGGGTGAGCCTGGATTGATGGGAGGTGGGTGAGCCTGGATTGATGGGGGGATTTGAGGGTGAGACTGGATTGATGGGGGGACTGATGATGGGGGGGATTGATGGGATGGGGTGAGACTGATTGATGTGGGGGTGAGCCTGATTGATTGATGCTTTAATAATAAAAAACGTGAGCACTACAGTAGTGAGTAAAGCGTGCAGTTGATTGGATGGGGGTGTCAGATTGATGGGAGGGTGAGACTGGATTGATGGGGGGTGAGACTGATTGATGGGGTGAGACTGATGATGGGGGGTGAGACTGATTGATGGGGAGTGAGACTGATTGATGGGGAGACTGATGGGAGGTGAGATTGATGGGGGGTGAGACTGATGATGGGGGGGTGAGACGGATTGATGGGGGTGATGGGGGTGAGGATTGATGGGGGGGTGAGACTGGATTGATGGGGGGGTGAGCCTGATTGATGGGGGGTGAGCCTGATTGATGGAGGGTGAGTGATTGGATGGGAGGGTGAGGATTGATGGGAGGGTGAGCCTGGATTGATGGGAGGGTGAGCCTGATTGATGGGGGGTGAGACTGGATTGATGGGGGGTGAGAGATTGGGAGGGTGAGACTGATTGATGGGAGGGTGAGACTGATTGATGGGGGGGGGAGGGTTGATGGGGGTGAGCCTGGATGGATGGGAGGGTGAGGATTGATGGGAGGGTGAGCCTGGATTGATGGGGGGGTGAGACTGGATTGATGGGAGGGTGAGACTGGATTGATGGGAGGGTGAGACTGGATTGATGGGGGGGTGAGACTGGATTGATGGGAGGGTGAGACTGGATTGATGGGAGGGTGAGACTGGATTGATGGGGGGGTGAGCCTGGATTGATGGGAGGGTGAGACTGGATTGATGGGGGGGTGAGCCTGGATTGATGTGGGGAGTGAGACTGATTGATGGGAGGGTGAGACTGATTGATGGGGAAAGAGACTGATTGATGTGGAGGGTGAGACTGGATTATGGGGGGTGAGACTGATTGATGGGGGTGAGACTGATTGATGGGGGTGAGCCTGATTGATGGGGGGGTGAGAGCTTGATTGATGGGGGTGAGACTGGATTGATGGGGGGTGAGATTGATTGATGGGGGTGAGACAGATTGATGGGGGTGAGATTGATTGATGGGGGGGGGGTGACTGGATTGATGGGGGGGGGTGAATTGATTGATGGGGGGGTGATTTGATTGATGGGGGTGAGCCTGATTGATGGGGGCAGCCTGATTGGATGGGGGGTGAGTCAGATTGATGGGGGTGAGACTGGATTGATGGGGGGGGGAGACTGGATTGATGGGGGGGGGAGAGGGTTGATGGGGGGGTGAGCCTGGATTGATGGGAGGGTGAGACTGGATTGATGGGGGGGTGAGCCTGGATTGATCTCGGGGTGAGACTGGGCTTTAATAAATAAAAAAACGTGCCCCAGCACTGGTTAGCAGTGAGTAAAGGGTGGTGTGTGTGTGTGTGTGTGTGTGTGTGTGCGTGTGTGATGTTCGAGTGAGACCATTACGTCAGACTCCCCTCAGTGTAACAGTCTCTCTCTGAGCTCCACTGATGAACTCCGATCGCCAGCTGATGATGTCACAGCGACTGACCAATCAGCAGCCCTTAATACACTGAGGATCCTAAATTAAAAAAAACACTCCCTATTTATAATCACGCTCTTCTTCTCTCCACCTTTCCTACAGACAATTCACTGCCACTTTCTCCATAATTGGAATGGAAATTTATGCTTTTCAGTGAATCATTCTTCTTGTTTTTTTTCTCTTTCTGGTGCATTATTTTCCTAATTTCATTTTTTTATCTGATTTGATCATTGCAGATTGAATTATTTAGTTTTATTTTCGCTTTAATTTCCGCTTTGAGTCCGGGCAGCTCGCTTTACACAGCAAGCACGCACTGAGTCAGCACTCGAGCATCACTGCAGCTTTAGTTCGGGCTGAATTAGAAACTGTTTCCTACACGTGTGTTTGTGTTTGTATGTGTGGTGTTGTTCTGTTCTTCTAAAGATTTACAATAAGTGTGAATAATTGCGTCTGATAGCTGCAGCCGGGGGGTTAGATGGACACGGAGGTCCAGGGGGTGAGAAATACCCCATGTTCAGTCATGGAGAATAACTCTGAGACGAGGAGGAGGAGGTGTGTGTAGTGTGTGTGTGGTGTGCATGGCAGATTGCAGTGTGTATTTCCAGCATCGACAATGTCGTGCACGATGCCCACAGCAAGTGTAATTATTAGCGATAACGTCTAAGACTTCCGAAAGGTAACCCTTCTCATCGCACACTCCGGTTAACATTAAAGTTCGTGACGGTGTGTGCTATTCAGTAACTCAATCCAGACCCGTAGACTTCAGGGGTTAATATTCGACAGGATAATCCCATTTACGTTCGGATCAGCAGTTTACAAAACACTTGTTATAAAGATCTACGTGTAGCGGCATGCAAAAAGGCTTCTCCACGCGTTCAGCTCATCATTAGCTAGCTGATTTACCCACGTCAGTGAACATTACCTCGAACACCTACAGTCATAAAAACAATCTAGCAACCCCTCCTTAGCGCCTCCCTGTTTTCCTTGTTGTTTTGGGAGTCGAGTAGTGAATATTAATGAGTGACGGCGCGTCTGCTTTATGAATATTCATGACCCCTGGGTGGTCCGTGAGCGAGGAACGAAAAAGGCCACTTCTTAAAGCGAAGCGTGAAAGTGTTATTTTAAGAGTGTTGTTCGAATAGTTAAAGTTTTTAATGCAGGATGATTTTAAGAAAATATAGCATAAATGTGAACTTTCCAGTGTTAAATATTTTACTCTAATATATTGCGTTAAGTTGCACTTCTAGTCCCTTTTTTTAATATCACTATAATAATTAGCAAATGTACTTAATTAGTCATCAGTATTTCCCCTTTAAACGTACGTGCCTGCTGTCGCAGGTGCTTGGACCCTTTGCATCTATATATTTTATGTGTATTCCTAGAAATTTTTAGCTAAATCCTTATAAATAAATGCTATGTTAAAATGCACTTAAAATGGTAAAATAGTGTTAGATTTTATTAATTACTAGCGTAAGTCCTCGTCAATGATGGGTGAAGAGATTTTGGAAATGGTTAAAAGTTTAAAGATGAAGCTGATCAGGATCGGTCACAAAACTTGTAAAACTGCTCGTAGCGTCCAACATCTTGACTTGATTAATGGTGCAGGTTTAACCTGAGCTAAATACCTACAGTAAGTACTGGCAAAGTTTCATTACATTCCGTTCAGCCAGTTTTGTGTGTTGTGTTTTGACGAAATTCTGCTGGGCCGATGCAGACAGGCTAATGTTTCTGAGGCTGGTTTCAGGTCCTCCAATATTTGAAACGTAAAGCTAGACTTCTGACCGATGTATAGACAAAACCTTTCTTCTTTTACTGCTGTAAATTCCTAGAAAGTTTGAGCTAAAACCTGATGATAAATAAACGAAAGCTGAAGTTTCTCTCAGCAACAATACACCTGCTTCTCTTATGATGTCACAGTGGGTTTAAATAGGTGAATTAGAGTAGATTTTATAAGTTGCTAGCGTAAGTTGCCCGTCATTGACATCATTGTTTTTCTGTGGACTTTCTCTGACCGACAGTTCACTAACCTCACTAACGTCACTAACGTGTCTTGTTGTTTTATTCATTCGAAGAATTACCAACTACACGTCCTGTTGTTTCACTCCTTGTTGTTTCAAACCAAATAAATGAAATAATTAAATATTACGTTTTCTATACAAGGAGACTTTCTATAGAAGAGAAATGACTCGGGTGCTTCTGCTGAATCGACTCGGAAATGAGTCAGGAATCGACTCCATTAAGCGATTCAGAAATCAGAGGCCCTCCCTTTCCCTCCCTCTCTCTCTCTCTCTCTCTCTCTCTCCACCCCTCCCTCTCGGTCTCCTCCTCCTCTCTCCTCTGTCCTCCTCCTTCTCCTTATTCCATCGCAGCCCTTCGTGGACGCTACACGGAGGGCTGACTGAGTTGCGCGCCGTGTGTGCGTGTGTGTGTGTATGTATGCGTGTGTGTGTGTGTCTGCGTGCGTGTGTGTGTGTGTACAGGATTATTGTGTGGATTATTTATTCTCCTGCCTTTTCATTTCGGACGCCGTGTGTCTTCAGCTTGTCCGCGGAAATAAACAGAGAGAGAGAGAGACAGAGAGCAGAACGGAGGGAGAGAGACAGGGAGAGCGCGAGACGGAGCATGTCCGCCGCATCGCACACGGGTTTCGGTCCTCCCGAGCGCGCACACCGCGAGCAGCAGTAGCAGATCAATTCCTATAGAGATAAAGAAATAAACAGGAACCAGGAGGCTCGTCCTGTCCTCCTCTCTGTCCGTCTCTCTTTCTCTCCTCTGTGTGCGCGCCGGCGGATCTCCAGCAGCCATGGGCTTCTACGGCACCTTGAAGATGATTTTTTACAAAGTGAGTACCAGCTGCGCGTGTGTGTGTGTGTGTGTGTATGCGTGCCTGCATCTCTCTCTCTCTCTCTCTCTCTCTCTCCGCCCTTGAGCACACGCCATGAGCAGGTTTGATTTACCGAGCGTGTGCGGCACGACGCGCAATTTTATGGCCACTGCGCAAAAACATTACCCGACTTGTGTGTGTGTGTGTGGGTTTTTTTTTCTTTTTTTTTTTTTCAATTATTTATTAATTCCTTCCCTGGGTGGGGTGCTATTTATATCAGGATTGAGGCGTGGCTGTGATGCACAGCCTTCCTATGGATCCACACATGCGTTATAACCGCTCTATAGACGTGCGTAACGCACAGGCGTAACCGTGTGTGTGTGTGTGAGAGAGAATCAAGGTGTGTTGGCTGAGGATATATATTCCTTGACTTCACTGAAGCCATCTGGTCATCAGCATCACTGCACCTGTGCTCACTAGAGTGCGCACACACACACGCATTTTTATACTATTATATATATATATATATATATATATATATATATATATATATATATATATATATTCAAGGCACGTCTCCAGTTCCAACAACCGATACTTACATCTCTCACATCTCAATATCGAATCTATATAGAAGTTGTATACATGCCGATGTCCTGCTGAGCATGCTCAGTGCGATCCCTGCGTCCTCTTCAAGGGTGTGTGTGTATATTTGTGTGTTGGAGCAGAACGGAATGCAATATCGATTACCGAACAGGTTTTCTGACACGCTGTGATGTACATCATCCCATACGACGGCACAAACCCCCCCCACCCCCCTCCTAATTGTAGCGCGAAGGCCTTAATCGCTAAGGAGTGCGCTTCTGAGATTCGGAACGCTGCATGCAGTAATCTCTGCGTTTGTGTCGCTGAGATTACAGGACAGCAGAAAGAGAGAGAGCGAGAGAGAGAGAAAATGCTGATTCGACATACAGGAAATGCGCATGGGAACACGGGGTTAAAATAAATAAATAAATAAATGCAACCCTGCTGGGTTATAGTTTAATATTTAAAAAAAAAAAAAAAAAAGAAGACCAGGAGTAGATCTTAGTGCTAGCTGGTTACTGTGGGTGTGTTAGTGCTGTGGATCATCATTTAGTTATTTATAAGTTAATTACAATCAGTAATCCGTGACGTATACTTTTGCACCGGTTCGTAGTGAAGGGAAAACTCCCTGAGATCATAAGAACATGAGGAAGGAGCCAGACTTGAAAGGGAACCCGTCCTCATTTGGGTGAGACCAGATAGCGAAACCGCTACCAAATAAATTTTTTGGAACTTGGTGTTTTTTGAGGGTAAAAGTGCAATTGTGTAACAGGACCAGGGTGCAGCGATACAATCCAAATATTGGATCATGCTACCTGGAGAGACATGAGTATGTATCACGGTATCTCGATATCTAGGTTTTGATACCCCAGTTTAAGCTGATAAAAAAATAATAATAAAAGCACGAAATTTGCTCAATCTCTTTTAATCAAAGTTTGCGATCATGTTTACCTGCGATAAATATATCGTAACATGATTCATCACCACCATCGTCTATCACGTCCAGTATCGTACAACCGTAATTGAAAAGTTACAAAAGCACTTTAAAATGATGAGGCGCTAACCGAGCAGTCGAGGTGGGTATTGATCCGACGGCGACGCTCCGTATCGGGTCATTACGCCGCTTAAACTGGTCGAATGCTGAAGTCCCCGGTTTCCTGTTGGGAAATTTTTACGAGTGTCGTGAACACCGTTATCGTGTTCAGTCGTCACAATACACTTCTGACAGGCCATGATATCTTTTTGTAACATTAAATATCACGCATGTAACGTTTATATTGTTCACCAACGTTTTGTACTGTAGCACCTTTTTGGAAACGTTAAAAAGTGGCGTGTAAGTATGAGCACGAAGGAAATCCCAGTATTGTGTGCGTGTGCGTGTGTGTGTGTGGGGTTGGGTGGGGTGGCAAAAGAAGCAGTGAAGCTCGTCTAATGAGATCTCGTACAGTTCTCTAAACACCAAGTTCTCAACGTGTCTTAGGTTGCATTTTAGGTGGAGATTTGCATACCGTCTCTCACACACACACACACACACACACACACACACACACACACACACACACACACACACACACACACAAACACACAAATACCCACACTCTCAAACACACCTGTTCAGCCCTCAGGTGGAAATTCACCACACATGCTATGAGCATACAGCTTTGCATACTCAGTAAGTAGATGGTAAATGAAAGGTTGCTTGTGTGTATGAGGAAGAGAGAGAGAGAGTGTGTGTGTGTGTGTGTGTGTGTGTGTGTGTGTGTGTGTGTGTGTGTGTGTGTGTGTGTGTGTTTAATTAAATGCTTGGCGATGAAACTTTATTAATAAATTGTTTAGATTAATTATCCAGCCTCTGCTGTAGCTGATCTAAAGAGAAATCCATCTCCTTACACACTGCTAATGTGATACTTAGATCTTTATCACAATATAGTTAGTGTGGATGTTCCTTCCTCTAGTTCCTTATTTGTGGAACATCCCATAATTCCCTTCTCTGTGCAGGCAGTTGTCACCATGGAGCACGTCTGCCTCGCCAGCAAACGTTGTTTAATCTCGTTCCTGATAAAGCGTTTGTGTTTATCGATTGATGTTCCCATGGCTACATTGTGTTATCTAGGCTAATGTAATCGGTTATATGCCCTCATGTGACCACATGGTAACGCACGGTTAATGGCATCTTCAACAGCGAGAAACGTTCAGAAGAGTTCTCGTGTACTTTACATACACAGCAGGATTTTAGTTTGTAAAAGTTGATGTGTGTTTATGTAAATGTTTGCTATTAGTAATAGTAGTAGTAGCAAATGGAGAGGTCGTTGCTATAGCAGTAATCAGATTAATTTTAGGAGTTGTGGTAGTAGTAAGTCTAATATTAATAGTAGTATTATTAAATGTAACCATCATAAAGGTAGTAGAAATATAATTATTTTTAGTAGTAATAGTGTGACTCTTATTTTAGTATCGGTGGTACAGTAGTTGTAGTAGGAGGGACAACAGAGGCATTATTATGATTCTTTATAATAATAATGTAATTATTAACAGAAATCAGAATAGTTGTTTTGTTAGTATCAAAATTAGTCATAGTTGAATGAATGATTTGCAGGAGTAATAGTAGTATGACTGTTAGTAGTAATAGTACTAAAAATTATTTGTAGTAGCAACAGTAATAGTATGATTAACATTTGTAGTAAGAGTAACAGTCATCGCCTATCTGAGTGCTAGTATGATAATTTGCAGTTATACTAGTAGGAGTTATATGTACCATAATAGTAATTTTTAGTAGTAATATTAATAGTTTAATTGTAGTACTGATGAACTAGTACTGTACGTTACTTACCATCCTAGTAATTGTTAGGTGTTAGGATTAGAATTTTCTAATAGATGTAGTAATAACAGTAATATGCTTATTTGTAGAAACAGTAATTAATTAAACTAGTTGGATTATTTGTAAGGCTGCACAATTTGATAAGAAAAAAAAAGCACAGGTTTATTTTGAAACATATTGTGAGTGCAGTTTAAACTGTGTTTAAACATCCTCTTATCA
The DNA here is from genome assembly GCA_013621035.1 of Clarias magur. Taxonomy (NCBI): domain Eukaryota; kingdom Metazoa; phylum Chordata; class Actinopteri; order Siluriformes; family Clariidae; genus Clarias; species Clarias magur. The sequence goes on along the minus strand of QNUK01000095.1, from coordinate 1,193,512 downwards.
CCCCAAACGTTGTATATATGTGTATATATATATATATATATATATATATATATATATATATATATATATATATATATATATATTAACAGCCACAGTATGCTAATATGTTTAATAAATTGCAGCCATTTGAGACCGGTCCATATCATGATTGGGAATTTTACACGAGTAATTGTTCAGTGTTAATTATTTGTAAAGAAAACTAGTTATACCAACATCATTATTAAAAGAAATTGTAGTTATAGTAGTACTATTATTAGAAGAAAGAATAGTTATAACAGTAGAATGATTATTAGTAAAATTGATAGTTATAATAGTTTCTTACTAGAAGTAGTATTTATAGTAGTAGTATGTTTATTGTCTTAGTAGTAGCAGTAGTAATAGTAGCATGAATGTTATTTGTAGTAGTAGCAATTATAATAGTAGGATTTATAAGTAGCAAGTCTAGTATTATGGATCAGGGCTGCAGTGTTTATAAAAAGAAAAAAATGTAGGTAAACTATGAATTATTACGGCGATTTATGAAATTAATTAGCATTTAATACATAAACATAGATTCAGTCAAAGACGATATGGAAGATGTTTTAACATCAACTACCTTTCAAAGAACCAAACAATCCATCATGAAGCTCAAATGGGAGAAAAAGTTGTATATAAAAAAAAAATCAAATAAAATTCACAGCACTACCTGGATAGCCCTATAATATACAAGGAAATTCACAACACACGTTTATTTATGTGGTTTGCGTTTAAGGTCTTTTCCCAGCATTGCGAGTCTTGGCATTTCCACGCTTCAAAAATCATTTCGATCCCTTGGGTCAGACTTTAACTGATAAACTTGCGGAGACGATGAGATTGGTCACAATAGACGAGGAGATTGGTCACAGTATGCAGTCGAGGTAACATAAAGGCTGGATAAGCAGCGCAATTCAGAATGTGCTACAACTTGACCTGGTAAAATAATATGAATAACCAGAGCGATTGAGAGACTGCTAGGAAATACCTACAGCAAATTGTAGAGCTGCTTTAATGCTAGTCCAAGGTGGGGGCGGGGGGGGGCGGGGGACCGACATTGCAGAAATTTAGGAGGTGTGTGAACGCGGTTTACCTACATCTAAATAGCACTAAATAGGATTATTTGACGTAGAAGTGGTATAGGAGTACAGGTATTAGTAGAAATGGAAGTTGTATGCTTATTTGTGCTAGTAGTGACAGTAGTTTGATTATCATTTGTATTAAATAATAAATAGTAGTAGGACTATGATAGGAAAACATTCCTAGGAGTACTAGTGATGTGTTTGTAGGAATAATATTAGTGCGACGAATTTGTATTGGTAACAATAATATGATTAGAATCTATTGTGGGTATGATTCTTTTAGTGATGGTAACAATAGTAGTAGTACAAAAGTATCATTTGTAGCCGTAGTTCGACTTCTGTTTGTTTATTTATACAATTACGACAAAAAATCAGACTATCGTTACTAGTAGTAATTTTATAAATAGATAATTTTAGTATTAGTACTATGTGAGGAGTAGGAGTAGGATTATTTAATGTAGTGGAACGGCTATTAGTAGATGTGGAAGTAGCATGATTTTGTGGTCGTAGTAATAGTAATTTTATTAGTAATACTAAAGTAATATTAGTAGTTTAATTGTAGTAGCGCCAATACGGAGTATGATTGCGGTCGTAGTAATATAGTTACTTGTAATAATAGTATGATTATCAGTAGCTATTGTAGTAATTGTGGCGCTGTGATTAGAATTTTACGATGGGGGGAAAAAAATCTATTATGATATTATAGGAATAGATTATTATGTTCTAAGTATTTGTAGGAATAATAGATAGTAGTGTGATGCATTTGTATTAGTAACAATAATGTGATTTATACTCTATTGTGGGTATGATTATTATTTTAGTCCTAGTCACAGTAGTAGTAGTACAAAAGTATCATTTGTAGTAGCAGGAGTTTACAAGTTAGCGTTACATAATAGATAATAGTTGTTTTATTAGTTTTTGCAATAATATAATACAGTATTATAATCATTCGTTAATTTGGGTTGTAATGAGCAGTCACAGTAATAGTAGTATAATCGTTAGTAGTAATAGTAGGCATTAATTCTACGGGAGCACCGAGTGCTGAAGATTCTTCATCTGTTAAGGGTCGAGTCCAGTGTTGGTCGAAGCGAGCGCTTTGACCAACACTGGTTGTTGCAGTGTTGGTGAGCCCCACACCTACTCACACACCACACACACACACACACACACACACACACACACACACACACACACACACACACACACAACCTGACTTTGATTTGAGTTATCTGTTATTGAGCAGGGAATCCCCACTGAGGCTGGTGTGTCGTGTGTCGGGCGCAGGAGCCCTGCACATCAACAACAAAGCAATAAAAAAAAATAACAAGGAAATTAAACCAACAGCAGCAGATTAGTCTGAGAAATATAAAATAAATAAAACGATCCGGTACGCTTCAACAGAGCGTGCATAAAATAAATCCAGCAGCCAGGAATTAAAGCACGCAGACGGTCATAAAAATAAAAGAAAATGTAAAAAAAAAACAGAAGCCGATGATCACTATTCAGGAAGATCGCCTCGCGAGTGCGGACGTCAGGATGGGTTTTAAAAACCGCCAAGTAAAAGTCTCCCGCTGATCGTAGAATCAGAAATTCAATCGCAAAAACCATGAAAATGATCTGCTGTGTGTCAGACAGATGAGTGTGTACAGTAAAGGCAGACAGTGAGAATCATAAAGGAGTGAAAAATAACAGGGCACAACAGCTCATTCCAGTTTCAGCTCATTCCAGGTGGAAAAAAAGTGAGTTCTGTACATTGGAGCCTGCAGGCTTGAGCCAACATGCCCATCTCATCTCGTGCACACACACACACACACACACGCACGTACGCATGCACACACGTACAATGTATATGAGGTCATCTCTCTGAGAGCAAACGGTGCGTTTAGATCTCTAAAGCTCCCTGTTAAAACAAACAGACAAAGACTGTGTGTGTGTGTGTGTGTGTGTGTGTGTGTGTGTGTGTGTGTGTGTGTGTGTGTGTGCGTGCATGTACCTTGCCTTCTAAACCAGAAAAGAACAATTTAGGGCATTTTACAAAAGTGCCTGAGAGAGGGGAAAGATGGAAAGAGACAAAGAAAAAAAGAACGTCAGTAAGAAAACGAGTTTTGAAAGGAAAAAAGGAACTTAGTGAAAAACTCAATGAATGTCAGGAAGAAAAAAAGAGGAGGAACTTTTAATGAGAAAATGAACACCTAAAAGATGAAAAGAAAGGGAAAGACACAAAGGCAAGAAGGAATGAAGGAAAGACAAATAAGAAAAGAGGGAAGAGAGAAGATAACAAGAGAGAGGAGGATAAAAATCTGAAAACTACAACATTTAAAACAGCAGCAGTAATAATGTGCGAGTGTAGGTAGTAAGAATCGTACAAGCGTGCAGCCGTGTAAGAGTGAGTGTGTGCACATACTCAGGAGTGAGTGAATAGATGTGCGAGAGTGGTTAACCGTGTACGAGTTTGTCTGTCCGTGCGAGAGCGCGTGTCCGTGTACATCTGTGTGCGAGAGTGCTTAGCAGTGTGTGTATCTGCGTGCGAGTGTATATTTCTGTGCAAGATTGCTTAGCCGTGTGAGTGTATATCTGTGTGTGAGTATTTACCAATGTGTGAGAGTACGTCAATATGCGAGAGTGTTTAGCCATATGCACAGCCATGTGCGAGTGTGTGCATCTGTGCGAGAGAGTATATAGGGGGGAGTGTTTGTGTATACATCAGTGTTGGGGTGTGTATATGTGTGTGTGGAAGTGTGAGAGTATATCTGTGTAAGGACAGAGTGTGCGAGTGTGCATGAGTTAGTCATTGCTTACTCCAGCTCAACTATTTTTCCCTCTAAACATCTTTCGCCACATACAATGCACAAAGAGTCACCATTGTGTGTGTGTGTGTGTGTGTGTGTGTGTGTGTGTGTGTGTGTGTGTGTGTGTGTGTGTGTTGTGATCCGTTTAAAACACTGCACAACTAAAAATAGTTTTTATTCAAATGAGTTCACTTGTGCTGAGGACACTGAACCTTTGTTTTAGGGACGAGATGCTCCGTAGCCAGGCACCAACTATTCGCCGAAAGAGGGCCATCTGTGCGTATAGTGTGTGTGTGTGTGTGTGTGTTCATGTGTGAAAGAGATGGGTTGGTGAAGAAAGAGGCCACTAAAGAATAGGGCTGCTCTATTTTTCTTTTAGAGCTGATATAAATCAACCTTTCACGCCAGCAGAGCAGCCATCGCTTATCTTGCCCTTTACTTATACTAGTGTGTGTGTGTGTGTGTGTGTGTGTGTGTGTGTGTGTGTGTGTGTGTGTGTGTGTGTGCTGTACTGTACACTGCATCAAACCTTTTCAAAGTCTACTGACCCGAAAGATTCGAACCTTTAAATGCTCCATGTAATTATCAGCATCTTCTCCATCTTCTCTCCGGCTTCGTCCCAAACTAGTCAGAGTTCTCGCGGTTTAAACAAGTGTTTCAGTGAAAATGTTTTGTGTGGGTTTTAAGGAAGAATGTCTGTTTATTAAGAACATTGGTGCTGTGGATTCTGCTGGAGAAGGTTGGGTTTTAGTGGGGAAAAGTTTCTAAAATATAGTTGAAAGTTTGGTACAGTCCGTTCTATTGGGGGAAAAATGTTCTTAGTCCTAATGGAAAAATGTTTTTTGTTCGTTTGTTCAGAAAGTTAAATGTTTGGGTTCCGATGGAGAATGTCAGGTTTTCACAGAAACTGTTGTTTAATGGGATGATATTAGTGAAGGGTTTTAATGAAAAGGGCTTTAAATGGAGGATGTTGGTGAGTAGTGGATTGTAATGGGGAATGTTAGTGAGCGTGTTGGATTGTAATTGTAGATGTTGGTGTATAGTGGAGAATGTCGGATTGTAATGGAGAATATTGGTTTGTAATGGACTGTATGGGTTTTAATGGTGGATGCTGCTGCCTGTTGGTGAAAAGAATTGTGGTGGTGCTGGTAATTGTTGGTGTTTGATGACTGAACATGTCTGGTGGTTGTTGGATAGTGTTGAGAATGTTGGAATGTAATGGAGGATGTTGGATTGTAATATTGGATTGTAATGGAGGATAGTGGTGAGAATGATGGATTGTAATGTGGGATGTTGGAAGGTAGTGGAGGATGTTGGATTGTAATGGAGGATGTTGGTTAGAATGATGGTTTGTGGTGGAGAATGTTGGATTGTAATGGAGAATATTGTTGAGAATGTTTGTCTGTAGCGGAGAATGTTGGATTGTCATGGAGGCTTGTAATGGACTATGTGGGTTTTAATGGCGAATGCTGATGCCTGTTGGTGAAAAGAACATTGGATACGCTGATTGTTGGTGTTTGATGACTGAACATGTCTGTTGGTTGTTCGTTAGTGGTGAGAATGTTGGATTGTAATGGAGGACGTTGGATTGTAATGGGGGACGTTGGATTGTAATGGAGGACGTTGGATTGTAATGGAGGATAGTGGTGAGAATGATGGATTGTAATGGAGGATATTGGATTGTAATGGAAGACGTTGGATTATAATGGAGGACGTTGGATTGTAATGGAGAATATTGGTGAGAATGTTTGTCTGTAGCGGAGATTGGACATGTTGGGTTGTAATGGAAGCTTGTAATGGACTATATGGGTTTTAATGGCGAATGCTGATGCCTCTTGGTGAAAAGAACATTGGATACGCTTGATTGTTGGTGTTTGATGACTGAACATGTCTGTTGGTTGTTGGATAGTGGTAAGAATGTTGGATCGTAATGGAGTATGCTGGTTAGAATGGTGGTTTGTAATGGAGAATGTTGGTTGTTTAGGAATAATATAGGTACTTATCCTGATGTAATGAAGGGATGATGGATTTTGATGGATTTATGATTTTACTTTGTAATGGAGGATGTTGGTTTGTAATGGACTACATGGGTTGTAATGGAAGATCCTGATGCCTTTTGGTGAAAAGAATGTTTGTGGTGCTTGTGATTGTTGGTGTTTGATGACTGAACATGTCTGTTGGTTGTTGATTTTTGGTAGAACAAGTCACTATATTCTAATAGGTTTTTAACTATAATAGGTTATTTTACTCTCTTACAACTCTCTTAGTTGTTTGTATTTTTTTTGTGTGTGTCACATAATTTTTCTGCCGTTTCTTTAGTCTTTAATAAGCCCCTGTATAGTTACGTAATTATATAACATCTTATATAATAATAATTATATACCTCCGCCAGTGGACAGTAAACATCTCAGTCTGAGTGATGGAGACGTGACAGAAATTGCTTTAACCGTTAGACGCAGTCTGTTATTACTGGTTATTACCGACAGCCTGAAACACGTACGTATATATACATTTTTTTTTCAGCAAGTGAAAGAATGTTCCAAATAAGCTTTAAAAACTTTTCAAGGTCTCTCATTTGTCACTCCCTGTTATTACGAGGTGCGCTAATGACCACATGTGTCATCACAGGATGCCTTTGGTCTGCGATTAAAATTGTTTTTGAGCTTTTAAAAACATGTATATTTATTTTTTTCTTTCTTCTGTGTTGTTACAGATGAAGAGGAAGTTGGATCATGGACCCGAAGTTCGGCCGTTCCCTTCAGGCAAAAAGCCCTGTCCGAGGTGAGAATCAATCAGAAGTTTTGGTTTAGATCCTTACACCATTTAGAAAATCTCCATTGCGAGTGTGTGCATTAAATTGTGACTTCAACTTCTGCTTTGAATCCATGAAAGTTTATACAACAGTGCTGAAGTTAACGTTCTGGCTGTTTCTCTGCCATCCAGTCCGACGGGTCTGGTCCCGTATCCATCCACCCCCACTACGTTCGGCGACTTGAGGGCTGCTAACGGACAGGGACAGCAGAGACGCCGCATCACCTCCATCCAGCCTCCGACGGGCTTACAGGAATGGCTCCGTACCTTCCAGGTGCGTGTCCGCGACGCTCATTATGAAAGTGTTAGCGCTCCTCGTTTAACTCTTCAATTAACGCGCAGAGCATCTGGAGGATCGCCCCTCCCCTTCACAAAAAAAAACAACAAAAAAACGTCTGTTCTCGTGTTCCTTCATGCACAAGAAGAAGCAGCAGCAGCTGAAACTCCATCACTGCAGGCCTGCTAATTACCTTCTTACTCACTCTCAACAGTTTCTCGCTCATAAAGTCGGAGCCCTCAGGCTGAGATTAGGCAGCTGCCTGGACTGGCTCAGCTCGGCTCGGCGCCGCAGGTCAAATTCTCAGCATTGAGTCGCGCTCGGTGCCCGTTCCTCCTAAATAAGAGCATCAGACCAGTCCTGATCGAGCAGGTCCAGACAGCTCGGTGAAGTGTTGACAGTAATTACAGACTATAACCCTGACGCTAGCTCGACTAGCATGGAGCGTGGAGAAAACTTTTCAGGTAGAGTGTGGTAAATGATGCAGCTGGGGTTGGATTTACTGAAAAAAAAAAAAGTATGTAATGTATGTAATATTGAACTCAACAATGAAACGCCACCTACACGATCTTTTTTTTTTTTTCTTTCAGGGCGGCACCGAAAACCATCCGATGTAGCTCGTTCATGTGTCACACCTCATTCCTGTCAAGCCCGAACACCTCACACCTCGCATGACACACGACCGAAACGTCTGATCGCGCGGCCAAGAGCTGGTCTGACTTCCTCAGGATCAAGCAGATAAAGCGCGGATTAGCGCTCAATGACCGAGACGCTTCCGCCGTATAGATTTCATCCGTTGCGTTAATTCCTTCCATTGACTGGCGTCTGAATTTGAGAGGAGTTTGCTATCATTTTTTATTAGTTTAGATTAGGCTTCAGGATGCTCTACATGCTCCATGCACTAGCGTAACCGTGCCGGGGATTAGGGGTGGGGCAAAGGGGCGGGGTCTGGAACTCTGTTCGAAACCGGTAGTTAGCGATGTGTAATGAGACGCATATTTCAGGAATGCTGGTGTAGGAGAACAAAATGTGCGGCGTTGCCGGCACCGATGAAGTGCACGCACGCACACTCGCACTCACACAGTTATGTGTCCTTCTGCTTTAACGAAAACCTGAGATTAGTGACGCTTAGATGCAACACACAAAGTGAATGTTGATGCAAAAAAACGATCAAGAGGGGAAAAAAATAAACAGAAAATGTTCTTGTTACATGTTGGATAAATAAAAATACAAATAATTAAATCTGTTCATTCTGAACAGTGTGTGGTTTTCTGTTTAGTGTTTTACATCAGGACTGAGTTTCCCGTTGATGAATGTGGTTGTAAACGTGAAGTATTAGGAGTGTACGGTTTATCTGGTGTGTGTGAAAGCCTGAACGCCGGTGGAATGCTCGTGCAACACATATCAAAGATAAACTGTTACATGTTTCTGTCCTCAGAGGTACACTCGGATTAGTGTTATGGTCTTGTTATACTTACTGTGTCTGTGTGTCTGTGTGTGTGTGTAGAGTTGGAGTGGGCCGGAGAAGCTCTTGGCGCTGGACGAGTTGATAGACAGCTGTGAGCCAACGCAAGTGAAGCACATGATGCAGGTGATCGAGCCGCAGTTCCAGAGAGACTTCATCTCCCTACTGCCCAAAGAGGTACACACACGCACACAGTGTATATATACACACACACACACACACACACACACACACACACACACACTGTATATATACACACACACCACACACACACACACTGTATATATACACACGACAACACAACACACTGTATATATCACACACTGTATATACACACTACACACACACACAACGCACACACACTGTATATACACACAACGCACACACACTGTATATACGCACACACACTGTATATACACACACTGTTTATACACACTCACAGTATATACACACTACACACACACACTGTATATACACACTACACACACACACAACGCACACACACTGTATATACACACAACGCACACACACTGTATATACACACAACGCACACACACTGTATATACACACACGCACTGTATATACACACATTTTCATTTATATATACACACTTTATACACGCACAATTCATTCCTATGCAGTTATACTATATACACTAACTATATGTGTGTATACACACACACACACACACACACACACACACACACACACACACACACACACACACACACACACTTCTGCACAACACCTCACATTGTGCGATGGTCTACCTCATTACATGACACACTGCCCCCAGAGAGATAAACATCGTATCCTGCTAGTGTGTGTTCCCGTGTGCTCAAAGTATTGGCACCCTCCCCCATTCCTCTAGTTACTGTGTGTATACACACACACACACACACCGAATGCTGAAGTTATTATTAATAAACATTTTGTAGCTGTATGTTACTGTGTTAGCGTTACCCCACACACACACACACACACACACACACACACACACACACACACACACACACACACACACAGAGAACAGTGAGGGGTTTTTATAGCTGATGGATAACAAGGACGTACTCAGTTCACTAACACACTCTCACACACTCACTGGCTCCACCATAGATGCTACAACAAAATCCGCTTTCCATCTAATATGATGTAATACATGAGCCATCTGCCCACACACACACACACACACACACACACTCACGTACACGTACACGTACACAGACCCTTCTTTGTATTCGCACACGCATGTTTGCCGGAGTGAAAGCTGACAGTTCTCTCTCTTTCATTGTACTACCTCTCTTACTACAGGTCTTTCCTGATTTTCATCACCTGCCCCTATACACACACACACACACACACACACACACAGACACACACACACAGACAGTTATTGTGCATGTGAGGAAGGGAAATGCCAGAGGCTTATAAGAGCTAAATACCTCCTGCTCTTTAATAAAACTCTATTATTTCTACCAGTCTCGAGAGTAGATTGCATAACCATAACTAATCTCTCTCTCTCTCTCTCTCTCTCTCACACACACACACACACACACACACACACACACACACACACACACACACACACACACACACACACACACACACAGACACTTCCTCTCTCTATCTCTCTTTTTCCCCTCAATCTTCCTATATTTAGTTAAAGTCAAAGATATAATAAAAAAAAGAAAGGATATATACATACATGTACATAATAATAATAACAGTGATCTAGTAAGTGATATTTAACAGTGAATAATAATAAACTCTCTCTCAGTTCAGTTCAGAAGAGCTTTTTTGGGCATGAATGTTACGGACAAAAATATTACGTTGTTGCCAAAACAATTATAAAATATTAGTTACATCATTAATAACATCAGTCAAAGTTTATAAACATTTATAGCCATAATAAACATGTTAGAATGTCATATTAGGTAGACACAAACAAAGCAACCCCGCCCAAATAAAAAATAAATAAATAAATAAATGAAAACATAAATAAATAAAAAAATATATATAATAATTAAAAAATATATAATAATCATTAGCAAATAATAACAACGTAATTCATTTTTATTTATTTTTACATACAAACACCAATCTCCTGTTCCCCTCCACCACCTCCCACGCTTCCTCCCTCTCCTCACACGTCCCCTCAGCTTTCTTTCTTTCCATGGTTTTATTTATTTACTTTTCTCTCGGCCCTTTTGTCTTTCTTGGTTTTCTTTTTTTTTGTTAATGAACTGTTCATTTCTCTTTATTGGTGTATGAAGTGTAAAAGATTATTAAACAGGGCCTTTATATATATTTCATATATTAAAATTACACACATCACACACACACACACACACACACACACACACACACACACACACACACACACACGGGAGTCATTTACATGTGCATTACTTTTCTATTACGTTTTAGCACTTATTATTTTCCGCTCTTACAATTTTCTCTCTCACACACATGCACACACACACTCTCTCTCTTGCTCTCACTTTCTGTCTTTTTTTCCACCATCTCTCTCTCTCTCTCTCTCTCTATACATCTTTCTTCCACTATCTCTTGTTTTCTCCCCTCTTTCTCTCTATCTTTCTACACCTGTATCCACAGTCTCTCTCTCACATCTCTCTCATTTATCTTCCCAGTTTCTCTTTCTTTTTCCTTTTATGTCTTTCCTGGGATCTCTCACATTTATCTTTGTATTGGTATGAAGTGTAAAAGATTATTAAACAGGACGTGTATATCTCAAACACACACGTGTGAATTGTATAATAATTCACGCGCATTATTATTATTATTGTTCTGTTCTGTTTTTTTTTTCTCATATTATTTTTCACTTAGATTGTAACAGATTGATCATCCCTCTCTCTCTCTCTCTCTCTCTCTCTCTCTCTCTCTCTCTCTGTCCAGTTGGCTCTGTACGTTCTGTCCTTCTTGGAGCCGAAGGATTTGCTCCAGGCCGCTCAGACGTGTCGATACTGGCGCATCCTGGCGGAGGACAACCTGCTCTGGAGAGAAAAATGCAGAGAAGAAGGTAAAGAGAGCGGAGGCAAGGCGACCGAACCCGAGGCCGGGGTGACCGGTTTAACATAATACCAGTAATAATAATAGTGTGTGTGTGAGGATGCACTTCAGTCAGGAGCTCCAATATATGATAAACATGAGATTTGATTTATATACAGTATTGTGTATTTTCTATATGTATATATTTTGCTTATATAGTGTGTGTGTGTGGGTCAGGTATCGACGAGCCGTTACACATCAAGAGGAGGAAGGTGGTGAAGCCCGGGTTCAGTCACAGCCCGTGGAAGAGCGCCTACATCAGACAACACCGCATCGACACCAACTGGAGGAGAGGAGAGATCAAATCACCTAAGGTACACACACACACACACACACACACACACACCTTTCCTTATCCTTTCCGTCTAGCTCTCACACACTTTTTTTTTTTTTCCTTCACTTCTCCATCTGTTGTGTGCGTGTGTGTGAGACCATGACTGCAATTCCTCTTTGACACTATAAAGATGCTGTGTCATTCACTGCCTCAGCATATTCATCTTGCACACACACACAGACACACACACGCGCGCACACACACACACACACGCGCACACACGCACACGCACACGCGCCTGCTGCTGCAGAATCACACCCTCCTGCTTTCATCTTTCCTCTGTGTGACGCTGCAGCTCCACTTCTCCTCACTTTCATTTCATTACTGTGCAGAATGTTTATTATAATAAAGTTCATTTGAATTAAAGTAATAATAATAATAATTATTAGACTGAAGACACACACACACACACACACACACACAGTGAACTGGTGATGATGAAACTCCCTTGAATTAAAGTAAGACTGGCTTAAAGAGTTTTTCTTGTGTGTATTTACTCGTTCCGCTCTCTTTCTCTCTCTCACACACACACACTCTGAGCAGGTGCTGAAAGGACATGATGATCACGTCATCACGTGTCTACAGTTTTGTGGAAATCGTATCGTTAGCGGATCAGACGACAACACGCTCAAAGTCTGGTCTGCAGTCACGGGAAAGGTGAGCGATAAACTTGTCTTTCTCTCTGTGTGTGTGTGTGTGTGTGTGTGTGTGTGTGTGTTCTCTATCTATAACACACACTCGTTATATCTACACACTCGTCACAGTCCTAACACACACTCATTATAACTACACACTCGTCACAGTCCTAACACACACTCATTATAACTACACACTCGCCACAATCCTAACACACACTCGTTATAACTACACACTCATCACAATCCTAACACACACTCGTTATAACTACACACTCACTACAATCCTAACACACACTCGTTATAACTACACACTCACTACAATCCTAACACACACTCGTTATAACTACACACTCACTACAATCCTAACACACACTCGTTATAACTACACACTCGCCACAATCCTAACACACACTCGTTATAACTACACACTCACTACAATCCTAACACACACTCATTATAACTACACACTCACTACAATCCTAACACACACTCGTTATAACTACACACTCACTACAATCCTAACACACACTCGTTATAACTACACACTCACTACAATCCTAACACACACTCGTTATAACTACACACTCACTACAATCCTAACACACACTCGTTATAACTACACACTCGCTACAATCCTAACACACACTCAATATAATTACACACTTATTATAACTACACACTCACTACAATCCTAACACACACTCATTATAACTACACACTCATCACAATCCTAACACACACTCGTTATAACTACACACTCGTTACAATCCTAACACACACTCATTATAACTACACACTCACTACAATCCTAACACACACTCATTATAACTACACACTCGCTAACACACACTCATTATAACTACACACTCATCACAATCCTAACACACACTCATTATAACTACACACTCGCTAACACACACTCATTATAACTACACACTCGCTACAATCCTAACACACACTCATTATAACTACACACTCGTCACAATCCTAACACACACTCATTATAACTACACACTCGCCACAATCCTAACACACACTCATTATAACTACACACTCATCACAGTCCTAACACACACTCATTATAACTACACACTCATCACAGTCCTAACACACACTCATTATAACTACACACTCATCACAGTCCTAACACACACTCATTATAACTACACACTGTACTCTTTCCTCATGTGTTCTGTCTTAGTTCTATACATTGTCGTCAGTGTCTTGAGTGTATGTTGAGTGTGTGAAGTGTGTGTGACGCGAGGACGTCTCACACTCTGAGCTGCAGGAAGCAGTGTGTCGTCTTATTTCCCGTTTCCCCGTTTCCCCCTGATTGCTCTGTGAGCTGACGCTGAACTCAGCCGTGAAAACTCTACATCAGCATCGGCATTAATTATTCACAGGGAACACACGGAGAGGGCTCAGGGCTGGACTGTGTGTGTGTGTGTGGGTGTGTGTGTGTGTGGCTTTCTTCATTCATAACCTCTGCTTTCACTCAGTTTTTATACTGTTTTTCTTCTGTCTCTCTCTCACATTGTGACTGATTCTGTGTTGTATTACACACTCATGTATGAGCAGTGAGCAATGCATAAGGGTGTGTGTGTATGTGTGTGTTTTCTACTTTTTCCTCCACATTAGACTTTTTATTATCCTCTCTCTCTCTCTCTCTCTCTCTCTCTCTCTCTCTCTCTCTTTCTCTCTCACTTTTGCTCTCTAGTTTTCTCTATCCTCCCACTCTCTCTCTCTAACCCTCAACCTGTCTCACTTCTCTTGCACTGGCGTCTTTCTCTCTCTCTCTTTCTGTTTCTCTCTCTTTTCGCTCTGTCTCTTTCTGTTTTTCTCTCTCTCTCTTTCTGTTTCTCTCTCTCTCTGTTTCTCTCTCTCTCTCTCTCTCTCTGTTTCTCTCTCTCTCTGTTTCTCTCTCTCTCTTTCTGTTTCTCTCTCTCTTTCTTTTTTTTCTCTCTGTCTCTCTTTTCCTCTGTCTCTGGCTGTAGAATGTCACGGACAGAGCGAATGGTTGAGATTCTTTTTGTGCTCTGAGCTCATTAAACACACTCCACCGTGGGTCTTCATTATTTTTCAGCGCTTCAGTTTCACCCCGAGACCGGACCGATTCTCTCTCTCTCTCTCTCTCTCTCTCTCTCGCTCTCTCTCTCTCTCATGTATAATAAAGCTGAGTGTGTGTTCGGGGGGTGTGTGTGTGTGCCCGAGCTCTCGGCCACACTATTTCACTGTTCTGACCGTCCAGACGCCTCACACTCAGTCTGCACTGTTGGAATACCTCCCTCCCTCCCTCCTATATCCAGATAATGAACCATACGATAAATCTGGCGCAGCGTCGTCCTGGTTTCCGCTAATTGACCCTTGACCTTTCGGTCAGAGCTCAGATAACGATGTGTAACAGAATTAGACTGCAGTTAACGAAGGAGAATCGAATTACAGATCCTGCGGCGCGTGTTTACGCATCCCGACGCACGACGCTAATCCGATCACGACCCCGCAGAGCCGAATCAGGAGCTGCACGGCATCATGGGTAACGCGGTGTTATACGGAGCTGAACTCGGCGTCGAGGTTAACGAGCCCGATTACACAGAACCTTCGGTAGTTACTAATGAACAGGCCAGTAAATACGGAAGAGGCGGGTCAGCAGGAGAAGGCACGTGTTAGCATAGGGTGTGTGTGTGTGTGTGTGTGTGTGTCCTGACCACAGGATCCTGTGGTGGGCGGAAGATTGCGGCGTGCTGCAGTCTGCATGTAAAGAACTTGGGGATCAGCCAAAGGTGCAGTGTGACTCAGAGAGAGAGAGGGGAGGAACAAGGGAAGAGGAATAAGAGTGTGTGTGTGTGTGTGTGTGTGTGTGTGTGTGATCAAAATGTAAATGGACAGAAAGACAAACAGACAGAGAGAGTACATGATAGACAGAGAAAGTGAGACGGAAGGATAGAGAGAGACAAAGAGAGAGATGGAAGGAAAGAAGAGAGGCAGAGAAAGAAACTGAGAAATAAAGGAAGAGACAGACAAAGATAGATGGACAGAGACTGAGTGAAAGACAGAGAGAGAGAAGGAGGGAGGTAAAAAGAAAGAGAGGGAGACGGACAGCCAACGAGACAAAGCTATAGACAGAGGAACAAAGAAAGACAGACCGAGGAAGAGAGACACTGCTAGAAGGGGAGAGAGAGAGATAGACTGACTGACAGAGAGAGGTAGAAAGATAGATGGAACACGACAGACAGCGAGACAGATAGATGGGCATAGATGACTGGAAAAAGAGAGACAGACAGAGATGGTCAGGAGGAGAAGATGGAGACAGACCGCGAGCGAGACGGACAGATAGATACAGATGGCCGGGAAAGAAAGGGAGACAGAAAGAGAAGAAGACGGAGAAAGAGACATGTAGGGAGAGAGAGAGACCGACAGACAGGGTGTAAACTGAAAAGTTTTTTTTATTTTTGTTGTTTTTTTTTTGTTTGTTTTTTTGCCCTGTGGTTGTCTGGGAGCTTTGCTGATTTTAGAAAGCTCAACACACACACACACACACACACACACACACACAGAGGGGGCTTATTCTCTATGAACTCTACATTGATGGGTGATGATTTATATACGCGTGTGTGTGTGTGTGTGTGTGTAAACATGAGCCTTCAGTATGGCCACCAAACATGACTCAGCAAATCTCCAGTAATTTTCCACTGAAGAGAATCGAACCTGGAGTTAAACAGACTCTCTCTCAGGATCTCACCTCAACATTAATCCTCAACCTGAACGAGCTTTTGTAAAGGAAATCCATTGTAACGTAGAAGTGTGTGACATGAGTGTGTGTGTGTGTGTCTCTCTCTCTCTCTCTCTCTCTCTCTCTCTCTCACAGGGTGAACCTTTGACTATGAGATACACACAGTTTGCTTTGGTATAAATACATGATGCAGCATAGCATGCGGGTGCCAAAACTTTTGTTTGAATGCAGTAACGCTTGTGCATGGTTTATCAGAAAGTGTAATAAAGGGAAAAAAGGCTGTTCGACACAGGTGTGTGTGTGTCGTGGTGTGTGTGTGTGTGTGTTACAGCACTAACAGACAGGATGCGGCAATTGGGTGTGGCTAGATGTTAACGAGGGGGCGTGGCGTTCCTGTATCAGTCTCCGTTTTTAGGGCACGAGCACTGTGACGTCATAGCTATTACATCATTTACATAAAAACAAAGTTTCTCCCTAATCAAGGAGAAGTCATTAAGTGACGGAGAAATTTTCCCGCCGTCACTCGCACGAGAGCTCATACATAATTAATCAAGGTGCTCGTTAATATTGACGAGCTTATTCATGCTTAACGATAGTGAAGAAAGTCAACACACGAGCTGTACCTCCTCCCACTCCCACCTCCTTCACGTCGCGTCCAGCACGCGCTAATTGGCTCGTTTTAGTTAATTATCCGCCGCGTTTGTTTGGCGAGTCGGCGACAAGAGTCTAATAACGTAAACGAGACGCGTCGGTTTTGATCCGTTCCGAGGTTAAACTGCAGGGACGGCCGCCGGTTCTACAGATTAACGAGGCGGCGATGTTGATCATAGCGGAGGGGAACGCAATTACTCCTCGCGCTGGTCTTATTATTATTATTATTATTATTATTTTCACCCCTTCTGTTTTATCGTCCTCCACACAAAGGTTCTGTTCAGGGTCATAAAGCATAAAGTCTCTCTCTCTCTCTGTCTCTCTCACATCTCGCAGTTTGTGACTCGGGGAAACGAAATTGAATTTATTGGTTTTAATTAAATCTGGAGGGAGCGTTCCTCAGGCCCTCGCAGCCCGGCGTGAGAGATTTCTGTTATCGCTGCGATCGATATCCAGTCCGTCCAGCGTGAAGATGGAGAACGCGTCCGCTCCGCCTGCGTCTTCCTTCCACATGCACGGGAGGGCTCGGATCACCGCGGCTCATTCACGCTTTAAGATCATTAACGCGAGGAAGTGTAGCTTCTTCACAGGTCTCCTGTTTCTTGTTTATTCACATTTCTTACCTTGTTAACATTAGCGCATTTTAATAGCACGTAATTATTCATAATCATCTTGTCAAACCCTTACTTTAAAAAAAAAAAAATGATGATAAATTATTTCTTTTCTTTTCTTTTTTGGCGCTAATGTTCGTGATGTTCACTCATACTAATTAGTAGTTTAGCTCTCAGTGTTGGATTTGGGCATTTTAAAGCTCAAGTCCAAACAAGTAATTCTGCTTATTTTTGGACTGCATGATCTACAATTGAGCTTCTAACAGCATCTTTTTTTTTTTTTTTTTTTAGAATGGATGGATATAATGAATGAATTAAAGTGTTAAACCTTGTGAAATGTTGCAGTTCCTGTATAATCCTACAGGGGATGCTAACTCGCAAGTTAGTGTACAATTGTAATAACAAAAAAAATTTTTTTTTTAATTGTAATACAATCGCAATACAAATCGAATCGACCCATCAGTGTCGTGATAATAGCGTACTGTATCGGCTCGTCCCCTGGGATTCCTGTCCCTAATATATATGTACAGCTGTCCAAAGTGTTTCATCCTCATGGAGGTTTGTCTTCGGGTGTATTCTGCGGCCGCGCTTTAGTCTGAAAAGAGTTGAGTCGTACCCCATCAGTCGCGCGCCCCACCGGCGGTATAATTTATCAGAGGATCGTTGGCCAGGTGACGAGCGAGGACGGATCTCCATGCGTCCGCGCGTTCAATCTTCTCCTCCAGCACTGCGTTATGATATCCGACGACAGATAGTCTTTACCCATCAATTAAATCTTTACCTGTGTGTGTGTGTGTGTGTGCAGTGTTTGCGGACGTTAGTCGGACACACGGGCGGCGTCTGGTCGTCTCAGATGAGAGACAACATCATCATCAGCGGATCGACGGACCGGACGCTGAAAGTGTGGAACGCGGAGACGGGCGAGTGCATTCACACGCTGTACGGACACACCTCCACCGTGCGCTGCATGCACCTCCATGAAAAAAGGTACACACACACACACACACACACACTTTAGTTCAGATTAAAAAGGGATTATTAAAGCTCTGTTTCGTTTCATGTTTAACAAAAATCGCGTCCGAGCTTTATGACCTTATAGATTTAGTGATGACCCAAAGAACTGAAGAAACATTCCGACTTCACACACCATCCAAAAAAAAAGAAAGAAAACACCTTTTCCTCCTCAGACTTTAATCAGGAAGCTAATCCCCTCAATGATCCTGGTCACGTGACCCGCGAGTGCATTTACTCAGCCCCTCTTTTTATTTTATTTTTTTTTCTCCTCGCCCACGAGCTGTCATCACGCAAAACACACGGGAAGAAAATGACGCTAAGAGGCTTAACTAGGCGTTTTGGAGCGAAAGAAGAAAAACACACTGGGTATAAAGAGCAAGACTTATTTATAGACAAATAAACGTTGCGTGTATACAGTGTATTAATGACGAGTGTTGTGTCTGTGTCTTGTTTTTATTGCCTTTTATTAAAAGTGGAGTGGTTTTATTTATAAACCACACACACACTCACACACTATTATTTATTATTCATGGATAACGGAAACACTGACAGATGAATGAAGACTTGTGTGTGTGAGAATCATCCTCATCCCCTCTGTCTCCGTGTCTCTCAGGGTGGTGAGCGGCTCCCGGGACGCGACGCTGCGCGTGTGGGACATCGACTCGGGCCAGTGTCTGCACGTGCTGATGGGTCACGTGGCGGCGGTGCGCTGCGTGCAGTACGACGGGCGGCGCGTGGTCAGCGGCGCCTACGACTTCATGGTCAAAGTGTGGGACCCTGAAACCGAGACGTGCTTACACACACTGCAGGGACACACCAACCGCGTCTACTCACTACAGGTAAGTTGGGGACCGGGATAAGATCGCGATCACGCGCGTCCCAGATAGACGTCTCATACACCAGATATAGTTTTTATAATTATTCATGTTAAAAAAATTTTTTTTAAAACATATCAGTTCTTGAGTTTCCTTTTGAACTGGAATGATTTTACATTTTTAAATGAGAAACAGTTCAGTGTGTGTGTGTGTGTGTGTGTGCGCCAAGACGAGGTCTAACCGTAATTAATCCCGTCAGCTAAAAACCTGATTTTTTCCTATAATAACGCTAATTAGCGATCTAATCCAATAAGCCGATACAAAAAGAGTCAGACTGTTCCAGGAAGACGCGTGGGCGTGTAGTAGGTTAATAATAAAGCGTGACGCACCGAGGGTGCACAAACTTTCACACGTTTCGCGTATATACCGTGTATTTTTTTATTTATTTAATTTTTTTTGTAACAGCCTCCTGTTTGTTTGTTTTTTCTTCCCCGCTTTCTCGGCAGTTCGACGGCGTGCACGTGGTCAGCGGGTCTTTAGACACGTCCATCCGCGTGTGGGACGTCGAGACGGGGAACTGCATACACACTCTGACGGGACACCAGTCCCTCACCAGCGGCATGGAGCTCAAAGACAACATCCTGGTGTCGGGGAACGCCGACTCGACCGTCAAAATCTGGGACATAAAGACGGGACAGTGTCTCCAGACGCTGCAAGGTGGGTTACCAGACATTACAGAATTAGCAAGTGATGCTAGCAAAGTGTGCGTTTGTCAGCCTTTCATGCCGTGTCTCGCCGTCTCTCCCCCCCCTCCAGGTCCTCACAAGCACCAGAGCGCCGTCACGTGCCTGCAGTTTAACAAGAACTTTGTGATCACGAGCTCGGACGACGGCACGGTGAAGCTCTGGGACCTGCGCTCGGGCGATTTCATCCGCAACCTGGTGAGCCTGGAGAGCGGCGGCAGCGGCGGGGTCGTCTGGAGGATCCGCGCCTCCAACGTCAAGCTGGTGTGCGCCGTCGGCAGCAGGAACGGCACCGAGGAGACCAAACTGCTCGTGCTCGACTTCGACGTCGAACTCAAGTGAAACTGGACACGACACGTCCATCCGCGTGTGGGACGTCGAGACGGGGAACTGCATACACACTCTGACGGGACACCAGTCCCTCACCAGCGGCATGGAGCTCAAAGACAACATCCTGGTGTCGGGGAACGCCGACTCGACCGTCAAAATCTGGGACATAAAGACGGGACAGTGTCTCCAGACGCTGCAAGGTGGGTTACCAGACATTACAGAATTAGCAAGTGATGCTAGCAAAGTGTGCGTTTGTCAGCCTTTCATGCCGTGTCTCGCCGTCTCTCCCCCCCCTCCAGGTCCTCACAAGCACCAGAGCGCCGTCACGTGCCTGCAGTTTAACAAGAACTTTGTGATCACGAGCTCGGACGACGGCACGGTGAAGCTCTGGGACCTGCGCTCGGGCGATTTCATCCGCAACCTGGTGAGCCTGGAGAGCGGCGGCAGCGGCGGGGTCGTCTGGAGGATCCGCGCCTCCAACGTCAAGCTGGTGTGCGCCGTCGGCAGCAGGAACGGCACCGAGGAGACCAAACTGCTCGTGCTCGACTTCGACGTCGAACTCAAGTGAAACTGGACACGAAAAGCAAAGAGCGGAGGAGGAGGAGGAGGAGGGCGGGACGGTCAAAAAATGTAAAGGAAAAAAAAATGTGGGAGGCCGCATCGGGCCTCCTCGCGCAGCTCCGCCACCGGACCCACCACTGCTCATTGTTCCTGCCATGAATTCGCCCCTTTAGTGACCGCTGCTGCGATTTTTATTTTATTTTATTTTTTTCAAAAATAAAAGGGAGGGGGTGTCCTTCAGAAGAAAAAAAAAGGGGGTGGGGGGCGGGACATAACCGACAGCGGGAACAGGAAGCGTGCCTCCTCGCGCAGCTCTGAGACTGGACCCACCTCCATCGCTAAGATAGAAGGTGTCGGGGGAAGGGGTGGGATCACGGACGAGGAGGCGGGGCCTCTCCTCTGCTCTGCTCTGCCTCTGCATTCTCCGGAAGGGAAAAAAAAGGCCTTCCTCATGCAGCTCCATGACTGGCATGTCAGGCTAGGGTTCTGTGCAGCAAAGCATTCTGGGAAGGAATGGGACTACTTGTGTTTTTTTTTGGTTGTTTTTTTTTTTGTCCTTGTCACTCCTGTTCTCACAGCCTTTTCTCTCTCAGAGACTCTCCAATCGAAAGCCTGCACGCCCCAGACAGCATTATCTCTCTTTCATACATTTTGTTTTTTTTTGTTTGTTTATTTTTAATTCGATTTTTTTTTCTTTCTTTCTTTCTTTCTTTTTTTTTTTTAAGAAAACCGATACGAACAAGTCGACACTGTATGCATGACGTGAGAGCGAGGGAGCCGAGGCGACACAGGTGATGAAT
This sequence comes from Clarias magur, assembly GCA_013621035.1. Lineage (NCBI taxonomy): Eukaryota > Metazoa > Chordata > Actinopteri > Siluriformes > Clariidae > Clarias > Clarias magur. The sequence goes on along the minus strand of QNUK01000095.1, from coordinate 1,171,780 downwards.
GCACCTGATGAATTAGAGTTTTTAACAGGATTCGAGATTTAAATGAGAGAAACACACACACACACACACATGCACACAGGAAGCCTCAATACACGAGAGAGAGAAAGCTTGCATTTCTCTGGCTTGTTCTTTCTCCTTATTGTATCTCCCCGCCCAACACACACACACACACAACATTTTAGTGTTCAATGCACAACTGTGAATTTACGTGTCATTCGTTCTCCCTCTATCCCCCCAAAACACCCCCCCCCCGCACACACACACACACACACACACACTCACACACACATCAGCCTTCGGTGTTCTTGTTGCGTTTCTGTTCCTCTCCACCGTTACCTCTACGACAAGTCTCAGTATTAATTTAAAGGCGGTCTATCATTAAAAAAAAAAAAAAAGAATAAAATAAATAAATGAAAAGAACGATGTTCCTCTGACGCTCCCGAGTGCGCGGTCGTAATCGAGGCGCGGCTAATGAATGCGCTGCCAGGTTAGCCTCGTGCAAGCTGCATGTCTAACTCATCACATTTGCCTCAAAAGACATCGATGGCACGGCGCTAAACCGGACGTCACACGCCGCTCTCGATTTGTTTTTGACGCCGACGGAGGAACATGGTGGACTTTTTTTGTTTGTTTCTTTCTTTTTTCTTGTTAGACCCGAGTCTTTAAGTGCTGTTCCAGATCCTCAGTGCGGTTTCGTTTCTGCCGTCGCTGTTCTCTTCCTCGTGTTGGCTCAGTACCGTCGCTTCATGGGAGATTTAAAAGTTCTTGTTTAAAAGCCCTGTTCTAAACCCCGCCCCTTCCTGTTCCTGTTCTCCCAGTGGCCAAACTGAACTTAATGCTGCTAGTCACTCATGCGGGACTTGTTTTTTTTTTGTTGTTTGTTTGTTTGTTCGTTTTTTTTGTTTTGTTTTATTCCTCCACTGGCTGTGACGTTTTAGTCCCAGACTAAATCCTAAGAAAAATAATAATAATAACAACAACAACAAAATCTACAAGACACACACAAGACATGAAATCTGACTCTTTTTTTTTTTTTTGGTTTGTTTTTGTTTTGTTTTTTTGCCACTGAAACTTGAGCCAAATGTGCCTCTACGAGGCTGAAAGAATGAGCGAGGATCCGATGATCACGGACAGTTACGCCGAGTGTGTGTGCCGCGTGTTTGTGCGTGTGTGTGTTTGAGCATCGTTCACACATTCCTTGGGACGGAAGTTCTGTTGGGGACGTGTTGGATGGATTTTTTTTTTTGTTTTTTGTTTTTTTGTTTGTTTTTTGGAACAGCAGACCGGATCGACGGAAAGAAAGTCGGACTCGCTCGTCGTTCTTTCCGAAGAGGGGACAAAAAAAAAAAAAAAGCGTCAACGTAGCCAAACCTGTTCGTCTCATTCTCCGAGTCACACACTCACGCTGAACTGTGAAACTGGTTTAACACTGTATATTACGATTTAAAACAAACATCAAACAAAAGAAAAAAAAAAAGTAAAGTTCTTTCTCCAGTTTTTAGTTTTTATTTATGGTCTGGTTTAAGAAAATCAGATGATGGAGGTTTTTTCTTTTTTTCCACTTTTTTTTTTTCTTTTTTTTTGATTATTTTTTTTTTCAGTCCAAACTGCCTGGTGTAACAGACAGATTAAAAAAATACAGCAAACCTTAAAGGGATTGTCTATTAGAATTTTTTATTTTCTTATAACTTAAGTGCAATAAAATGTGGGGTTGTTGTTATTGTTTTGTTGTTTTTTTTTTTTTCATTTCAAGCTTCTTTTTCGTCACTGTGTGAAAGTGTCATATGTGCCCAATAAAGCTTCTACGGTTTATTGTAGTCATGAAGCCTGAACTGTTTTCTCTACAACCTCACGTGTTTGGAGTCCAAGCACTAGACCTGCTGGAAGCTGATTGGTCGGTCGTCAGTGGGTTTGTTTTTCAGCGAGTCAACTAATCACTCCTAAAAACAAAACAAAAAAAAAAGTACAAGGACGTATAATTACAAAGACTCGCTTGTTTCCGGACTGTTCTTTTCTCGTTATAGCGCCCCCTACCCGCTCAAACTAAACCAGGTTCAACTGAATGTATTGTAACTTAGAATTTCCCATCTACAACAACAATTCAAAAATCCTTTAACCTTGAAATTGGAATTCTTACTTTGTAAAGTTTTAGCACTTGACCGCTCAGACATGAAGTGTTTCATTTCAGTGGTTTAAGTGAGGTTAGATAATGTAGCTGTACAGGTTGTCGCCGTCCACAGACACGAACGGTTCAATCACGGAAGTAGCTCACGTCTGTTGTACACAAAATAAACACTGCAGTGCACCAGATACCAATATTTACAATTGTATACAATATTTTCAGTGTGTAAGTGAAGGTTTAAAATGTCTAATGTCCGGTAAGTCCGGGAGGACAATGATAGAAAATGTCTGTCCTGTAAAGCTGTCCGGACGGTGAATAATCCTAATTTTAGAAAATCCTGAGGCAAAATGGCGTCTGAGATTCCCCTCACTATTTAAAGCTGCAGAGACGACACTGTTACATTTCATGTGTGAGAGAAATGTTCTTAGGTGTGGTTTTGGCCACATGGTGGCAGTGTGGGGAAAGGGGACAGAGATTTAGTCAAATGTATGGGTATGCTTTACATTGTAAATTCCTGTCAAAGACGTACAAGGACTTATTTTGTCAGACTTAAGAACAAATCCGACTTACGAACCCACTGTCGGAACGGAACTCATTCATAAGTCGGGGACGACCTGTAAGTGTTTTTGATCGTTATTCGATCTCTAGTCCATGACTTCTCAGGGAGTTTTTCCTTACTGCTACCGCATCTGGCTTTATTAGGGATGAATTTGTACAATTTCCACTTGATGTAGTTCTCTATACAGATGACCTCATGATTCTGAACTCCGACTTCCTGATCACGTTTAAAATCGCATGTGACGATGTTGAGTTTCGTGTTTGTCGTCTTTTTAGGCGAATGCATCAGACAGTGGAAATTTTTTTTGTGTTTCTTTTTCGCATTTCGCCAGGCTCCGTCTGAAGGTAACGATCAAAACGTACACAGACGAGGATCTAAAAAGCAAAGCCAAAACCTTCATCTGTCCGTCTTCTCTGATTTCCCTGCTGCATGTTCGTGGCAGTCGTGCGTTTCCGAGCTCAGAGGGGATTATTACGAGCTCCCGCCATCTGCCGTCTCTAATATTGCGCTTCCTTCGTTCATTTCTGACGAGTAAACCCGGGCTTTAAGCTGAAAGTGCACGGGCGCTACAGAGAGCTGAAATGTTCACACGACATCCGGCAGGATTCCTCTCTAATATAAATGTTTAAATGCGAATGCTGTGTTAACGTATCACCCATGATGCACTGGGTGAGTGCGTGTCGCGATTAAGAAACGCTTGTAATCCGGCTCACGACTGTGAATAAGAGCGCGGGAAGCTTTTCCTCTCTTTCCGTGTCGCTGCAAATATTTCCAAAAAACTCTATTTTCTACTTGTTTATTTATTGATCAAACAAAGTAGAGTTCATGAATAACCACCTTCTCGCAGAGCTGATGGAGGGAAGAGGAGGGGAAGGTAGGGGCACGCTCGAGAGGAATCCGAGGGATGTGAAATGAGCAGAGAGGGGGAAAAACACTGAGGAGGGAAACATCCTCACGTGCCGAGCATTGTAATTTCCCTGGATTGTCTTCTGAGCTTCTCGAGACATTTCCGGCTTCCTCATGGATCCCAATGCTGTTTAATTACATTATGGTTGCTACGGGAACAAAGTTAGAGGATGAACATGGTGCGAATATCATCACATCCATAAAGCCGATTGAATCGCAGTTTTGTTTATCGATGAGTCGGTGAATCAGTTTACGATTCACATTTTGCTTTGCCGCTTCTGCAAATACTTCCCCTTTCTATGTCTATGGACGGTTGATTCAATATCGCCGCTAACTGGACTGAAGTTTGGAGATGAAGTTTGCCAAAAAACACACACACACACACACACGTGGACAAAATTGTTGGTACCCTTCGGTCAATGAAAGAAAAACTCACAATGGTCACATAAATAACTTTAATCTAACAAAAGTAATAATAAATGAGAATTCTATGAATGTTAACCAGTGAAAGTCAGACATTGCTTTTCAACCATGCTTCAACAGAATTATAAAAAGAAATGAACTCATGTAACAGGCCTGGACAAAAATGATGGCACCCCTAACTTAATAGTTTGTTGCACAACCTTTTGAGGCAATCACTGCAATCAAACGATTCCTGTAACTGTCACTGAGACTTCTGCACCTCTCTGCAGGTATTTTGGCCCACTCCTCATGAGCAAGCTGCTCCAGTTGTTTCCGGTTTGAAGGGTGCCTTTTACAGACAGCATGTTTCAGCTCCTTCCAAAGATGCTCAATAGGATTGAGGTCAGGGATCATAGAAGGCCACTTTAAAAATAGTCCAATGTTTTCCTCTTAGCCATTCTTGGGGTTTTTTAGCTGTGTGGTTTGGGTCATTGTCCTGTTGCAAGACCCATGACCTGCGACTGAGACCCAGCTTTTTGACACTGGCCAGCACATTTCTCTCTAGAATCCCTTGATAGTCTTGAGATTTCATTGTACCCTGCACAGATTCAAGACACCCTGTGCCAGATGCAGCAAAGCAGCCCCAGAACATAACTGAGCCTCCTCCATGTTTCACAGTAGGGACAGTGTTCTTTTCTTCATATGCTTCATTTTTCCATCTGTGAACATAGAGCTGATGTGCCTTGGTGAAAAGTTCCATTTTTGTCTCATCTGTCCATAGGACATTCTCCCAGAAGCTTTGTGGCTTGTCAACATGTAGTTTGGCATATTCCAGTCTGGCTTTTTTATGATTTGTTTTCAACAATGGTGTCCTCCTTGGTCGTCTCCCATGTAGTCCACTTTGGCTCAAACAACGACGGATGGTGCGATCTGACACTGATGTTCCTTGAGCATGAAGTTCACCTCGGATCTGTTTAGAAATCTTTCTGGGCTCTTTTGTTACCATTCGGATCATCCGTCTCTTTGATTTGTCATGAATTTTCCTCCCTTGGCCACGTCCAGGGAGGTTGGCTACAGTCCCATGGATCTTACATTTCTGAATAATATGTGCAACTGTAGTCACAGGAACATCTAGCTGCTTGGAAATGGTCTTCTAGCCTTTACCTTTAACATGCTTGTCTATAATTTTCTTTCGAATCTCCTGAGACAACTCTTTCCTTCGCTTCCTCTGGTCCATGTTGAGTGTGGTACATACCATGTCACCAAACAACACAGTGACGACCTGGAGCCCTATATATAGGCCCACTGACTGATTACAAGATTGTAGACACCTGTGATGCTAATTAGTGGACACACCTTGAATTAACATGTCCCTTTGGTCACATTATTTTCAGTATTTTCTAGGGGTACCATCATTTTTGTCCAGGCCTGTTCCATGAGTTTATTTTTTTTATAATTCCGTTGAAGCATGGTTGAAAAGCAATGTCTGACTTTCATTGGTTAACATTCATAGAATTTTTTATTATATCTTTTGTCAGATTAAAGTTATTTCTGTGACCATTGTGAGTTTTTCTTTTCATTGACCAAGGGTACCACAATTTTTTGTCTACGTAGTGTGTGTATGTATATATATATATATATATATTATATATATATTATATATATATATATATATATATATATATACTTTTAGTAGTTTTTTTTTTTAACACATTTCTGTGTGTTACCTAATAGTTCTGTGTAGTATTTGAAGCAGGAATCCCGCCACCTGCTGACTATTATGCGTAATTGCGCAGACCCTCGCCATGCAAATGTAATCTGCACTAAAGGCGAATTTGTAGCTAATGCTAACTCACGTTTGTGATTCGACAATTTCGTATAGTGAAGTGCATTTCCGCATCGAAAACAGCGTAAATGCGGATCATCCGTTCCAGCCACCCAAAAATATTACCAAAACAGACATTAAACATTTCTTCTTTAAAATAATCCTTATTTTTAAATCAAATTCGTTTGGTGTAATTTGTAATCAATAAACCTATGAATTTATGTTGTAATATAATATTTTGTATACAGTATTATATAGGGGGGGGGGGAGATCTGTGGCAGGGGGGCATTTTAGCGCATAACACCAGCGGGGGTGGGAGGGGGGGGTTATAAATTAAGGTGATTTGCTTGCTCAAGTTGCTCAGTCTTTTTCTTTTCTTTTTATTGTATAAAGCTTCTTCACCTGTTAAAAGCATCATACAAGCTGAATATTAATTCATTCATCTTTTTTGTAATGGAGTTTAGTGTGTTAAAACTACAATACGAGTTCCAGACAATCAGAACACAGTACAGAACACTGAACACGGTATTACCCATTATTGCTTTTTAAAATTTTTTTTACTGAAATGGCTCCGGCTTATATCTTAGTAACATCTTCAGTATGTTAGATCATTAGATCACAAAAAAAAAAAAAAAAAAAAACCTTTTCTACACTCATGCAAACAAGTTTTGGCCTGGTAATGTGAACATTAACGCTACTGATACGAATCAAAGGGGAGAAAAAAGGGTCCAAAAAAAACTTTTCACGGAAAAAAAAATCAAGCTTCTTAAACATTTCTGGAAGAAGCCTCCAGCATCCAATTAGTTTTCTGACAGGGAAACTTGTAATCACATCGTGTACGGAAAATAAAACGTCAAGAACAATATTTATTGGAAATATAATCAATCGACTTGGAGGCGTTCACAATAACAGCACTTCATCTCCACCAGCATGTCCTGGCACACCACAACCCTGAAGTGTTTTCTTCCTTATTTAATCAGTAGAAAGCTATAAATTGTCCATTATTGATGTCTGTTGCGGTAATTAATCCGGCGACTCCCATCCCAGACACGCACTCGAGTAAGTCCACGCTGCTTTAGTCTTAACGACCTGGAGAGTTGGAGACGGGACGTTCCTGTGCCTCATTTAGCTCAAGCTTTAATTAGCTCCAGTTCCGTTAGTTCCAGTTCCACACCCTTGTGTGTGTGAAGTTAATCGAGTACTCTTCTCTCTTATACTCCACGGTGTACTGGAGCTTAATAAAACATTGAAAACCGTGTATTGTTGTATGAATAGTGAAGCGATGGCATGTGTGTTACTGCAGGTCGATACGTTTACAGATTCATTCTCTGGACTGGATGATGACGGACGAAGTCAATTATGATCTACATTTCTGTTTACTCCATTTTTTTCCCCCCTTCACAAAGAGACGGTTAACCGACACCCGCGTCTGGAATGAGAGCACCGTGACCCGTCACCTCTACGCATGTATTATCATAATTACCTAGCGTCTACCCCTTTCACATCGGTTACATCGTCATAGCAAGTTTTTATTACATAACATGACACAGAAAAACACAAAACCATCCACTTGGATTCTGAATGTCTTTGTTGAGCCTTTAGAAATAATAATAAATATTTTTTTTTTTTATTCTTTTGTTTCATTTTATGTTGCAAATCAGTCAATCATGCTATCCCTCAATCAGGCAAAGAACCAACATTTGGTATCTTCTGTTAGGATTTGGACTTTGTGTTATTATATTATCTAATTATTTATTATTATTATTATATTAATTATTTATTTTGTATATTTGTATGTTTATTTGTAATTTTTTGTTGTTAGTTTTTTTGTTGTTTTGTTTGTTTGTTTATTTATTTATTTATTTATTTTACGGTGTTTTATTTCTATTTATTTGTTTGTTTGTTTATTTATTTATTTTCATGTGTACTATTTGGAAAAAATATTAGAGTTTAATACCGAGCAAGAAAGCATATATGGTAAATGATGGTAAATGCACTGACCTTGAGTTGCAACATAAAAATGAGACACAAACACACACAGAGTCATACAAAAAAAAACAATTTTAGAAAAAGAAAATGCCATTATTATTAATATTATAATATACATCATATACATCATATTATTTTTAGTTTTCCTGAATTGTATATATCATTGATTCTGTGTGTGTGTGTGTGTGTGTGTGTATATATATATATATATATATATATATATATATATATATATATAAAATTACAAACACTGTTAAAGGTAAATTTATTTATTTAGAATTATTAAAATGTGCAAAACTACAAATACTACTAGTAATAATAATAATAATGCCTTTATTTGTCACATATACATTACAGCACAGTGAAATTCCTTCTTCGCATATCCCAGTGTACCTGGGGTCAGAGTGCAGGGTCAACAAAATATATATTTTTAAATATCTTAAAATCTACAAATCCCATGGAAGTTAGCAACACAGTTATTCGCCTGATTAAGGTTTCAGAGAAGTTAAAATGGATGTCGTTGCAGATGCTCGTTTGTCATTACGCATTAAATGTGACCAAGTGTCCATCAGAAGTGCTGTGCTCTGCTCGGCAAGACGCTCACTTGTGTCCGAGCACTTGAGAGGATTTGAGGGGAAGTGAAAGACCTGAGTCTCTAACCGGGAAGCCTCCGATCAGCAGGCCAACGCCTTTCCCCCCCTGAGGCACAGAGGCCGGATCGTTACATAGAACAACACACATAAGATTAGCTGTAGATTATGTTCAGGATCTCTGACACCAGCCTGGTCCTGGTTGAAACTACTGTAATCTTTACAATGCAGATGCTGTTCTAGAAAATGAATGAAAGCTTTCTGATCAGCACCGTGGTTTAGGATATTTACAGTACAGTGATTAGTTGTATGTGGGGGTGCAAACATTTTGCATTCAATCAAAGCCCAAATACCCACAATATAATGATTATCATGCTGAATAATTATATAACGGCAAAATAAAGTACAATTGTATTATATATTATAAACAAGCAACGTATCAGGGTTAAAAAATAATGTAGCAGGCTTTCAAGGACAGGAAGAAGATTTTCAGAGAAGGTCAGCATGCTCAGTCTTTGGTCCTTAGCTGTATCACAAAACCTGGTTAAAGAACTGTTTCATTTTACATTCAAAGCGCAAACAAATATTTGGCATATGTACGTTCGCTCCAGTCGCTTAAATATCTTCGATTAGCACAGACTATATGTCCGGTCCTTACTAACAGTTAGCTAAGCCATGAGGCTGATTAGCGCCCGAGCACTATGACATCAGCCCTTTGTCGTTATAGTGTGTGAAGGGCCCTAGTGTTTTCCTAGGATTATTATTTCCCATTATGGCGCAGGGTGCTTGGGCCCGCTCATCGTTGCTTGCAACTCTATTTGTAATTGATGTTAGCAAGCGACGCCGACGACCTGAACCTGAAATGACCGCTGGACGTCTCTCACACAGGATATGTTGTTCGCTTTGTATCCTTCACGAATAAAAACTGGTAAAGCTTCTTTCTTTCGATTAATAGTTTTCAAACGTTGATCGTTTTCATGTAGTACCTCAAGAAGATTTACGACTCGATTCAATTTTGCGGACGGGATTTGTTGACGCCGTCCTTTTCTGTAAGAAGAGCTTTAATTAAAGAGTGTGTTGTTTGGAATATGCGCATGGACATTGCGTATAAAAATAAAAGCAGCTGAACCATCAACCTCCCCTCCCAACCCCCCCCCCCACCCCCCCGTTCTGGCTAATTAATGGTTAGCGTATGAGAGCTACGCTGAACATAAATCACACCCGGGTAAAGCCTGACTCAGGACGCTGAGAGCTAGCGGCTTTCAGATTGCTTTGCTAGCTTTATTTATAAGCTCTCAAAATATGCCTTGTGTTTGTGCGTTTATTTTCTTCCCGAAAGTAAGAGGATTAACAGGATAATCTGGAGAACCAGGGTTGTGTTAAAACCTCAAAAAATTAGCAAAGGCAAGCAGTTGAGGTGTTTATAGTATATATATATATATATATATATATATATATATATATATATATATATTTCCATCCATCCATCTAGGAACCTCTGTAGTCCAACCAATGGTAACCCATTTTTACGACTGTGGTAGGACCATGTTCACACACTATTGGCAATTTGGGAACGTCAGGTATCCTAATCTGCATGTCTTTGGTCCGTGGGAGGAAACCGGAGTACCCTGACGAAACCCGCCAAGCACAGGAAGAACATGGAGCAAACTCCATGCACACAGACCCCCAAGGTGGGAATCGAACCCGGAACCTGGAGGTGCGAGGAGACTGTGCTAACCACTAAGCCACCATGCCGCCTTATTTAATTCATTCTTCATAATTTCAGTTAATTTTTATATGAAGAAATGAGGGGCCAAGTCTTTTGCAAGACGGTACTGTACATTCAATTTAACTGCACGATCATGATGATTCGCACAAAGATTTGTTAAAAGCAATTTGTCTTTTCTAGATGTGGTGCCACAACACCTAAGGGACGCCGTTTGTGATTTCAGGGCCACTTGAACGTTTCCAAGCTGAACACACTCTGAATACGCCTGTCTGTCAAACATCTGGACGGTGCAGATCCCGGAACAGATGTGGGTCCTGAACGCAGGAAGAGAAAGTGTGAGACACAGGCTTTGTATAATGAGGCTTAGAAAAGACGGGATTTGCGTTCGCCTCTGACGCTGCCGCGATCTCCTTAGCGCAGGTTTACACAGATTTAAATCAAAGGCTTGCTCGGAGAACGAGTGCGGAATAAATTCGGCTCTGAAGCGCTATCTGAGGCTGTAGAATCCTCTGTCCTTGGATTTATCCTTCTCCCACGTAATCCAGAGATCCTCACAGAGCGCTGGGAGAGAAACGCTGCTCTCCACTCGCCGCTTCCCTGCTCCGTTTCCTGCGTGTGTACGTCGTATAATAGTCTAGATGATGGAACACGCTAAAGCAGGAATCTCAAACTCATTTTTGGTATCAGTCCACACATCAGGTCCTCTGATATGTTCATTTACGTTTCGCCCGTTTGAACAGCGCGCACTTCCACGCGAATACTACTAACCTCGTACTTCACCATGTCAGCTAATTGCTTTTAAATCAACTATATTAGCTGCATACATTAGTTACCTTCAATGGACTACAAATAGAACATCTATATATACCCATCTATCCATCCATCCAGGAACTTCTGTAGTCCAACTAGGGACCGTGAAGGCCATTGATTACCATTGGATTTATTCCCATTTTTACAACCGTGATAGGGCATTCACACGTTACGGGCAATTTGGGAACGCCAATTAGCCTTATCTGCATGTCTTTGGACTTTTGGAGGAAACTGGAGTACCCCAGACGACACCCACCAAGCATGGGGAGAACATGCAAACTCCATGCACACAGACCCCGAGGTGGAAATCGAACCCAGAACCTGAAGGTGCAAGGCAACGGTGCTAACCACTAAACCACCGCACTGTCAAAACAGAAATACTGTCTGGCCGGTGTAGGCGTACCTCAGCGACTGGTCCAGTAGTCAGCATCATCATCAACGTTGACGTCATACTGTGAGCAGCAGGTAGCGTCGTCTACGCAGAAAACGGGATGGGTCAGACCAAGCTCGTTGCTACTGAAATGCCTAATCAGTATGTGCCAACAAATGTGTCAGGTAGTAAGTGTCAACTGTATGAGGTTGTGAAAGCTGACCGCAAGAGTTTTTGTCTTAGGATTTCTTAAGCAGAACGATTCCCTTTAATAACTGCCATCGAAATTGTGTAAAGCTAAGGAAAATAAAATGAAGATAAGTCAGAGTTAGGGGTCAGTCATGACTAAAGCTGTTTGTTTTTTACCCTCATGTGCATTCTCTGACCTCCAACTGACCTCCAGTTAGAGCCTTGCCTCCTCTAAGTGGAAGCTGGTTCTCAGGTGTAGTACTCTAGATATAGTCACTGCAACTAAACTGACTATTAGTGCTGATTAATCCCCGAGTTATAAATATCTACCTGTGTGTGTGTGTATGAAGCGCTCTCAGAAAGCACACAGTCAGTGTGTTGGTGTGTGATAGTTAGCTCAGAGCTTCCTGTTCATGAGAGACGTGATGAGTGCCGTACTTCAGCCATTAGGAGCTGAAATAAAACAAACATCTCCTCTTCCTTTAAGGTTTCAGTGGAATCTTTTATTCCTCTTTCGCTCTAGGTTTAAGTGAAGGAGACAAGCGTGAAAATGTCTTCAAGAGAAGGTGCTCGTGTGAGATCAATTGGGTCAAATGGTTGCGATTCACCTCTGGATCGAGGGGTTGCAGGTTTGAACCCTGGCCAGGTCTCTGGGATGTGAGCGTGGGAAGGTTGGAGGATGTGACCTAACGCGGAGTGGCAATTTCAGAGTAGCGGTCACGCCCACCACCAGTGTCCAGGAAAAGGAATAGAGAGGGGAATGTATCCTTGCAGCACCATGTTCCCTCACTCTTCAGCTGTTCCTGCCTTCTCCCTCTCAACCGTCTCAAGCCAGATTCTAACCAGAAACCTTCGAGTTCAGAGGCCACAAAGCCAACAAGTCCCGCACCTAAACACTGCTTTTGTAGGACCTCTGTCGTTTAAAATGGCCTCCACAAAAGCAATCAATTAATCAATCAAACCCAACCACGACTTCTTAGTACAGCTCTGACGTCATCGTCTATACCATTTCATCCTGTATACAGGGTCCCGAGAGGCCTGGATCCTATCCCAGGAGACTGAGGGCACAACGCAGGGTACACCCTGGACGAGGTGCCAGTCCTTCACAGGGCACACACACACACACAAACTCATTCACACACTACGGCAGGGGTGTCGAACTCCGTTCCTGAAGGGCCGCAGACCCGCAGGGTTTTGTTCCAACCCTGCTCCAACATATATGCCATGTAGTTTTCAAATAAGCCTTAATGATTTGATTAGGTGGATCAAGTGTTTTTAATAATGGTTGAAGCTGAACTCTGCAGGTCCTCGACGGTTGGAACAAAACCCTGCGGGTCTGCGGCCCTTCAGGAACAGAGTTTGACACCCCTGCACTACGGGCAATTTGGGACGTCAGTTAACCTGAGGCGGGAATCGAACCCTCGACGACTCTGGACATGCAAGCGACAGCGCTAACCACTAAGCCACTCTGCTGCCTGCTGTCAATTAGGCACTGTCAGTTCCACAGGATTAAAATAGATTTTTTCAGTAGCTACTGAGTAGGAGTTTATTGCTTTATTTCGCCCCCTAGTGGACTAGCATTTAAACTGCTCTTTTTTTTCCCCCTCAAGACAATTCTGGTCCTCATTAACACATTTGGCTCTTTAACACAGTTATATTTACGGCATTTGGCAGAAGCCCTTAGCCAGAGCGACTTGTTGAGCGTTAAGGGCTTTGCTCAAGGGGCCGTCAGTGGCAACTTGGTGGTGCTGGGATTTGAACCCATGGCCTTCTGTTCACAAGTTCAATCCTTTAACCACTGAGATACCCTTTAACACGTCTCTCTAGGGGCATGGGAATGTGGGTTGGGAGATCTATGCATAAAGCTCTTCTGCTACATACATCACGGTGTTACCGCGTAACTCTTTCATCTTTTAGCTTCAGGGTCTGTCCTGAGACTCTCCAGCTCTATCTGTTTCGTTAGCTGGGAAATCGTTACCGTTAGCACGTTTTATGATGGATGTATATTAATAATCTGCTTTTTAAACGACTGAAAGGTCACAAACGCTCGTCAGATGGGGGGGGGGGGGGGGGGCGCGATAATCGCCGCGCTGTTCAGACACTCTGTCCTTTCTCTAATGATAAATTTAGCCCCCTGTTGTTAGGTGACGTTGGACAGTTGTATATTTATTCATCTGTGTATTTATTTATTTATTTATTTATTTCCCCTCATGAGTTATTTGTGGCGACTCGTAAAGGACGTCGGGTTCCTCAGTGACGCACGCGGACAGAAATACAGCGCTGAGGTCAGCATCACGGAGGCACAAACTTGCCCACAACCACATGCTAACGTTAGACCCACACACACATACACACCATGTATCCCAGCATGCCCTGCGGCACAGGCTGAGTCACTCATGGATGGTCATCTCTGTCTGTGTGCGGTCTCCTAAACATGACACCAAAAAGTGTTTCTTTGATTCATCTATCTTCAAATTGCTCGTACACACTAGGATACTGTGGTGGATTAGGAGGTGGCTGGTTGTCATGGTAACTAGGGGAGCTTTGTTACAGCTGCAAAGTGTTCGTCTAGTTAGCTAATTACAAGCGGTGTGCAGCCGATGCATACAGTTGTAAGAGTTTGATGATGATGATGATGATGATGATGGTCTGTGTGTGTGAGAGAGAGAGAGAGAGAGAGAGAGAGAGAGAGATCAGTGTTATAGCGTCATCTGTCCATATATAAGCAGCAAATTCTACAGTGGAGGAGTGGAGAGAACAGAGGACGAGAGTCATGCAGAGGAAGAATGACCTTCACTTATGTAACACACACATACACACACACACACACACACTTTAGAGATATGTTCAGTTAAGGACAAGATGTGTGTGTGTGTGTGTGTGTTTGAGAGAGAGAGAGAGAGAGAGAGAGAGAGAGAGAGAGAGAGAGAGAGAGAGAGAAATGCAGTGGCAGGTTGCTCAGGGAAAAAACTACTGATTGATATTCATATGCTGCCTCCATGAAGACTACAGCAGTGATTTGGACAACAGCCGAGCGAGAGACAGGCAGAAGAAATGCAGTGATAGATAGATAGATAGATAGATAGATAGATAGATAGATAGATAGATAGATGGATAGATGATTGAAATGTATATTATGGACAGATTGATGGATAAATCAGTTAATAAGAGGATGAGTGGAAGGATAAACTTGACAGGCAAATATATTTGCAAAGGGATTAAAGGATGAATGATTGGATAGATTGATGGTTCTAATAGATGGATAGATTCTAGGAGGAATAGACAATATAACTGTTTGTCATAAACACCACCAGAAACGCTTCATCCCAAACCACACACACCATGTTCACTATCTGTGGAGCATAAACACCATCATCAGGAAAATTGTGTCCCAAACCACACAGCCTGTCCACTATCTAGGGAGCATAAACAGTATCAGAAACACTATGTCCCAAACCACACACACACACACACACACACACACACACACACACACACACACACACACACACACACACCATGTTTACTATCTAGGGAGCATAAACTGGGAACATCAGAAACACTGCGTCCTACATCTAGAGAGCATAAACACCATAAGACTAAACCGCACTCACTTTGTTCCCTATATAGGGAGCATAAACACCATCAGAAACACTGTGTCCCAAACCATACACAGCCTGTTCACTATCTAGGGAGCATTAGCACCATCAGAAACACTACGTCCTATATCAAACCAAACTCACCTTGTTCACTATCTAGTGAGCATAAACACCATTAGAAACACTGCATCCCTAACCACACACACCCTGTTCCCTATATAGGGAGCATAAACACCATTAGAAACACTGTGTCCCAAATCACACTCACACCATGTTTACTATCTAGGGAGCATAAACACCATCATCAGAAACACTGCGTCCCAAATCTAGAGAGCATAAACACCATCAGAAACACTGTGTCCCAAACCTCTCACACACCCTGTTCACTATCTAGGGAGCATAAACACCATTAGAAACACTGGTTCCCAAATCACACCATGTTTACTATCTAGGGAGCATAAACACCATAATCAGAAACACTGTGTCCCAAACCACAGACCCTGTTCATTAACTAAACACTGGGTCCCATATCAAACCACACACCTTCTTCACTATCTAGTGTGCCATCAGAATCATTTGCATCCCATAACAAACTACACACACACACACACACACACACATACACACCCTGTTCATTATCTAAGGCACATAAACATAAACCAGTACTGTGAAAGCGATGCACACATCAGTGTGAGACTATTTACGCAGTACTGATGCAGGATGTCTGTAAATTCATAAACTCTCCAGATCAATGAGCAGTATTTTCTTTTCTTTTCTCTAACATCCAGACTCCCATCATCTCTCCTCGTCAATTTCGGTTTTCAAAGCGTGGGCTTTCAGAGCAGTCGATGTGGAACGAATCACATTAGTTTTCAATCCATCACTGGCCTACAGCTGGAAAGCATCAGGTCGGGAGAGTAAACCAGAGCGATGTTAATGATCCGGTCTTCTGACTGGACGGCCTGAATAAATAATAAAATAAATATCGATGTCAGTGTTTCTATAAAACCTAATAATCCTAAATGCATTAAAGCAGCAGCACAGGCAATATTACACTTGAAATGAACACACAAATCATACAGGGAAGAACTGTATTATTATTATTATTATTATTATTATTATTATTATTTAAATGTTAACATTGTACTCCAACACTAGGGGGTGCAACAGCACCCATTGCACCAGCTGTAAAATCAGTTAGGTGTGAATTTCCATGTACACCTTCCAACCAGAGCCGGTACACCTGCAACGGTCCAATCAGCCGATCATGACTTTGCCTGAGGTTGTCTTTTCACTCAACCGGCGATAAAAACAAAAAGCATTAAGTGAGCGGCGGCCCCATGGTGAAAATGTCCGGAGTATAAGAGATATAGATCGATTGATCTCCTCCTAGAATCCTACGTGCTGTAGAACGGCGTGGCGTGCAAAAGTTTTGGCACCCCTGGCCTACAGTACTCCGCAAAAAAAAAAACCAAAACCCAATTCCACAGTCTCTGCAGTGGCGGTGCAGAAATAAGAGGTGTCTTCAGGTCACTGTAGGAGACCAGGGGGTGCCAATACTTTTGCCTGCCACTGCATCGTTATAGAGCTGGACTCGTGTCTCATTCACGTCTCACATCATTACTTAGGAATGGAGGTGACACGGAGAAACTTGTAAATGAAACAGGAATCAGGTGTGTGTGTGTAAGTGTGTGTGTACGTGCTATTGGAAATGAAGCTACCTCTTGTACATCGCTCAAATTCAATGTCTGTTGCTGACGCAGAAATGAGTAGGCATGAGTGTGTGTGTGTGTGTGTGTGTCAAGCCATGCATGAATTTTTCATCATTTGCCGCACACATTTCTAAGAAAGTATTGTTGCCATGGAGAGTTATACAGTGTGGGAACAGTAGTAATCAATCACAGAGAGGGAGAGACAGAGGCGGGGAAATGAGGAGGAAATGAGGAGAGAGAGAGAAACAGCTGCAGAGGTTAGTAGTAAAAGTAGTAGAGAAGAAGGAAATGGAAAGTGTGTGTGTGTAAGAGAGAGAGGGAAACTAATCCAAACTTGAGCACAGACCTAACCTAATCGTTATTATTATAATGAGGGCTGTTCAAGTCAAACCGGGACTTTTGATTTGCGCAAAATAAGAGAACACAGTTACAAGTATGAAAACTTTTTTCTCTATATATAATCCCCTGCTACACTAGCGCACCCAGGGTTTCACGAGCGCTTGGACACCATCAAGGTAGAAAGTTTTCTCAGCCTGTCTGGTTCACGTCTGAAACGCCGGCCTCCCAGGAACTCCTTCACATGTGGAAATGGCTTGAAGTGAGGTCAGGACTGTACAAGGATGTGGTACCGTAATAACTCCCAGCCCCCTTCCTGTGTGCAGCTCATACACACGGATGTGTCTCTTCCTTACGCAAGTTGGTTATTGGTAGGTTAAATTATTATTGTTGTTAAAGGAATGACGTTTTTATAAATCTGTGGACAAAATTACACATTTGTTAACATTTATTCTGTTTTTTTTATGTTATTATTAAACATATTTATCATTTCTCTCTCATTTCTTGCTCTCGCATGATTTAAAGTAGTTTTTTTTTTCCCTGGAACATAAACAGCAATACATTGACTTTCCTTTATTGTGATGATGATGATGATGATGATGATTGTAAACCTTTGATGTAGTGCAGAAAAAGTAGAATATTTGACATTTCTTCTCTTTGGTGATCTCTTTGATCTTGAATTTTACAGTAAAACCTCAAATTACATACAGTATAGATATTTTTCCATGTTTATTTGTATTTTTCTTTAAAGCTTTTATTATAACGGATCAGACGTGCGTCAGTGTTATAATTACTCCAGCTTAGCGATATTTCCTCAGGAAATTCCTCTGTATCGTGTTCTTTAAGAGAGAGCCGCTGAAAGGTTACTCTCACTCTCACTCTCCGTGATCTTTTTTGAAAAACTTGCTGGTTTTCTCTTTTTTCAAAGGTCACATGCCAAAGAGCGTTGATCTCGTAATCTTCTTATATGGCAGCTCAGTGGCGTCGCGATTAGCACTGACGCCTCGCACCTCGAGGGTCGGGGTTTGATTCCCGCCTCTGGGTCTGCGTGCATGGGGTTTGCATGTTCTCTTGGTGGGTTTCCATCAGGATAATTGCCGATGTTCCCAAATTACCCGTGGTGTGTGAATGAATGTTGATGGCACGTCCTACCACAGTCATGAAATGGGAATAAATGCAGCGGTCACCATCAGCCTCCACGTTCCCTAGTGGGACTACCGAGGTTCCTGGACGGATGGAATCTTCTTATGGCTGAGTGTTGTGCTTGCTTGTGCTTCGTTTCATTTCACCTCCTAATTAAAATCACTTCCCAGAACATGCCACTGATTACATGTTTCCTGCTCGGCTGTGGAGACGTTCCTTTAACCCAGTTATTTCCTCTTCAGAAGATGATGAGATGCTCATTTTGTTTCTGTTTTTTTTTTTTTTTGAATAGTAAATTTATAGTCAAATTCCTAAACATGAACGTTAATGTGATTGTCTTGCAGATACACTGCAGAACATGAACATGGAAATATCCTAAAGATTGAAAAAGGCTAAATTATCAGTCAGTAGCTTGGATTTGTTTTTTGTTTTTTTTTGTTTGTTTGTTTGTTTGCTTTTTAGGAATGCTTTAAAATTGGTTCAATCATTTTTAATTTGGCGGCGTAGCCCACATTTGAGGGTTCAGGTTCAATTCCCGCCTCACGGTGGGTTTCCTCTGGGTTCTCCAGTTTCTTCCTACAATCCAAAGACATGCTCATTGGCGTTCCCAAATTGCTCATAGTGTTCGTGTGTGCTTGGCACAGTATACAGAATTAAGTGGTATAGACATAGAGTTATCTCTTAAACCCGTCTCCAGCACCCAGTGTATATTCCATCTCTCCACACACACGTCTGTCACACACTGTTCTGTACATCTCTCATCAGTCTGTGTGCTTATTTATATCCAACTCGGTACCCTCATGACCTTTAATCCCTCTCTACCCACTTTGTCGAGGTTCTAATGATCGAGTTTAAACGTTTTTACAGGAACCTAAACAGAGATGCGTTCATGCTGGGTTCAAGTGAAGCGGTGCTCCTGCGCATCATTTCCTAACATTACCGGCCGTATGAAAGACGTGTGAGCGGCGTGAACTTTATTTGGAAGTGACATCCATTGTACACTTCATTAGACATCTAAGTTCCCTGACAACCGTTGGCATAACGACAACCTCTCGATCCACAATCATGAGTACTCACTCCAACTCTCTCTCTCTCTCTCTGTGTTTCTATTGCTTCCATTATTCCAGTTTTCTCATTTATTCTCTATTTTTAAACTGCCTGGTCCAAAAAAAAAGTTTTTTTAAATCACTTTGTGTGACAAGCAAAAGACAAATCATTTTAAACTGGGATTTTTATTACTGTCCCTGGAAGCACGGTGCTGAACCATCGACTTTACAGACAGACTAGGGTCGAGGGAAAATATCAGGTGATGTTGGAAAAAAGATTAGACCTTGGAGTGATGGAAGGTCATGTGATCTGATGAGTCCAGATTGAGCGATGGGCGTGTCAGGGTAAGACGGGAAGCGCATGAAGCGATCATGCATAGTGTCCACTGTACAAGCCTCTAGAGACAGTGTTGTGATCTGGGGTTGCTTCAGTTGCTCAGGTCTAGACGACCTGAATGACCAGGTTCATCACATCTATGGAGGTTCTATGGATCTTCCCAGGGCTCAGAGGGTGAAGGAGTGGTTCTGCGAGCATGACGAATCATCTCCAGACTTAAACCCATGGGACAATTGTGAATAACGCAGTAGCAGTCAAGAAACCGTCTTCTGTACATGATCATCAGGAAGCGATCGATCATGCGCGGGTTCAGATCAAGCGAATGACATCAGCGTACCGCAGATGACTTCATACTAAACATTGATTGATTTATATATATATATATATATTTTTTTTAAGAAATAATTGAGAATGCTATTATATTAAAACAATGAATTTCACTTTCGTCTCAGTACTTTTGGAAACCAAAGCTTTTTTTTTTTCTCATCAGAAATTCGGTCTAATTCAGGTCTCACTAGTCAATAATAATCCTGATCTGGATCCCCTGGTGCAATAAATGTCACCTACTACTCTAATAGTCTGAGACTTTGCTGTGTTATAACAGCTGTTTAGCAGTCACCATGTAATAGATTTTCTATCATTTTTGACAAATCCTTTAGGCTCTGGCATTTAATTGCTTTTTTTCGTGCTCTACATTGTAGCCTCTTGAGGTCCCGCTGTCCTCAACACATTTTCTCTTAACGATAAGGTGTCTACATTTTCATATGTGGTTCATTATTCTTTTGCTAAACCTCTTCTTGTTTGAAGAGACTGCTCAAGTTCAACAGTTATCAGGTACTAATGAACACGGACAGTGAAATTAAAGGTCTGGGACTGAGAAGTTTCTCAATATAAAGGTTTTAATTTTGAAATAAAGTTCATGCTGTTTTGCTAAAAGTGTGACTGATCACATGACCAGAGTTCGCTCCTCCTGCATCAGGGTTCTGTAAAAGATATATAGTGTAAACCATGCTATAATTTAGCTGCAGGGCCGTGAATAAGTATTTGACCCCCTTCCTGAATGTTTTTTTTTTTTTACATTTTCCAGTTTGGATGAATATGTCATTGTGTTTTCTGATTTATTAATGATTTTTGTTTTTTTATTTTTTATTTTGTTTTCGGTTTTGTTATTTTGTTTTTGAATTTGTTCATTCGTTTTCTGTTTTGTTGTTATGTTTTTGAAATTTTTATTTTGTTTTCGCTTTTGTTATTTAGTTTTTTGTTTTTGTTATTTTGTTTTTTGTTATTTTGTTTTTGGTTTTGTTATTTTGTTTTTGCATTTGTTATTTTGTTTTCTGTTTTGTTGTTATGTTTTGATTTCTTTTTCGGTTTTGTTATTTAGTTTTTTTGTTTTTGTTATGTTGTTTTTGAATTTGTTATTTTGTTTTCGCTTTTGTTATTTAGTTTTTTGTAATTTTGCTTTTGGTTTTGTTATTTTGTTTTTGAATTTGTTATTTTGTTTTTGAATTTGTTATTTTGTTTTCTGTTTTCTGTTTTTGAATTTTTTATTTTGTTTTCGGTTTTGTTATTTAGTTTCTTGTTTTTGTTATTTTGTTTTTTGTTATTTTGTTTTTGGTTTTGTTATTTTGTTTTTGAATTTGTTATTTTGTTTTCTGTTTTGTTGTTATGTTTTGGTTTCTTTTTTGGTTTTGTTATTTAGTTTTTTTGTTTTTATGTTGTTTTTGAATTTGTTATTTTGTTTTCGGTTTTGTTATTTAGTTTTTTGTTATTTTGCTTTTGGTTTTGTTATTTTGTTTTTGAATTTGTTATTTTGTTTTCTGTTTTGTTGTTATGTTTTTGACATTTTTATTTTGTTTTCGGTTTTGTTATTTAGTTTCTTGTTTTTGTTATTTTGTTTTTTGTTATTTTGTTTTTGGTTTTGTTATTTTGTTTTTGAATTTGTTATTTTGTTTTCTGTTTTGTTGTTATGTTTTGGTTTCTTTTTCGGTTTTGTTATTTAGTTTTTTTGTTTTTATGTTGTTTTTGAATTTGTTATTTTGTTTTCGGTTTTGTTATTTAGTTTTTTGTTATTTTGCTTTTGGTTTTGTTATTTTGTTTTTGAATTTGTTATTTTGTTTTCTGTTTTGTTGTTATGTTTTTGAAATTTTTATTTTGTTTTCGGTTTTGTTATTTAGTTTTTTGGTTTTGTTATTTTGTTTTTGATTTTGTTATTTTGTTTCAGTTTTGTTATTTAGTTTTCTGTTATTTAGTTTTTGTTTTTTTGTTTTTGAATTTGTTATTTTGTTTTTGGTGTTGTTCATTTGTTTAGCACTTCTCGGCCGCCGTATGATTCAGATCATCAACAAAATGTTAATATATGATGTAAAGACAAAATGCAGTTTTTAAATCATGATTCAGTTTATTAAGGGTAAAAAAAAGCTGTCCAAACCTACTGTACCTGGCCCTATGTAAAAAAGTAACTGCTTCCCAAAAACTATTTACTGTTTGTACCACACTTTCCTTGGCCACAAGTGTTTGTGATAACTTGCAATGTTTTTCACGTCCCTGTGGAGGAATTTTGGTCCACTCGACTTTGCATAATTGTTTAAATTCAGCTAGATTGGAGAGTTTTCAAGCATGAATGGCCTGTTTCTCAATGTAATTTAAGTCCTGACATTGACTAGGTCACTCCAAAACCACTTGTCCTTTTTTTTCTTTTTTGTTGTTGTAATTTTGTATATCTATCATATAAAAATATATACTAACATATAACCAGGTAGGAATACTGTCTGTACAGTGATAATGACTCTGTTTTTACCAAGTTCTGAAATAATCAATATAATTTATTTTTAAAACCCTCACAAATCTAACCAATAAAACTGTATATCAGAGGAAATGCAGTGACAGAAGAGTTATCTGGCTTCAGGAATCCCACAAGAGCTCATGAAAGATTAAATGAAGTGTATAAATTGATTTAACAAATTGACTGAATTAAATTATGAGTATACGATTTCATGTCCCATATTATCACATCATAATACTGTATCATCTATCTCTCTTCTTTCTCTTTGCGTCCCTCAGCATGTCACATTATCTCCCTTCCCTCACTGTGAATTATGCGAACCCACTCTTTTAACATCTTTTCCTTATTAACACGCACACACTCACACACACACACGCGCTCAGATGCTTGACATTTTATAACATGCGTGGTTATTAGGGGAAAAATGAATAAAGTGGAAAACCTATTAAGCTTATGAATAATAATGAGACGACGTGGTGTTAATGTATTTAACCCGTGACAGTGTGATTTAATGCTGTACATTTTTTACTCATAATCATAATGCAAATATCTTTTAAACATAAAGCACTTGTTAACATAAATTAGGCTTTTAAGTCTGGAGTGCAAGTGCTCTACACTACCACTTATTAACCATCATTATCTGTGAAGAAAAATACATTATTCATCATTCTGTCTGTCTGTCTGTCTGTCTGCCAGTGTGTCTGTCTATTAAACTGTCTGTCTGTATGTATGTACAGTCTGTATGTATATTCGACTGTACGTCTGTCTCTCTGTCTGTCTGTCTACTAACCTGTCTGTCTGTGTGTATGTTTGTATGTACTGTATGTGTATGTCTATTCACTTATTTATCTCCCTGTCTATTTATACCTCAGTCTGTTATTTTGTCTACTGATCTGTCTATCTATCTATCTATCTATCTATCTATCCTGCCTGTCTGTATGTATGTCTATTATCTATCTTTAAGTCTATCTGTCTGTCTATTAACCTGTCTGTCTTTGGATCTGTCTGTCTCTTGTATATCTGCCTGTACTGTATATCTTTCTCATTCTTTACACTAATTCTTGACGACTGTTGGATCGTTTAATGTTATATATTGTTATGGTGACTATATATATATATATATATATATATATATATATATATATTATATTATTATTTTTTTTTTTACTAAAACAACGACAACAAAAAAATATTTGTCTGTTGATCAAAAAACTGTTTACCATTTTGGTTTCTGGATTACGGTGTGGTTTGTCAATGATTACAATTTCCAGTTATTTAAGAATGACATGCCATAGTTTTTTTTTAGTTTTTTTTATCAATTCATAGGTGCAGAACCTCCAGGAATCAAGTTAGGTCTCTCTTACAATTCTAACTTACACTTTAGTGGTTATACAGAGCCACTCCGTCTCCAATCCAATCTCCAAATAACAAACAAACAAACAAATAAACAAATAAACAACCAACCAACAAAACAAACAAACAAAACAAACAAATATGTCCTGTTTTGGAAAATATATCAACTGAATACAGCTGTGTCCTAAAAGTGAGCCGCACTTTATCCGATCTCTCGCTGTCGATTCCTCAGCTTGTGCTTCGATTGATTTCTGTTTCATTTGAACCACTTTGGATAAAAGCACCTGCAGGATGAATGAAATAAAAATGTAAAGTTGATTAGTTACGTTTATCAGAACAAAGCAGGAGCACAGCTTCCTCAGATTTTTAGTGAAACCTAATTTCTAGCAAACTTTGATAAAACTTCTGAACCGTAAAAAGCTTCCCCCTTTTTTCAGTGTTTTATCGACACTTACAGAGACACGAAGCAGATGAAAAAAAAAAAAGAATTAATCTCAATGCATTTGTTTTTCACAGACGCTGCTGAACTCCATCTCGTCCCTTAATTACGACCCAGACGTCTAGATGAAAAATAAAAGACTTTTGTTTTTCTTATTCATCAGAAATCAGTCTATGTGTGTGTGTGTGTGTGTGTGTGTGTGTTGCTCTTTAGTATTCAACTGAACAGATATTCAGGTGCTCTTGAGTTGCATTTTTTAATCGTATTCTCTGAATTAAAAAAATATTTATTAAACATGGTCTCCGTCTGACCCTCGCTCCCCTTCTACTCAAGAGCCGATTGTGATTTTGGTCATTTGGTAAAACGAAATGAAAATTAATTAAGCTAATTGATTTTTCATTTATTCTAAGTGGTATGTAGAACAACAAACAATATGCCCACTTAAAGCTGATAAATAACAGACATGGAACAAATAAACAATCGTTTAAAAAAAGGAGATAAAATTAAAGACAACTATGCAAATATTATTGGAAAATAATTAATAAAATTTTATTAAATTATCTTTAACAAAAACAACACAGAAAGATATGCGCATGGTTGCACTCTGAGCCGTTATTGTCAATTTAATTTATTATTAATCGAATCATTATATATTTTTTTAAATCATATTTATATGATCTATTGCATATTGCAAATTACAATATTATTAAAATTCTTTTTTTTTTATTCAGATTTCTTACAGTACATTAATTGTGATGAATAAACTGACATTTTAAAAGGTAACAATCTGCCCACTTGCAAAATGTTTATGTTAAAACTAGTGACTCAGAGTGAAAAAAACAGCTTTATCTGGTGTTTAATGAGAAAGAAACAAGAGAGAAGAATCAGCATTTTATCCGGATTCATTTATCAGCAAGAAGACATAGTTTTAAAAAGAAATCATACAGTAATTTCTTTTACTTAAGAAGACAAAAATAAAAAAATTAGCAGTTCCATGGTGCAAGGAAAAAAAGAATAAATATATACATCAGTGTGTGAGGAAGTGTGAAGTTGCTGTGTTGCCAGAGGTCACGACTTTAACTACACTTTACTTGTGTGAGCACAAACCTCCTCCGCTAACCCTTAATTAGCCAATTAGCTAGCAGGCTAAGAGTTCTGCAAACTTTTCCTCCGTGGTTAAGTATCTCTCGCTGTTAGTGATTTATTGCTGTTAAGTGCAAACACACATGGAAAAGGTTTCCCCTCACACGCTATTGTGTCATGTTGCTAATTGGTTAACGTTCAGCGCCGTAAAGCAGAAACACAGATTCAGTTATCGTTCTTTTCTATACGCGTTATTAAACCGGACGCTCGCACGGCGAAACAGAGTCGTTTCGTCCCGCACTGTGCGCTAAAAATATAAAACATATTACAGCGAATAAACGGAAAGGTAATTTAATCATCAGGGGACGCGGAGATGAGCGTTAATTAAGCAGCGAAGACAGCATACGCCGAGGGCCCCGAGGAGTATTCACCAGATTTAACACACCGTGACCTACAGAGTAATTACAGCTTTAATACCAAACCAAACCTGAGCCTGGAACAGCTCGCTAAACTCTCTACATTCCTAAAGTAAAATTCTCTACAAATGATCCTCTAAACTGTCCTCTAAATCTTATTCCTTAAACCTTTCTCTAAATCTGATCCTCTAAACTGTTCCTTAAACTGAATACTCTAAAATGTTTTAAACTTTCCATTAAATCTGATCCTGTAAATTGTTCTGTAAATCGGATCTTCTAAACTCTTCTCTAAATCTGATTTCTTAAGATTTTCTTTGAATCTGATCCTCTAAACTGTTCTCTTTGGTCATCTAAACTGTTCCCTTGATCATCTAAACTGTTCTCTTTGATCATCTAAACTGTTCTCTTTGATCATCTAAACTGTTCTCTTTGATCATCTAAACTGTTCTCTTTGATCATCTAAACTGTTCTCTTTGATCCTCTAAACTGTTCTCTTTGATCATCTAAACTGTTCCCTTGATCCTCTAAACTGTTCTCTTTGATCCTCTAAACTGTTCCCTTGATTATCTAAACTGTTCCCTTGATCCTCTAAACTGTTCTCTTTGATCATCTAAACTGTTCCCTTTGATCCTCTAAACTGTTCTCTTTGATAATCTAAACTGTTCCCTTTGATCCTCTAAACTGTTCTCTTTGATCCTCTAAACTGTTCCCTTTGATCCTCTAAACGGTTCCCTTTGATCCTCTAAACTGTTCTCTTTGATCATCTAAACTGTTCCCTTTGATCCTCTAAACGGTTCCCTTTGATCCTCTAAACTGTTCTCTTTGATCATCTAAACTGTTCCCTTGATCCTCTAAACTGTTCTCTTTGATCATCTAAACTGTTCTCTTTGATCATCTAAACTGTTCTCTTTGATCCTCTAAACTGTTCTCTTTGATCATCTAAACTGTTCCCTTGATCCTCTAAACTGTTCTCTTTGATCCTCTAAACTGTTCCCTTGATCATCTAAACTGTTCCCTTGATCCTCTAAACTGTTCTCTTTGATCATCTAAACTGTTCCCTTTGATCCTCTAAACTGTTCTCTTTGATCATCTAAACTGTTCCCTTTGATCCTCTAAACTGTTCTCTTTGATCATCTAAACTGTTCTCTTTGATCATCTAAACTGTTCTCTTTGATCCTCTAAACGGTTCTCTTTGATCATCTAAACTGTTCTCTGAATGCTTGAAATCGGACCCTCTAAAAGGTTCTTAAAATCTGACCCTGTAATTCTTTTCCTAAATCTGATTCCTTAAATCTTTCTCTAAATAATTCTCTGAATCTGATTCTTAACTGTTCTCTAAATCTGATTTCCTAAATTGTTTTTTTTAACTCTTCACTAAATCTAATCCCCCCCCCCTCCCCCCGCCTTTTTTATTTTTATTTTTCTCTACACTGATTTTCTAAATTGGATTCTATAAACCTGATTGTTAACATCTGATTATCTAAATTATTCTCTAAACTGCACCTAATATTTATTTAATTTGCTTTTCGATATTGTTCTAAATCTAAACTGGTTTATAAACTTTTCAGTAAAGCTGATTCTCGAAAGTTTTTAAAAAAAAATTATGCATTCTCTAAATCACTTTCTATATTTCAAAACTATTTTTTAGGCTGGTTCTCTAAAGTCTTTTTGGCTTTAGCTTGTAACCTGTAAAGCGTTTGTTTGGTTCGGTTTGTATTTATCCAAAACTGTGCGTTCAGTTCTGCAGGCGTTACATCATGTTCATTGTAATTTCCTTGATTCCTTCGCTAGATCCCGAGATACCAGTAATTGAACTTTATTGAATATTTCCATTAAAGAAAATGAAAATATATGAACTAATAGGATCCTGAAATGCAGATTCAGCTAACAGATTATTCCATAAAGACAATATTTCTGCACAAAAAGCAATAACTGTCGAGGTAAACAATTTTCTGAGTGATGAACAACAGCACAGGGAGGCCATTCAATAAAACCTGGGGCTTCACCGTCTGATAAGCAGAAAATAAATGGAATAAATAAAATCTCATTAGACCGGCTGAAACGCAGAGACGATCGATATGCTTTTGTTTTGACATGGCTGAGGCTAATTCGCAGGACGAGGGGTGTTTATCCTTTGCGGTATAACACACACCACACTTACAAACAGTGATCAACGTCACAGAGTGTGACCGCAGTATTTATCTCCTGGTTATTATTTTCAGCCGAGGCTTGTCAACAATATTGATAGGAATAAACAACTTTAAAATATCCTAATAAATTGAGTTTCCACATATGATTTATAAGCTTAGTTAATAGAAAATCTTAATGTTAAGTAAAGTCATTACACGTGCAATGCTTTGAATGAGGGATGTATAGGAACTCACTTGAGCAAGGAATTGGTTGAGCTCTGGTTAAACAATGAAAATCCATTATAGGAAACATTACAAGCCAGAGAACACATAAGAATAAACATTTAAAGATGTACACTAGGAGTCAAAAGTTTGGACTAATCTCATGTTTTTTTCTGATTTTGTTTGCAGGACACCTCAGCAAAAACACCTGGCCAGTGTACTGTAGATAAACCAAGTAATACACGAAACAGAAAATAAAATACTTTTTACAGGTGATGTAGGAGTCTACCTCATTCATGGTCCAATGTTATTTTTAGTAGTATATACATTGTGTTAAACTAATTGCACCTTTAACATCATAAAAGCAATCGCTATATCCAAGGCCCTCAGTAGACATGCATATACTGCACTTACTGTAGCAGTGATATCCATCATCATTCTCTGCCAAACAGCAAAATTATTCATTAGAAACTTTAATGTTCTTCATCAAACACATGACTTATCTCTAACATATAGATTTACCATTAAAAACTAAAATTCACCAGCAAACCCTTTATATTTTAACTGACATTTTTCAACAATTAGCATTAAACACCCTACATTCCTCATATATAACATCAACATTTACCATCAAATAACAACGTTCCTCATCTTCAACATTAATATTCATCATTAAACACCAAAATTACTCATCTTTAACTCATCATTCACCATCAAACACCAATATTACTTATCTTTAACATCAACATACCATTAAACACCAACATTCCTCATCTTTAACAATAATTTTCAGCATTAAACACCAACATTCCTCATATATAACATCAACATTTACCATCAAAAAACAACATTCCCCATCTTTAACATTAATATTCATCATTAAACACCAAAGTTCCTCATCTTTAACATCAACATTTACCATTAAACACCAACATTCCTCATCTTTAACATCAACATTCACCATCAAACACCAACATTTCTCATCTTTAACATGAACATTCACCATCAAACACCAACATTCCTCATCTTTAACATTAACATTCACCATCAAACACCAACATTCCTCATCTTTAACATTAACATTCACTATCAAACACCAACATTACTCATTTTTAACATTAATATTAATCATTAAACACCAACAATCTTAATCTTTAACAGTAACATCATTAAACATCAATATTACTCATCTTTGAAAGCTTGTTGTTACTATTATTCACCATTAAACACCATTATTCACTCTCAAACACCAACATTACTAATCTTAACATTAATATTCACCATCAAACACCAACATTCCTCATCTTTAACATCAACATTCACCATCAAACACCAACATTCCTCATCTTTAACATCAACATTCACCATCAAACACCAACATTCCTCATCTTTAACATTAACATTCACCATCAAACACCAACATTCCTCATCTTTAACATTAACATTCACTATCAAACACCAACATTACTAATTTTTAACATTAATATTAATCATTAAACACCAACAATCTTTATCTTTAACATCGACATTTACCATTAAACACTAACATTCCTCATCTTTAACAATAATTTTCACCATCAAACACCAACATTCCTCATCTTTAACATCAACATTCACCATCAAACACCAACATTCCTCATCTTTAACATCAACATTCACCATCAAACACCAACATTCCTCATCTTTAACATTAACATTCACCATCAAACACCAACATTCCTCATCTTTAACATTAACATTCACTATCAAACACCAACATTACTAATTTTTAACATTAATATTAATCATTAAACACCAACAATCTTTATCTTTAACATCGACATTTACCATTAAACACTAACATTCCTCATCTTTAACAATAATTTTCACCATCAAACACCAACATTCCTCATCTTTAACATCAACATTCACCATCAAACACCAACATTCCTCATCTTTAACATCAACATTCACCATCAAACACCAACATTCCTCATCTTTAACATCGACATTTACCATTAAACACCAACATTCCTCATCTTTAACATCAACATTTACCATTAAACACCAACATTCCTCATCTTTAACAATAATTTTCACCATCAAACACCAACATTCCTCATCTTTAACATCGACATTCACCATCAAACACCAACATTCCTCATCTTTAACATCAACATTAACCATCAAACACCAACATTCCTCATCTTTAACATCGACATTTACCATCAAACACCAACATTCCTCATCTTTAACATCGACATTCACCATCAAACACCAACATTCCTCATCTTTAACATCGACATTTACCATCAAACACCAACATTCCTCATCTTTAACATCGACATTCACCATCAAACACCAACATTCCTCATCTTTAACATTAACATTCACTATCAAACACCAACATTACTCATTTTTAACATTAACATTTACGATTAAACACTAACATTCCTCATCTTTAACATTAATATACACCATCAAACACCAACATTCTTAATTGTTAACATTAATAGTCACC
This sequence comes from Clarias magur, assembly GCA_013621035.1. Taxonomy (NCBI): domain Eukaryota; kingdom Metazoa; phylum Chordata; class Actinopteri; order Siluriformes; family Clariidae; genus Clarias; species Clarias magur. The sequence continues at coordinate 1,141,192 of QNUK01000095.1, read as the reverse complement.
ATCAAACACCAACATTCCTCATCTTCATTATTAACATTCACCATTAAACACCAATATTACCCATCTTTAACATTTACAGTCACTATTAAATACCAACATTCACCATCAAACATTAATATTTCTCATCTTTAACATTAATAGTTTTCATCAAACACCAACATTCCTCAACTTTATTATTAACATTAACCATCAAACACCAACATTCCTTAATCCTAAACACAAATTTTCATGATCAAAAACCAGCACTCTCCATCATAATCCAGCATCCTCCATCAAACAGGATCATTCACCATCGAATTTTAATGTAATCCCCAATATTTCAAGCCCTCATTAGTAATTTATACCACATTCAAAGCTGTAGAGAAAACATAATGTATTTTATTTGATGGCTGTTTCAGGTAAATTAAAAAACCATTGGAATTCATATCAGATTTTGAACAGTCATTGGGTGATTAATCTTTATTCAACCTCAATTTGTCTTTGTGACTAAATGTTTATGTAGACACTTAAGACTTTTGTAAAATATAATTAGTTTCAAAAAGCTGATAACAGAAGAATGAGGTATAAGGAGCAGCTACTGGATGAGATTAGTGTGAGAAAATTAATAACATTTTTTTTGGCCTTTAGAAATCTATTAAAAATCAGTTTGGTGAAACTAAAAACCCTTTATCCTGAAATGTAGTCCATCAGCAAAGACATGTTTCGGGTTTGAAGTTTGTTTCATAAAATCTGCATGAGGGCGACGATGCTAAACCATAAGGAAAACGTCTACAAAATGCCAGCTTTTGAAATGCTAAGAAATGTCTTTTAAACATCACTTCAGTCAGAATTCCTATGTGAAAGCTGGTGTATAACGGAGAGCATTGATGGTTTGTTGGGAGTGCTGGTGTTTTTTGGTAAATGCTGGTGTTTAATGCAGAGCATTAGTGTTTTTTTTTCATGAATAATGGTTTTTGCTGAGAATATTGGCCTTTTGAGTTTTTGGAGAGTACTGGTGTTTTTGGTAGATGCTGGTGTTTGATAGAGAGTATTAATATTTTGTTGGGACTGCAAGCCTTTTTTGGTGATTGCTGGTGTTTGATGGAGAGTATTGGCTTTTTGTTGAGAGCCCTGGTGTTTTTTGGTGAATGCAGAGCATTAGTGTTTGCTGAGATTGCTGAGATTGTTTCACGAATGCTTGTGTTTGATGGAAAGCATTAGGTTTTTGTTGAGAATACTGGCCTTTTTAATGAATGCTGGTGTTTAACGCATTAGTGCATTAGTGTTTGTCAGGTTGCTAGTGTTTTTGTAAACTCTGGTGTTAAATGGAGAGCTTTGGTGTTTTGCTGAGAATGCTAGTCTTTTGGGGTGAATGCTGAGAGTATTTCGTTAGGAATGGTGGTGTTTTATATGAAACATTTTTGGTTTCTTGAGAATGCATGTTTTATAGATGACTATTGGTGTTTCATGGAAATGCTAGTGTTTGATGGTTGGTACAGTGCTGGTCTTGACTCAAGCTCACAGCTATACATTTTGATCTACAGTAGGTGCGGTGGTAGGATGGCGTCATTGTGTTTGAGTGTCAAGGTCCAGGAGAACGGTGGTGTTTGTGGTGTTTATGGTGTTTGATTAATAAACAGTGCTGATTGGAGAGCAGTATTGGGAACCAAATATTTTCTCATACATTTCCATTTCCATTTCGGCATTTGGCTGATGGTCGCATCCAGAGCGACTTACAAAAGTGCATTAAAGTTTCCATTATTGGATGGATTCTTACACTGGGTTACGAGGTTACTGAATAAGTATCATCAGTCGAACACTGGTGGGAAAGTTTTTTTCTTCTTCTTCTTCTTCTTTTTTTCAGGGATTAACCCAAATATTGAATACACACATTTGTGTAAAAAGCCTCCAGCTGAGATGTGATTGTCATCAATTACAAGATGAGTGTAAGGCATTACAAGATCATTTCACTGATTATAAAATAATGATAATAAATTACAATATGGTTTAATATCTACACTAGATTTGTGTGATTTTTGTCACTGTTTGGTTGGAATTTTCTTGGTCAAAATGTTCCACCTTTCCATATTTAGCTGTCACGCTAAGTGCGGAAAATGCTGCCTCTTTCTTCTATTTCTTTTATTCTGTTTTGTTCTGGTATTTACGTTCTCCTGAAGGGTCACGTAGTGTCTCAGGAACACTGTGTTTCAACATTAAAAAGCTTTTTCCTGTAATTTTGACATTTGAAAGCTTTGTAAAAAGCTGTGATCTTCCACTTTGGAGTGTCTGTTCGGACATACAGTACTGCACAGCCTGGAACATGTGCATTTGTCTTAATTACGCCATAGAAATTCTGCGAACGTTACACAAGAAGGATGCTCTATTTAACACTAATGGTAGAAAATACAGTTCTGCACTTAGACCAGAGGCTTGCATTCTCCAAACTCTTAATGCATGATATAATTTATCAATTTAGAGAAAGAGTATGGAGATGTGTGCTAGACCACGTGTGTGCTACATGCTTCAGTATCTCTGAATAGTTAGTGATGCAAAAGTTCTGACATTATCAGACACTCTTGACATTTCTGTTTCAAACATGAAGGACAGGAAGGGCTAGTGAAAGAAAGAGAGAGAGGGTGGGGGGGGTAGTGTTCACTAAGTGCTCTTAACAATACCCTGTTGCGTACAATTCCCACATTAAAGACAGTTTTATTTCAGACTCTTACACAACCGGCCCACAGAGCGATTGCGTTTTGCTATTATGGCTGTAAATGTCCTTGGATAATTATGCGCTTAGTCACAGGAGGCAGTGTAACCAAGTAAGAAATGTAAGAAATGGAGGAAGTTCCTTACTTACACACACCAGGGTTTTTATCCACCATTAACTTTCTCCATTAAAACACAAACACTAAGCAATGGTGTTCAACAAATGCAGCCATTAAACTCAAGCATCTTCCATCCAGCACCAAGAAACGCAAACGTTCACGATCCTCATCTTGCACTCATCTTTAAAATGCATCACATACCAACCATTCTCATTACCAAACATCAGCATTCCTTATCAATGGCCTCAAAGCTTCTTCATAAACACCTCATGAAAGGTTCTTCATAAACCCTGACTGTTAAACAATCTATTTTCTCTCCAGATTTGTCTGATTTTCTCTCCTAATTTTAGTCGTAGCCAATTCCCCCACATCATTAGGGCAGTCCCCCATCAAGCCTACCACCACCAACCAGGGAGGATCAAATCTATCATGTGTTTCCTCACATGGGTGAAGGGCCTTCCTTAAGGGCTCAACAGGGTGGTGCTGGGGTTAGAACCTGGGTTCAATATTCCAACACCTTAACCACCAAGTTCCCCCTGCCTAAAATCCTCGGAGGATATCCAGTCCTTTTGTTTACACGAGCTCCCAGACCCGCATGATTTTCTAGCATTCTGATCGTCGTGAGAGTGCTAGAATGCCACCTACTGGAATATGACTGGAATGCGATCCCTCTCAACACCTTTGGGATGAACTGGAACTGCAGCCTCCTCGACATCCAAACATCAGTGCCTGAGCTCATTGATGCTCTTGTAGCTCTTGTTGCTCGATTGCCAATATTAATAAAAAACATTTTTAAAAACATTTCTTCAAAAAAAGACTAGCATTTTGAAGAAAACTTCAATGCTTTCCATGAAACACCAGAAGTCATCCATAAAACACCAGCATTCACCACAGACACCACTCTTCCCTTGCACTCGCTATCATACCACGTAAATCAAAATGCGTAGCTTTGTGGTGTGTTTGAGGAATGACCAGCACTGTTTAAACCATCAAACAACAAAATCAAAATGTTCTACATAAAGCACCAACATTCATTATAAATGTTTTTTTAAATGCTAGTATTCAACATCAAATTCAAATATTAATTCAAAAACATACCAGCTTCCTGAAGAAACTTCTAACGCTTTCCATCAAATGCCAACTTTCCCAGTGAAACACCAATATTAATCCATAAACCGTAAGCATTTGCCAAAATATGAAAGACCTACATTCACAGCTACTGTATGGAACATCAGCATTCTTCACAACACACTATTTTCCATTATATACCAAAATGTCTCCATCAAACACCAATGTTCTCCCACACCCCTCTGCAGCGACTGATATTTGCCACCAAAAACCACCTTCGCTCACCAACAAACACCAACATTCATCCATAAAACACGATCAGTCACCATCGACGCCACCGTTCGTTTACACCCTTTACCATCAAACACCTCTTCTCATTATTAACCACCAATATCTGCTACTAAACGCAAAGTCACAATCATGCCACCTAGATTAAAATGCATAGCTGTGTGGAGTGTTTGAGGAAAGAGCGGTACTGTTTAAACCATCAAACATCAACAGACCCCCGCGAAACACCAGCATTTTCACCAAACGACAATATTCATGCATAAACACCTGCATTCTTAACAAAACCAAAAAGTTCCGCATTAAACACCAACATTCATCCAGAAACACCAGTGTTCTCCATCAAACTGAAATCGTAATCCAAAAACATCCCAGCATTCTGAAGAAAGTGATGATGCTTCCATCAAATACCAACTTTCATCAAAAAACACCAGCATTCTCAGTGTAACACCAATATTAACCCAAAAACCTTCGTCATTCAACCATGTAACATCAGCATTCTTCACAAAACACTATTTTCCAATAAATACCAACATTTCTCCATCAAACACCAATTTTCTTCCATACCACCCTGCATCAACTGTTATTTGCCACCAAACCCCACCTTTGCTCGCCAACAAACACCAACATTCATCCATAAATTGTCCTAAATTTTTCTGTTGCACATCAGCAGTTGTAGAGGAACGTCTGTAGATCATCAACGAACATCAATTAGCTTTGTCTGTGACTTGCTCTCAGAACTCGGTCCGAAATACCGCAGATTAAGATCTGTTCTTTCATCTCATTTACGCTCTCTCACACATCTCCCTTTCGCTCTCTATTTCTTTTGCTTACCCTTTTTTGATCTTCCTCCTTAGTATCCTTTCTCTGTTCTTTATGCTTTCTCAAAAGAAGCTGTTTCGTCCCCTTGAGGTTTATTTCACAAAGGATTCCACTGGGGAAAATTATCGTTTCGCCACGAACAATGGGATTTTTCTCGGTTTTATTGAGTGAAAAGGAAGACTCTGAAGATGCTTATAGATTAATCGGCTATAAAAAAAAATATATATTTTTTTTTTTAAACGGACAAAAGAAATTGAATGGGGGGGGCGAGAGAGATAAAAGGGAAAACTTTGTACTTTTTAAGTTACTGTACAGTTCACACAATCAGGTGAGAAAAATAAATTCCACCAGAGCTATTTCTTTTTCCTTGGAGGCTGCAAGGGAAATATCCTCAATGATACAACCCGATGAACAGATCGATAAGTCAAAAGGAGTGCCAAATAGGGTAACAGAAGAACAGAAGAGCGAAGTCTCACAAGACAAAATGAGAAACCGATCAGTATTCAAACCGAGTTCATCACTATTCCAAAGCGCCCGAGGAAACAGCGCGGCTTCTACTCGGGTTTTTACTGATACGCGGAGGTTTGCTGAATTGAAATCAGTCCTGTGAGTACTCGGATTGCAGTAGAATGCAGAATTACAAAGGACGAGTTTAGAGCTGAATTCCAGAATGACATTTATAAAAAATAAAAAAAAAAACACATGAGGAACGTTGGTGTTTGATGTTTTTATTTTTATTGATTTTATTTTTTATTAAATAATGTAGAATTTAGTATTGAATTATGGACAACATTGGTGTTTGTTCTGTAGTATTGCTGTTGTAGTGTTGCAGTATAATAATGCTATGATGCAGAATATTAATGTTTGATAGAGAATGTTGGTGTTGAATGATAAACACTGTTGGTATTTGATCGAGAATGTTGGCATTAAATCATGTAGAATTTGGTGTTGAATGATGGACAGCATTGATGTTGGATGATGCAGAATGCATTGAATGATAAACACTGTTGGTATTTGATCGAGAATGTTGGCATTAAATCATGTAGAATTTGGTGTTGAATGATGGACAGCATTGATGTTGGATGATGCAGAATGCATTGAATGATAAACACTGTTGGTATTTGATGAAGAATGTTGGTGTTCAATTACAGATAATATCAGAGTTGAATGATGCTAAATATTGGTGCTTACTGTATAAATGTAATGTTCAATGTTAGGGAATGCCAGTGTTAGGTTTTTTATTTATATTGGTTTGGAATGATATACTGGCGTTTGATGGATAATGTTGGTGTAATGCTGGCTTTGAATGATAGGGAATGTCAGTGTGTTGGTGTTTGCAATGGGTAATATACAGTATTAGAGGTGTTGGCGTTTGCTGAATTAAGTTGATCTTCGGTGGTGGAGAATTCTGGTGTTCGTTGTACGAAGGGCGTTCAAGTCAAACTGGGACTTTCTGGGGAAATAATTCATAAAAAGGGATTGATATTTAAATACAGACTTCAAATACAGTAAGGTGATGAGACTCTTAGCCGCAGTAAAACATTTGAACGGTGCAAGCGTTTTAAAGAATGAGGCGGCTTCGAGCCCACTGCAGTCGTTCTCGTGAAGATTCAGCGGGTGGAACACCTGATCCTTGAAAATCGACGCTTAACTTGTCACCACATTACAGTGGCGATGCATCTGTCTGTGGGAACTGTACACACAATCATTCACCAACATCCACTGTACAGTCCTGACCTCGCTCCAAGCCATTTCTACATCTTTGGGACATTAAAGAGGTTCCTGGGAGGCCAACGTTTCAGACATGAAACAGACTGATGGTCTGATCATGTCTCTGGCATACTGAGAAAACGTTCTACCTTTCTAAAATAAGTACGTTAGTGTAGCAGGGAATTTTAAGTCCCAGTTTGACTTGAACACCCCTGAACGATGGAGAATGTTGGTGTTTGGGGTTAGGGTTAGGGTTAAACAGTGTTTGTTGTATAAAGTTGGTGTTGGATGATGGACCATGTCGGTATGTGATGGAGAAAGTTGGTGGTTTCGTTCAGCACTCAGCCTGGACTCATCATTATGCCGAGCGTGGCTGAGCTAACAGCGTGGCGCACGGCTGAGGTGTTGCTGATGCGCAGATGTTTGTTTGAATCGGATTCGGTACAGGAAATGTTTTCCACTTGTTTTTGTCTCACTAATATTACAATTAGGCGTCAATCTCCTGAGAGCGCGGACAGACTGTGAAGCCGGTATTGAGTAAATGAAAGAGACTGAGGGACTTGAAACGACGGCGTGCTGTTCCTTTGGTTGATATGGTGACTGAATTAGAGGGCTGATAAAAATCCTTCATGTTTCTTTTGTTTGCATCAAAAAGTTGTTGTACAGACTCTGCAATAAAGTCTTATCTGAAGAAAAACAGGAACTGCGGGCGTGTTTTTGTCCAGATGCTGAATTAAATTAGAATTCAGTTCGATGATTATTAAACACAGACAATGCGATGTTGCTCAGAAATGTAACTATTGTGCTATTGTGATGCCTGTCAATGTAACACCGTCTGATTCAGTTATATAGGAACACTTTAAACTAACTAACAAGCTAGCCAACTATTTACCTGTTTACATTTAGCTACATACGTGGCAACTTCTATGAGGGGCGTTCAAGTCAAACCGGGACTTTTGATTAACACTGTTACGAGAGTTAATCACTGCCTTCATTTCTCTATATACCGTAACCTCCTGCTACACTAATGCACTTATCCCAGTGTTTCACTAGAGCCATGATCGGACTGTCTGTCTGATTTATGTCTGAAACACTGGCCTCCCAGGAACTCCCTCAACAAAAAAAGGAAATGGCTTGGAGCGAGGTAAGGTCTCAAATGTTTTACTGCTAAGGCTGATGCCTTAATTCACCTCAAATTTCATAAAGTACCATTTTGACTCGAGCACAACTTGTAGCTAACACACAGCCAGCTAGGTATTGCTAAGATAATGATTTTGCTGGTTTTATAAGATTAATCAGATCAGACTGAACTCACTGCGCACTTATATACTCATGAGAATGAAACGTTTTTTAATTGTTTTTTTTTCCTGTATGACCCTGAAAATTTTACAGTCTGAATACTTGGGTAAAACTAGCTGCATTAACTGTAATTTTAGCATCGTTTAATTTTCAGCAATCCTGAATCAATGTTGAATCTCTGAGGCATGGCAGAACTGCTGAGTGTAACAGTTCCCAAGCCAAGGATAATGCAAATGGCGAAAAACATGGTATCTGTGCTGAAAAGTGCGTGAAAAAGTGAATTTTCAGACAGCACCATTTTTCATAATACTCAATGCTTCTCATCTTCTGATCCATGATGTGTTTTTTGGAAATACACATAGACATTTATATTTTTAATCAGATGAAGAGGAACACATTTGATGAATACAGTTTCGTGCCCTTTTATGTCCGTAGTGTCAGCCACTTTTTTAGTTCAAATCTTTCAATGATCTGAACTGTCATTCAGATGAAAATTGGCCGATTTAGATTTCACATGAAAAGAAAGTGTATTATTCGAAAATGATATCGCAATATGAATTTGACACTACAGATTTTTTTTGTTTTTTAAGCTTTTACTAAAAATTATTTAAGCAACAATGTTTACAGATCATATGCTTCTAGAAACCTATATTCATTTTAGTATCAAGAAATATGAATAATTTGCATTTGAAAGGATTACAATTTGAAGCGAGACAGTAAAATGCAAAAAACGGCCATATTTGGGGCTCATATATACTGTAGTATCTCAAAAATGGCTGAAGTTATCAACTTAAAATTTTTAGGGCTGCGAGATTGGTAACTTCAGTGTTGCATAAACTTCAGAAGTAACTTCTTAGACACACACACACACACACACACACACACATTTTCTGTCTTATATGTACAGTGGAACCTCAGATTGCGAGTAACGCGGTTTGCAAGTGTTCCGCAAGACGAGCAAAGATTTTTAATACATTTTGACTTGAAAAACGAGCAAGTCTTGGTTTACGAGTGCCGAGTATCGTGTATCACGCATGCGCTCTTGTTTTGACACCGAGTGTCACGTGATCACAACTGAGCCAATGATTTTTTCTCTCTCTTGCTTTGTGAAATTGTGGGTAATCGTCTCCCCTGCTGGGTCTTAGTGCTCGTCTCTTACTGGCATAATCAACATCTCCCTCTCTTTTTCAGCGTGTCTCCTATGTGTGTGCGCACGCGTAATTTGACACCAACACACACATACAAAGACACACACACACTCTCGCTTTTACACCCCCCTTCCCGTTCCCCCGATTCTGTTAGTATGCATTCATGAGTGTCATTAGAGAGATTTTTTTCCTATTAAAACAGTGTTTCTGTTGTGTGTGTGTTTGTTGTGAAACTTTAAAAATCGAGGTGGGGGGAGGGAGGAAGAGTTTTACTGTGTAAGACGACGCGAGGGAAGGGGCTAATTCCACACACACACACACACACACACACACAAATAATTATTTTACTTTTACTTTATATATTGTATTAATTATTTTTATGTATTTATTTTTTGGGCTGTGGAATGAATAATTAGCATTTTCATTATTTCTTATGGGAAAATTCGATTTGGTCTAAGAGTGTTTTGGAATATGAGCCCACTCCCGGAACAAATTACGCTCGTAATCCAAGGTTACACTGTATAACATAAAAGACATAACGGGGCAGAGAAGGAGCAATCTGTGTGGCTCATGGGTCTGGTTAATGGAAATTGTTCAGTGATTATACAGCGCCTTGCAAAAGTAATCGCACCCCTTGAACTTTTTCAACATTTTATCATGGTCCAATCACAGTCCAAATGGATTTTATTGGGAATTTATGTGATAGGCCAACACAAAGTGGCACATGATTGTAAAATGGAAGGAAAATTTTTTATACAAATAAATATCTAAAAAGTGTGGTGTGCATTTGTATTCAGAGCCCCATTTACTCCGATACTCCTAACTAAAATCAAGTGGAACCGTCTGCCTTCCTAAGTCTTGCACATTCTTTATAGTACTTTTCCTTTACAGGAGGCCTGGAGCTTATCCTAGGGGACTCCAAACTCCATCCACACAGACCCCAAGGCGGGAATCGAGCTTTCAACCCTGGAGGCGCGAGGACACGGTGCTAACCACTCCACCACCATGTCAAGAGAAAATAAAATATGACTTGAGCTGCATGTCTAAACAAACAAAAAGAGTACTGTAGCAGGGCTATGAAGGATGAAAGGATGTTTGAGTCGTGAATCTGTATGAGATGATGCAACTTGTTAACGTATTTAAATTCTTAACATTCAGCACTTGAGCCTGATTTGAATATTGAAATGATTTGCTTCATTTGCATAGGGATGAAACAGCCTCATGTCTAGATGATTAAACGCAGATGAGAACGCGTGGATGCGAAACCGTAGGTCGGTGATGTCAGATCTTTAACTCGCATCCTGTGGGTTCCTGGAGTGGAGCGTTATAGCGTGTTAATGTGCTATTATCAGGAAGGAGAGCTGGGCGGAGTGGAACAGAGACTCTGTTCCAGCAACAAGTGATTGATCTCACTGTCGCTGTTACCATGGAGATGGAAAGAGGGGGGGGGGCAGCGTTACAGTAAACATGACGGAACAAGTGAGACAGCAAAACATAGGGAATGGGGAGAGATAATGAGGAGAAGAGGAGAGAAAGATAAAGGAAGGATGGAACAGAAGAGTAAAAAAGAGAGGAGAAAATGAGATAAAAGAACGATTAGTATTAGACTGAGCACATGGGACACGTGAGATTGCAAAAAGATGAATAAAGAAGAAATAGGGGAATGAAAGAGAAAGGAAAAGGGAAGAAAGGAGAGAGAGAGAGAGACAGAGAGAGAGATGAAAATGTCTTGTGGCACTGATCCAAGTGCCACTGATCAAGAGAATGAACATGAGACTCAAGATGAGAAAAGTAAATAAGGACGAACACAGAGGAAAAGGGAGAAGAATGATGGAGAAAAAAAAGGAAGGGACAAACAGAAGGAGCGCAAAGGGAAAGGAACATGACGAGAGACTGATGGAATCACTATGGACGGGAGACAGAAGAAACAAAGATGGAAAGATAAAAGAGGAATAGAAGAGTGCACGTGGACAAAGGAGCATGAAGGGAGAACAAGGGAGCGAGGAAATGTAAGACGGAATAAGAAATGGAGACAAAAGAAAGTGAAGGGAAGATTAAGGATAAGGAAAAGACTGAGAGATATAGGACAAGAAAAACAACAAAGAGAGAGAGAGAGAGAGAGAGAGAGAGAGAGAGAGATGAATGAAGAAAAGACCACCAACAAACACAAGCACTGGACGTAGAGGGGGAAAAGAGAAAGTGACAGGATGAAAAAGTTTGAGAAAGAAAGAGAGAGGAAGACAAAACAGAGAGACGGAAAAAAAGAGTGAAAGGACATGCAGTGTGTGACTCGCCTGCTTTAATCTGCGAAAGCAGCGACAGTCTCTCTCAGTTCAGTTCAAAAGGGCTTTACTGACATGAATGTTACATTGTTGCCAAAGCAATTATAAAACATTGATTACATTATAAACAACATCAATCTGAATTTATAAACATTTACAAACATAATAAACATATTGGATATGAAAGAATAACATAGCAGGTAAACAATAAAAAAAATGGAACAAACATAAAAAAAAAACATTATTATTGACGAGAATAACAACAGCTATTAGGTTACAATCTGAACAATGGTGATATTAAATTGTAGTCTGGGATATTCAGGGTGTGTGCACGTTGTCTCTCTCTCTCTATCACACACACACACACACACACACACACACTACAGGTGCACATTCAATGCCAATTTTTCATTCCCCTTTTCTTACAGTGCATCTCTTTCCTTCCGTCTCCCTTCCTGTCTTTGTAATGTCCATCTTCCTGTCCATGTCCTTACTAACTGTTTAGTTTTTTCCACCGAGTGTCTTTTAGCGTCATGTCAAACACAACAGCCCGTTTGTCTCATGCATTCATTTTTCATCGCTGATGTAATGGTAGCCGTGGCCATGGCTACCCATGTTAAACCCAGAACCCAGCTTGTTTGTGTTTGTGAACGACAGACTTCCCGTCAGTCGTTTGATAGACGATGGAGGCGGAGCTTTGTAACCGAAAAAAAAAAAAGATTCAATAAAGAGACGCAGGGAAAGCTCAAGCCGAGCTCCTTAACCATTAGGGAGTTCATCTTGAGCAGCGTGATTAATCTCACCTATTGCACCTCTAACCTTTTCTTCTCAGCATCGCCCTGTGTGAAAGTAAAAACACCCCCTTAGCTTCCTTAAGATCACGCTAATCACTTCCACATGCCAGCTTTCATTAATCTAAATTTCACTCAGGCATTTTACGGATTTATTTATTCACATCCAGTTTGGCTAATGGCGCAATTCATCAGCGGCTAATCTCCCTGGGATATGAATAGCAAAGTGGCTCCTGGATGAACGTGACGGATGTTCATCATCTTCCTCCCTGAAGTGGGCACTATTTTCTATTTTCAGGTTCTAGCCGTGGAACTGCTGATTAATTATAAGCGAAAAAAGCCTGCCTTATGCTCACATACAGAAATATCTCGGGCTGTGTCTCAAACGCTAGTGTCAGAAAACGTGATCGTTATTTATTACAATTCTTTTTTAACAAACCATAGCTAATGTGTTTTGCACTACAATATATATATATATATATATATATATATATATATATATATATATGTATATATATATATATATATATATATATATATATACCCACCCCATTGAACCATAGCCAAAGAGGTGAATAGTTAAGCAATTAAAATGTTTGCTTTTTTCACTTTTGATTTCTCCCTTAAGCACAATGTACTGTGGATGGATGGATAAACTGAGGGATGAAAGGAATAAATGGTAGGATTAATAAATGGAAGAATATATTTATTGATGGTTAGATAAAACAATGGATGGATGAATACATGGACAGACATAATAACTTAATAGACTTAATAAATGATAAATGAAATGGCACATGAACTTATAAACAAACAAAATGAATGATGGATGGATGGATGGATGGATGGATGGATGGATGGATGGATGGATGGACACATGGATGTGTAAAGGAATAAAGAGATTAATAATGAATGCATGAATTGATTAATAAATTGATAGATAGATGGATGGGTAATGTCATAAATGGATGGGTGAATGGATGGGTGAATGGAAGGACAGATGGATGGATGGATGGATGGATGGACAAATAAATAAATATACAGATGAAAGACTGGACAGATGGATGGAGGAATGGTTGGATAAAAAGTAAATAAAAAGCTGTGAAATGGAATCCGGCTCAGAATGAGGTGCTGGGGGTTATGGGGGGAGTTACTGATCGGAGGGTGGGGTTACTGATTGGGATTACTGATTGAGTGTTTTTGTTGCGGGTTCCTGATTGGGGCAATTATTGGTTGAGGGGGTATTTATTGGGGCAGTTATTGGTTGGAGGTTACTGAGTATTGGGGCAGTTATTGGTTGGGGGGGGTACTGTTTGGGGCAGTTATTGGTTGGGGCGTTACTAATTGGGGCAGTTATTGGTTGGAGGGTTACTGAGTATTGGAGCAGTTATTGGTTGGGGGGTACTGTTTGGGGCAGTTATTGGTTGGAGGGTTACTGATTGGGGCAATTATTGGTTGGGGCATTACTAATTGGGGCAGTTATTGGTTGGGTTACTGATTGGGGCAATTATTGGTTGGAGGTTACTAATTGGGGCAGTTATTGATTGGAGGTTACTAATTGGGGCAGTTATTAGCTGGAGGTTACTAATTGGGGCAGTTATTGATTGGAGGTTACTAATTGGGGCAGTTATTGTTTGGAGGTTACTAATTGGGGCAGTTATTGATTGGAGGTTACTAATTGGGGCAGTTATTGGTTGGACGTTACTGATTGGGGCAGTTATTGGTTGGAGGTTACTGATTGGGGCAGTTATTGGCTGGAGGTTACTAATTGGGGCAGTTATTGATTTGGTTACTAATTGGGGCAGTTATTGGTTGGAGGTTACTAATTGGGGCAGTTATTGGTTGGAGGTTACTAATTGGGGCAGTTATTGATTGGAGGTTACTAATTGGGGCAGTTATTGGTTGGAGGTTACTAATTGGGGCAGTTATTGGTTGGACGTTACTGATTGGGGCAGTTATTGATTGGAGGTTACTAATTGGGGCAGTTATTGGTTGGAGGTTACTAATTGGGGCAGTTATTGGTTGGACGTTACTGATTGGGGCAGTTATTGGTTGGAGGTTACTAATTGGGGCAGTTATTGGTTGGAGGTTACTAATTGGGGCAGTTATTGGTTGGACGTTACTGATTGGGGCAGTTATTGATTGGGTTACTGATTGGGGCAGTTATTGGTTGGAGGTTACTGATTGGGGCAGTTATTGATTGGGTTACTGATTTGAACAGTTATAGCATAGGTGTTACTGATTAGGGTTACTGATTGGCGATTATTGATTAGAGTTATTGATATAGGGTTATTGACTGGGGAGTTATTGGTTCTGTGGTTACTGTTTTTAGGGTTACATATATGGGGTTATTGATTTGGGGGTTATTGATTCTGATTGGGGGAGATATTGGTTCACGTGTTACTGATTAGGATTACTGATTGGGGAAAGTTATTAGTTCAGGGCTTAATGATTTCAGAGATATTGATTTTGGTATTATTGATTGGGGGGTTATTGATTCTTTGAAAGAGATAATGGGTGAGATGATTCTTGATGGCTGTGAGCACAGAGCGAGTGTTCTGAGCTCCAGCACTGACCCAGTCTGAAAAGCTGAGATGACCTTTCTTTCTTTGTACATGAGCCTGAAACAGACGCTGCATTATATACAGTATATTCAATTCTCACCCAATGTGTTGCTTCAAGGTTCTGTAATTTATTAAATCTATTCAATTTAAAGTTGTTTCCCAGCAGCACAGAGACCTGAAACACCCAGCGTGCGACTGGTTAATTCCAAATATTCAGTCTAAAATTAATTAAGGATTTATAAGGCAGTGAATCTGAACTCTAAGGGCACGCTTACCTGCAGCAACCGTGCATAATCCAGAGAAACTGATTTTAATGGAGTGGGAAAAGCGAGAGAGAGAGAGAGAGAGAACAAGAATAATAAAATGTCTTAATTGTGATGCATTTGAATGCTAATGATCCTTCATAACTGGAAATTTAAATCTTGTCATCAGGGACGCAGGGATGCTCGTCAACCAGCTCTAATCACGCCAGTGAATAATTACACACTTGTGACTCCACTGATACACAGCCAGGTCCAGTTGGGACTGTGGTGTTTACAAAAGGAAGTGTGTGTGTGTGTGTGTGTGTGTGTGTGTGTGCGCGTGTGCGTGTGTGCGTGTGTGCGTGTGTGTGTGTGTGTGTGTGTGTGTGTGTGTGCGTGTGTGTGTGTGTGTGTGTGTGTATGCTTTAACACTGCAAAGAATACACCGAGGACAGTTCTGGCAGCAGAATTGAATTCTAGATTTGAATGAAGACCTCTTGAGCATTGAATTCACATTTTATTCTACGCCTTTACAAGTGTTTGTGTGAGCAAGTTTTTGGAAGGGTAGAGGGTTTGCCGTTCGTTCCAGGCGCAAAACACACACACACACACACACACACACACACACATACGCACAATTCATACTTTGTTTCAGTTATAGATTTTAAAAAAAACAAGTACTCAACAGAGACTGTGAGAGAGCAACACACTCTATTCACTAATATTTATCATTTGTATTAGTAACTAATTGCTATGTAGTCTTTTGTCTTATGTAGTCTCGGGTGAAAACACAATAACGACGCCATGCATGAACAACCAATCGAGAAAAGCAGTTGAGCTGAGCTTTCTTCCACTATGTTTGTTTTATCTCAAGTCACATATATTCACTAGAAACGTCTGCAAGTTCCAAGTTTTCAAAATACAGTATTACCCTAATCATAACTCTTAACCAATAACCAATAATCGCTAATACCTAACTCCTAACCCTAACTTCTAATCCCCTAATTTCTAACCATAACCCTAATCATAACCCCTAACTCGTAAACCCTAAGCCTAATCCTAACCCCTAACTCTAGCTCCTGACTCCCAACTCTAGTCCTAACCCTTACTCCTACTCCCTAATTACTAATCCTAATCCTATCTCAACCCTAACCCTAACCCCTAGCCTTTACCTCCTAACCCCTAACCATTAACTCTAATCCTTAATCCTAACCATAGATCCCAAATTCCATATATATAGATAGATAGATAGATTTCAAATATCTAGTATCACTGGTATCACTAATGATTTATTCATGTATTCATAATCAGTAACAGTTTAATCCTGGGGCAGGGTGATTGTGGAGCCAGAGACTGTCCCAGGAACATTGGGTGTGGGAATAGAATACACCCTGGAGGGACACCAGTGTCTAAAAAGCAGGTTCTTATAAATGTAGCCCAGTTTAGCATTGCGACTCAATCTGCATGATTTAATCATTAAACATTTGCTTCAAATGCCTTTATGGAGTTGTATAGCGTCATCCTAGCAAACAGACTGACTTGTGGTTTTCTGACATGTTTATCTGTAAGAATGTCGTTCCTCATAAATACTGTTTCAGGATCACTCTGTATACAGTATAGACCCTGGGACTTTTGAATGCATGTGACACAAATCATCAGCACTGCAGTCTGGTCTCCTGCGCTTTAGCCGTAACTGTGATCTTGTGGAACGGCAGGGAGACGTGAAGAGGACACGAGCACTACAGAATCTCTAAATCCGAACAAAAAGTGCTCCTCGAGCCTGATAAAGGGATTACTAATTACAGTAGGGCCTCATTAATGGCCCCAATCACGTTCCCTGGACTTTTTCCCTCTCTGCTTGTCCATTAAAAACACCCTAAAACCTGCTTCTTTTTTTCTGAATGGCTGAAATGATGTAGCGGCCCCCTATTCAACCCCCTGCTGTTCCCACACACACTGAAAGAGCCGAATCGGTTAAGCGGGAAACGAGAGGTGCTGCGAAATGAAAAATAAGAAGAGTTTGAGTGCTTTCCGAACACACGGACACACACTAAAGCTTTGTTCGTGAAGATCTGCTTCATTCCTCACAGCACCATGGATACAGAGAGACCTTTCTGAATGTAGCCGGACAAAGACAAGAACTCACAATGAGGCTCTGAATTAAAAAAAAAGAAAGAAAAGAAACTAAATTAGCACATCATTCAGCCTGTATCTGTTCGGGTGATGCACAAGCTTCAAGAGTTTCAGTGAAATATTAACATAATGATCAAAGCTAAGCAGTTTCCTGGAAGGTTAGTTGTATCGGTTTTCACTACGATTTACGTCTATAGAGAGATTTCTCAGTCATTCTTAAAGTCTCATGGTTCTCTCATCAGACTTCGGAAACAGGTGCTGCACAAACATGCTGGATGATTTATACCTCTGTGCTGTTGTGCAGCACGCCTCTAACATCTTAATCGCTACTCAAGAACATTCGAAAGGTTTATGGTACAGCTAGTGGTGTGTATTCTTATATTAGGACTGAATATGACACATCTGTACAGAGAGGAACTCGTCCACCAAAAATCAACATTTGAGATGCATTGAGGCACTGTGGGTGGATGGCTGGAGGGAGGGATGGATACATGGACAGAAATATGGGTGAATGAGCAAACAAACACAACGGGACATTAAGAATAAATGAACAAATAAATGAAACAATTATCTGGCACTTGAACTAATGAGTGAATAAATGAATGAACAAAAAACAAACGAACAAAATCGCACATGAACTGATGATTGGAGGAATGAGTGAACGGATGGTTCAATGGATTAATGGATAAATTGAGAAAACGATGGATGAATGGAGTGATAAAGTGATGGGTGGATGGATGGATGGATAAATTGAGGGAAGGATGAATCAATGAATGAATGAATGGATGTATGGCTAATTGTACTGTATGTATTCATGGATGAATGGATATACTGATAGACTGAAGGACAGATGGATAAATAGATTGATAAAATGATGGATGGATAAATGAATGAATGAATGAATGAATGGATGGATGAATGGATATACTGATAGACTGAAGGACAGATGGATAAATAAAGAGATAAAGTGATGGACGGATAAATGAATTAATAGATGGATGGATGGATGGATGGATGGAAAGATAAAGTGATGGATGGATGAATGGTAGATGGATGGATATACTGATAGACTGAAGGACTGATAGATGGATACATGAAAGGATGGATGGATGGATAAAGTAATGAATGAAGTGATGGATAAATAGAGAGATAAAGTGATGGATGGATGGATGGATGGATGGATGGATGGATATACTGATAGATTGAAGGACAGATCAACAGATGGATGAATAAAGAGATGGAGTGATGGATGGTTGAATGGATAGATGAATAGAGAGATAAAGTGATGGATGGATGGATGGATGGATATACTGATAGACTGAAGGACAGGATCGGAGGACAGATCAACAGATGGATGAATAGAGAGATGGAGTGATGGATGGTTGGATGGTTAAATCAATGAATGAATGGATGGATGAATGGATATACTGATAGATTGAAGGACAGATGGGTGAAAATAGAGATAAGTGATGAATGGATGGATGGATGGATGGATAAATTAATGAATGAATGGACTGATAGGCTGAAGGACAGATGGATGAATGGATGGCTAAATTTCTGGGGACAAAAATCAACTTAAATTTTTTTTTAATTGATGAATGGATAAATTGTGGGATGAGTGGATAGTTCAATGGATGGGGAGATAAAATTATGGCTATATGGATAAATGGAAATAAGAATAAATGGATGGGTAAATGAATGGAGAGTTGGATGATACGTGGACAGACACATGTATAGGTGGATGGATTGATAAACGCGTGAAGAACTGTGTTGCTGAACTTGATGCTACTGCCACCACACTTCATCTTGAAAGGTATTCTCATGGTGATGACCAGCGTTGGGTTTCCCCTCAAGCAAAGTTCGACTTTGTTCTTCCGGAACCAAAAAAAAACCTTCCCACACATGCTTCTTCCATCTCGCCAAAACACATTTTTAATAACGGCTTTCTCCGCACCGCTCTTACATAAAGCCCAGAGTTGTTGTGTGTCCAGGTTCAGCTTGTCTTGCGAACAGCTTCTCCAATCTGAGCTGTGAAACTCTCTAGTTCCTCCAGAGTTACTCTTACACTCCGGGTTCTTTCTCTGACTAAAGCCTACTTTATTTTTAGTGGATGACCTCCACATGGAGCACGGTTGCAAAAAGGTTGTGGAAGGGCGCTAAGAAAGCCTGTCCAAGTGCTGTACACTCTACGTCTTAGAAACATCTTTCCAGAGAAAAAAAGCCTTTTTTTTTTTTTTTAGTTCTTTAATATTTGATATTTCAGCTGCATGTGTGAAGTCTGGTTAAGGCGAAACGACGGAGAAGCAGAAAAGAACATCTGAGTCCTGAATAACATTTCATATGTACAGTACAACAAAAGCAGAAAAAAAATTATATATTTAACACTGAAGTGAATATTTTTTTAGAGAGAAGCCTAGAGAGGAAATTGATTTTTGCGTTTTGAACAATTACAAACAGCGCATGCATGAATAATGTAATCTACAGAACACTGATTACACATTAATCTGCATCACTGATGAGGTCATGAGACAAAATTTCAAGCTATCAAACTATCATCGTTTTTATAAAGGAAATTGTTTTACTGACAGTTATCAATTAGTCAGTCTATACGAAAAGAAAACCACAGAAAGAAAAATATATGTAATAAATACATAAAAATCCATGTTTAATTTTTTTTCTTTATTTGTCTTATTTTTGCATTTTAATTTATTTTATAATTTCTTTTAATTAGTCCCACGAAGATCATGAATCTCTTTAAGAGAGACCTGGACAAGGTAGCAGCCTTACTAATTCCCAACATTAAAATACCATGCATTTGTAATAATTCATTATAAACATAAAAAAAAAAATCCATAATCCATTTACAATAAAAAAATAAAATTCTAAAATTCTAAAAAAATGTATGCATAACATAAATCACTATCTATAAAGAAAAACAGCTGCATGCCTCCTTCACTACATTGTTTATGATATTTTGCCCTATAAACTTTTCAACTATTAGATATTGGTTTGTTTATTAATTATATTTAAAAAGCTTCTAAAATACATATATTTAATTGCTTAAAATATTATTCAAAATATTACTTTGATCATTTCACTGCTCTGCGCTGCTATATTATTTATATGCTTGATGGAATAAACAATTAGCAAAAAAAAAAAAAAACAAGTCTTATTAAAAATTAAAAGGCGTTCAAGTCAAACTGGGACTCGTGATAAAATCTTTGGTGAATGAAGGCGTAAAAGTGATTGACATTTACAGAAGACGGTGACGAGATTCCTAGCCACAGGAAAACTTTTGAACGGTGCAAACATTTCAATGTGTGAATGATGATCCCGGCCGAGGTGGCTCGGAGCCCACTGGAGTCGTTCCCATAAACATTCAACAAGTGGAACGCCTGATCCTTGAAAATCGATGGATAACTTTGTCAAATTGCTGGACTTGTGTGCACACAGTCATTCACCAACACCACTTGTACAGTATGTTACAGAAAGTCAGCTGGGTACACTACAGTCCTGTCCTCACTCCAAGCTACAGTAAGTGCATTAATGTACTGTAGCAGGGGATTGTATAGAGAAATCACGAGCACCATCAAAAGGTCCAGCTTTGACTCGAACACTCTTTTTGTTTAAGCCCGCTGCCATTTATACACCGTCCAATCAGACTTAAACACGCCATAATCATCTGAACGTCTAAGCCAACACCAACCAGCTGCTTTTTCAAATGTGACTAATAAAACAGAAGAGACATTACCAGCTAACAACAGTAGACATAAAACCATACAGTACACTGCTAATTAACATCATCAACAGCAGAATCTCCAGTGGTGCACAAGTGCAAATGTAATATCATCATTATCAGGCGTTTCTCCAACTCGACTCGACTGGATCCCAGTAACACCAATTATGTTTAAAAAAAAAAAAAAAAAAAACATCTGGAGAACGCAGCGATGCACACGCAGATGTTTACGGGTTGTACTAAAGCACAGACTATTACCTTTTAGCCTGGATAAGGAGTGCGGAAAAATCTCTGTACACCTTTATAACTGCTCATTAAGACGTGATTTAGTCAGGTCTGTCAGTTTACCATGGTAACCCACACAATCATGAACATGATGCTAACCCTGACTCCAGGTTTTCCTGGGGTGCACTTGATTGCCTAATGTTCTTACTGGCACAGTCATAATAATGACGATTTGCACCATTAATGTCAACTGTAATGTTTTTTTTTTATATTATTATAAATAGACATCCCTGAGATATGCAAAGCAAAAACTTGTATGTGTACTGTATGTTGTATATTTTTTTAGATTTGGATTGTGTATCATTGAGGTCAGAATCTCCAGATCTCCAGATTGGAGGTAAAGTAAAGACCAAGCCACACCTGCACGTGTTTACGATCACCATCTGAAGAGCTCTTCATGCCAGAATCCAATCTGTCTGCGAGATTGGGTTCTGCTTGTGACACACCTGTGTGTTTTCCCCCAGCAGCAGGCGCCTGTCAAAACAGTCATCGCAAGCAATAGGGACGATTACACGAAACACATCGATCAGACCTGGGATTAACATTCGGCTCCAGATTAGACCCTTCTTCTATACTGTATGTATTTATTAATTTGTATATTGTTTCTTTAGTAATAGCTCACTCACAGAGACTTGAATTATGAACTAATGATAAACGTATGTATGGTTATTTAACAATATAGAGTTATTACTTATGGTGAATTATTGTTATTTCTCTTGTTAACTTTAGGAACGAGAAAAAAGAAAGAGCAACTGTTTATAGCTGCTATAATGTACATGGGAACTAAATGTAACAGGGAATGTATCAAGAGCATGATGTTCAGTTGTTGTTCTCCTTCTTTCAGCTGCTTCCATTGAGGACCATCTGACCCGCACACAACTTGGCACAGGTTTTATCCCAGATGCCCTTCCTGATGCAACCCTCCGATTTTATCCAGGCTTAGGGTAAATACTGTGTCCAATAGCTGGGGATCAAGCCCAGGTCTTCTGCATGGCAGGTGGGAAACCTACCACTGAGCCACCAATGCTCCTAAAATTATGATGTTTAATAATAACTAAAAATAAATCACTGGATTGAAAATCTTTTTTTTTTTTACTATGGTATGTACTATAGTTTAGTATGCTATCAATATACCATAGTAGTACTTCAAGCATTACTATACATGGGCCTCCGAGTGGCGCAGTGGGTAAAGCGCTCGCCCTATCATCCGGAGATCGCTAGTTCGAATCCCGGGTGGTGCTGTAACCTCTCGCAGCCGGAGGTCTAGAGAGAGCTGATTGGCCGAGCTCTCTCAGAGGGGAGGGATAAGAGGTACTTAGTGCTCCCACATTAATCATGGCTCTACAGCCAGTCAGGGGCGTCTGTGAGCTCGCGCAGCAGAAGGAGCGGATAGCGCTGTCCTCCGAGTGTGTTACGCCGCCCCAACGGTGCGCGAGCGAGCAGTTCAAAAAGATGCGGTCGGAGGAAACACGTGATAGTCTTCGGCCCTCCCGGCTGAGTGGTAGTAGCCTTAATGTGGGAGCCCCCTAGTGACGGGGAGGAATTGGACACGACTAAAATTAGGGGAGAAAATCGGGGAAAAATCCAAAAAAAAAAAGCATTACTATACAATGTTATAAAGCACCGGGAGTTTCTTTGTGGCACTTCAGTGGGAACCGTGGTATGTACCACCGCACTATGGTAATATTATATATTTTCATAATATTTTGTATTTGTCTTATTTGTCTCATGCGTCCATCTAACATGGTAAAGATCATATTTTTATCATAGTACAATATATGTGGTATGTAAGTTGATCGTGTACCACCTGTACAATAGCATATGGTACAGCCATGCTATGTATCATCGAATGTACCATGGTGCAGTGGAAGCATGATGGTATTTAATTTTATTTAATTAAAGAAGGATACAATGGTACCTTACTATATGAAGTATCCTGCTACATTTTCCATAGTACCATACTACAGTACATAGTAGAACTAGGTACCACACTATATATACATTTACCGTAGTACCAAAGTATGTAGTATGCTAGAACAATGTACTGTATCATAGTGTGATGTGTACTATACCAGCAAATACGTACCATGGTTCTGCCATAAATAATATGGTACTGTACTACATAAGGTTGGACTACCACAATACCTACATCTTGCAATTTATTTAAATTGCATATAAAAATATTCTTGTATAAGTATGATCTTAATAATTAAAAAACAACCATGAAGCATTAAAATTCATGAGAAAATTAGGTGTCAGCCTTTGATATTCTTTGCTTTTGAAAGAAACTGCTTCAGCGGCTATGCTAGCACGCACAGTCTCACTCCTGCATATATTTATCATTCTGATACAATTTGACTTTTAAACATCTTATTTTTCATTTAGGCTGATGTTTTTTAAATAGTTTCACTCATGTTAAAAAAAAAGAGCAACTTGCTAAAGCTGGAGATTAGCCTGAATGCTAGTGATTAGCTCTAAAAAATAATGGCTAATCATAAAGGCTAGTGATTACCTAGCAGGTAACTCAAATGTTAGCACTTGATCACAAATATCCCAAATGCTAGTATATAAAATAGCAAACCTCTGTTGATTTGTCAAAATACTAGCAGCTAACAAGCATCTAGACTCCAAGTTTCTCTTTTTTAAAAAGAGTCTTCAGGATGAATAAATGAAAAACAAAATGTTCTTTAATGTTTGATGCCATTAAAAAGCGCCATGATCACGGTCAGACCTGAGAGCATGTTCGCTACGTGATTGCGTATTCCCAATTTTCTGTTTTTATCTATCTAGTAACATTATAGATTAGATAGCTGACATTATTCAACAAACGTAGCAAGCTAACTAGCTAAGCATTAAGTTCAACGGAGTGTTAGGATAAAAAGAATGAGCTGAGAAGATTAATGCTAAATAAACAATGAAGTAAGAACAGATTGTACATATTTCCCTGGAGTGAAAACTATTCTGAAAGTAAGAAAGGATCCAGTTTCATTCATTTAACCATGACGATCGGTGATAAACAGATGAAAGGACTGTAAGGAGATAGCATACGCTAACACCAACTGTTTCAGCCTGAGGCACACACATGAGGGACATTGATAACACGCTAGCACTGGTAATATTCAGACGTTTCACACTCCTCCGGAGTCGTTTGATGCTTCAGATTCCCTAAAAATCACCACCAGCGATGTAGGCACCCAGATATGAGGTGATAATGACGGAGTGTACACTTGAAGAAAAAATGTTAACATGCTTCTGGTAATGACACGCTGAACAACAATGGAGGTTGTGATTATGTGTTTTGGTGTGATATTGGTAGCATATGGAGACACATTTGGGGTGTTGGGACGTGTTCAGTTTGTGTGTTACACACAGAAGAGCAGAAATGGTGTATCAACGGAATTGTTTAGGAAAAATATTCATTAGAAACCAGAACGTTCAGCAATCAATCAGACATGATAGTGTGATTTAGTGCTAAACAGCTAACGTGGCTAGCTGATTGAAGTCTATCTGACCTAGCATGGTAGCTAAGTGAGCAGAATTTTTTTTCTTTTACATCAACTCAGAAGTTTTAATATTTTCCCCAACTACATTATAGTATTTATTAATAATAATAATAATAAGAAGAAGAAGATTGCAAAACTGTCATCAAGCTTGTGTGAGGCTAAGAAATTCCACCTTCCGCGGTATGATAGGTTACGAGAATTTGGTCTCTTCTATGGTTGGGTAGAAACTTACTCTTACTCTAAAAGTACTCCTTCCCGTCTCTGCTGCTACTTGTACTATTTTTTAAAAATGTTTTTAAAATGTTTACTGTTTTTTATCTATCATGTCATTAACTTGCACTATCTCACTACTATCACAGTATATCGCATTGTGTCGTGTTGTTGCTCTTGTTTGCACATTTGCATGTACACTTTATGTTGTCTTTTGTATAATTCTTTATAGTTTTTGCTAATTTTCGGTTAGTCGTTTTAGTTTGTCTTAGATAGTAAACTAATTATTGTAGGTGTCCTGCATAACTAGTTATGGTAATTTAAGTTTATGTTCATTTATGTAACACCTTGGCTGGTTCGTTTCACTGTGTACTCAACTGACTTGACTTGACTTAGAGTATTAACATGGGAATTAGATCAAGTAAATATAGGGTCTCATTAAAATGGTTCATGTGCAGTTAAGCTTTTTTTTTTTTTTGCATTAGCCATTAATTAAAAATGTATAATAATATGTATACAAATAGCATAAGTCATAATAGTCTGACGTTGTAGTTCATACGTATTAACAAGCTGGCATTGTTTTCTTAGTTCTAATAGCAGCTGGAGATCTGAATGAAGCTACTTAGAATAATAACTAATGATATGGTATCCTTGGGCTAATTGATGGTGACTAATGTCTAACCTTTTGGACAGAGTATGTGATTTAGGATGTAGCCCATGAAGAGATTGCAACACACACTCGATAAGTCATCATTTATACCTAACACGCTGTCTCCATTTTTCACCACCGCATTCATCATCATTTATCTTCCTCCTGGTCAGGGTGGAGGTGGATCTGGAAGGAAATTGAGGAATACACCACAGATGAACCACAGCACACAAAGCATACACAAACTCACTCATTTTCAGACCCAGGAATAATCTAGTTTAATCTAGTAAACACATCACCGGTAACGTTCTAGTCCTAATTAAGGAATACAGCGATACAAGCCAACAGTTTTCTCACTTTGTTGAATAAAAAAAAAAACGACATTAACGCAGCGTGACAAACTGCAAACGTGACAAAAATATCAGAAATATCAACAGATTTATTGGAAAATGATGACAAAAAAGTAATGAGATTAGCATTGAATGCTAATTACACTTCTATAATAGCATTCAGAAACTTCATCTTAGATGAGACTTTTATTCTTAGGTGAGAATATTTAAAAAAAATAAATAATAAGGCGAAGCACATGCTAAAATTAAAGTGATTACCCTAGTAGCTGTACAGTAAACCTGATAGAATAAGTACATTTGAATCGAATACTGCTAATACAGCTAACGGTAACATAGCGTTTAAACCTGTATCCGCTTCGAAAGCAGTGTTTTCAGGTGTGTAAATTTGTGGTTACACAACACAGTCAGCGTTTGAAATAATAGTGTAACGGGTTCGACCCAAAGTTGCACGGGCGGCACCGTGAAACACAGACATGAGGCGAGGTCTTAGGGAAAAAGGATAATTTAGGAATAAATAGGGAAGGAAAGGGTTAAAGGAGGGAGGACGGAGAGAAAGGAAAGGAATGATGTGAGGTGTGTGCAGGTCCCAGGCAGTGCCCAGCTGGCATGCGGGCACGCAGCTGGCGGAAGGTGGCGGTGGGCGGAGTGGCAGAACGGATCACGCTAGGCAGCGCTTCTGCACGCTCCCTTAACGGTTCCTCTCCCGCTGTCGATGGCCGGGTTGGCCCCTCCCAGCTCTCTCTGGGCGCGGCCTCAGGCCGGGCGGCTTTCCCGGCTGGGATCGGGGGCCTTAACGTCATCCTCCTCGCGCAGTTCTTCCTCGCACTGTCCTCAGCGTGGAGATCAAAGGGCGGAAATCCAGTATACAGTCGCCCGCCTCTTGAGGATTGACCACAAGTTCTCAATGGGATTAAGATCTGGGGAGTTTCCAGGCCATGGACCCAAAATTTCAACGTTTTGGTCCCCAAGCCACTTAGTTATCACTTTTGCCTTATGGCACAATGCTCCATCGTGCTGGAAAATGCATTGTTCTTCACCAAACTGTTGTTGGATTGTTGGAAGAAGTTGCTGTTGGAGTGTGTTTTGGTACCATTCTTTATTCATGGCTGTGTTTTTGGGCAAAATTGAATGGTCTCAGGATGCTTTACTGTTGGCATGACACAGGACTGATGGTAGCGTCACCTTTTCTTCTCCGGACAAGCCTTTTTCCAGATGCCCCAAACAATCGGAAAGAGGCTTCATCCGAGAATATGACTTTGCCCCAGTCCTCAGCAGTCCATTCGCCATACTTTTTGCAGAAGATCAATCTGTCACTGATGTTTTTTTTCTTTGCTGCCCTTCTTGACACCAGGCCATCTTCCAAAAGTCTTCGTCTCACTGTGCGTGCAGATGCGCTCACACCTGCCTGCTGCCATTCCTGAGCAGCTCTGCACTGGTGACACTCCGATCCCGCAGCTGAATCCTCTTTAGGAGACGATCCTGGTGCTTGCTGGACTTTCTTGGATGCCCTGAAGCCTAATTAACAAGAATTGAACCTCTTTCCTTGAGGTTCTTGATGATCCTATAAATTGTTGATTTAGGTACAATCTTAGTAGCCACAATATCTTTGCCTGTGAAGCCATTTGTAAGCAACGCAATGATGGCTGCACGCGTTTCTTTGCATGTCACCATAGTTAACAATGAAAGAACAATGATTTCAAGCATCACCCTCCTTTTAACATGTCAAGTCTGCCATTCTAACCCAATCAGCCTGACATAAGGATCTCCAGCCTTGTGCTTGTCAACATTCTCACCTGAGTTAACAAGACGATTACTGAAATGATCTCAGCAGGTCCTTTAATGACAGCAATGAAATGCAGTGGAAAGGTTTTTTTTTCGGGATTAAGTTAATTTTCATGACTATGCAATTCATCTGATCACTCTTTATAACGTTCTGGAGTAGATGCAAATTGCTATTATAAACACTTAAGCAGCAACTTTTCCAATTTCCAATATTTATGTAATTCTCAAAACTTTTGGCCACAACTGTACTTTTTATATAAGGATGACAGTTTGTCACTACGTTGACTCTGCGATTAGCAATATGAATTAAATGCTAGTTTCTTTCACTCTTCCGTTCACAACTGGGGCAATTTGACAGAGCAAATGCACCAAACCGGCATGTTCTTTCGGAGAGGGAAGGAAGCTGGACACCCCTGTACACAGAAGCGGAGGGAATAATTTTAACCAGAAAGCTGGTGGTTGCTGTTGCTGTTGTTGTTAGCAAAACAATGCAATAGCAATATCGCAGTTATATAATTGCATTTATTCATTTAAGGCTCCTGGCTTTCATATTTAGCTTACATTTGTATTGAAAGCAAGCAATGGTTTGTGTGTGTATGTGTGCTGACTCATGGTGACACTGAGAAGCAGTTAGTGTGTGATATAGAAGCTGCTAAACTTCTGTGCTGGATAAATGATCATCTGTCAGACGGACAGAGAGAGAGAGAGAGAGAGAGAGAGAGAGTGCGAGCACGGAGGGACGTGAGGATGAAATGAGACACAGCATTTCATTCAGACTTTATGTACTGTAGGTGTCTCGCTCCCTTAACAAAGCTAATGTAGCTAATGTACTGTTTGGCATGTCACGGCATTTCTAAATCATCACACGCTCGCCTCAGAAGTGTATGTGGAGCTGGAACTTCCTCAGACTTCTCAGTTGAAGTGCTTTCTATAACTCCGCTGTGATGTTTTCTGTTACAAAATTAGCTAATGTAGCTAGCACTAAAACCTGTACTAGTGTCTATCTGGGACACACTGTGAGTGTTTTCAGATGTGTATGTTTGTCATGGATATCAACTTTTACTTCAAATGTGTTGGAAAGTTACAAAAAAAAAGAAAAGAAAGAAAAAGGCTCGACTAAAATTACATTTGGCATTGACTACTAACTAGCTTTAAAGAGACAAGTGGAGAGAGAGAGAGATAAATCGAGATAAAGAGAGAGATGACTACAAAGAGGGATAGAGAGAGAGAGAGAGAGAAATATGGATAAAGCAGGAAAAGAGTGAAAATAAGAATAAGGAATTAAAGAAAGACAAAAACCGAGATAATGATTGAGAGTGAGTGAGAGAAAATCTGTAGTGAGAGAAAAAGACAAGAAAGACAAGTTTCGGAAAAACAGAAATAGAGACAGGCAGATATAAACTAGGGACAGAAAGACTGATGTATAAGAATCATAGGAAGAGAGAGAGAGAGAGAAACCAAGAATAGGATAAATAGAACCAAGACAGAAAAAGAAATACTCTGGAAGAGAGTGAGAGAGACAAAATAGACAAAACTGATTGAGACAAAATAGAGAAGTGAGAGAGAAAAGAAAGAGAGACAAACAAAAAGATAGATAGATAGATAGATAGATAGATAGATAGATAGATAGATAGATAGATAGAACCAAGACAACAAAAAGAAAGACAGCTATGGGGAGAGAGAGAGAGAGAGAGAGAGAGAGAGAGAGACCCAGAGTCAACCAAGACAGAAAAAGAAAGACTGTAGAAGACAAACAGCAGAAGGTGGGAAAGAGAGAAACAAGAGTTAACAGGGACAGAAAGAGTGATCGAGAGAGGGGAAGTCAGTACCAAAAGAGGAAGGTATACGCAGGGATTCAATGATAGACATGAAAACATTTAGAACAGACAGATCGTTGTAATTTCCTGCTTTTATCTTTACATCTTCCCTGTAGTTCCTATTAATATTTATCAGTTTCCATATATGGGCGTTCTTTGATCTTCCTCAGTAAACATGTGTATTATTAATTACTGTGATGCAATCATTTGACGAAAAACTTATCGAGAAAGCTGTTCTCGTGTGTGTGTGTGTGTGTGTGTGTGTGTGTGTACTGAGAGTCAGGTTACAGTTAGCACCAAGCTTTGATAGTGGCTCAGGGAGGAGATGAGACCGCGGGGCTTCAGGAACTCGGAGCTGATTTATCGACGTTAAACAGGCGGTCTGTTGTCAGCTAGCTTCAGCAATAAATAACTAGCAAGCAGACAGATAAGATACTGTACGAGCGCCACAAATACATACTGGGTTTCTGTCTCACACCACACACAGATGCACACACACACACACACACACGGTATGATTTAGGTTAAGGGCTTTTATTTAATCCAACTGCAGTTGCAGTATCCTGGAACACACATAAGCTGAGTAAATACAAAATGCAGTTTCTAAACGATGATTTCATTTATTAAGGAAAAAAATATGTCCCAGCCTACCTGGCCCAATGTGAAAAAGTAATTGCCCCCCTAAACTTAATAACCGGTTGTGCCACCCCTGGAGCAAACAACTGCAATCAGCGTTTGCGATGACTGGCAGTGAGTCTTTCACATTGCCGTGGAGGAATTTTGGCTCGTTCTTCTTGGCAGAGTTGTTTTAATTCAGCCAAATTGGAGGGTTTAACCTGTTTAAGGTCATGCCACTGCGTCATAATCGGATTTCCAGAGGTCCAGACTTTGACTAGACCGCTCCAAAGCCTTACGTTTTTATTTTTGAGCCAATCATCTGCTGCAGAACCAAAGTGCACTTGAGCTTGAGGTCACGTGCTGATAGCCGGACATTCTCCTTCAGGATTTTCTGGTTAAGCGCGGAATTCATGGTTCCATCAATTATGCCAGGTCATCCAGGTCCTGAAGCTACCTACCAGATGTAAAACCTTTAACCTTCCAAAAAGTTCAAGGTTTGCCTCATTAGTCCACAGAATATTAACCCAAAAGTATTGTTGATAATCAAGACGTTGTTTTGGCAAATGTGAGACGAGCCTTTGAGCTTTCCAAAAATCACCGATCATTTCTGATTTGGAAAGGGGAGCAATTACTTTTTCACAGGTTTGAACAGCTTTTTCCCCTTAATGAATGAAATCATCATTAACGAATATTAACTGCATTTTGCATTTAGCGTGTTATCGTTGTATAATATTAACTTTTTTTTTTTTTACTGATCTCAATCATATGCGAAAAGATCTAAAAATAAAACTTACAGAAGACTAATCTGGAAATGTACCCTATTCCCTACACTGGATACTCACACACACTGTGTAGCACACTAATCTAGGGAACACTGTAAGAAACAGAACCAGGTCCTTGTGTAGTGACACAAACATCGTGAACACTTCATCATCATTAGTCCACTGTGGACGTGTCCCAAACCACACGGCATGCTGCGACTCCACCTCACTCATATACTGTAGCATATCACCGGTCACACACTCGTGCATGTTGTGTAGCAACACTGTGCCCCCTAATGGTGGGTTTCATCTAAACGTGGACCATCTTCCATAGCAACAGTGCTACATAGCAACATCACTCTTTAATAGATGAAGTGTGTGTGTGTGTGTGTTTAGCAGCAACAGATTGAGATCTCCCACTCCATGTGTGTGGCCTTGTATGAAACATTTTCACAAAAGATTTGATTCAGTGCCCACACACACACACACTTCTAGGAGAACCTGGAACAAGATAAAGTGAAAAGAAAGCAAACGTGAAAGAGACATACAGACAAGAAGAGAGATGATATACAGACAGATACAAAGATGGACAGTGAGAGACCAGAGTCCAAGGATAGTCGGAGTGAAAGGTACATAGAGGACAAGTGTGACAGAGGGATGGGCGTTTATGAAAAAGGAAAAATTAAGGCAGCAATTAAGAGAAATTGTGTTTTTTTTTAGAAGAAGAAAGAATGCACAATAACTGAATGAGATGAAAAGGGATGAGAAAAGGGAGAGAGGGAGAGACACTAAGACAAAATAGGAGAAAGAGAACAAATACTATATGTGTGTTTATATATATATATAGGCCACATGCAAATGGATAGATAGAGCCATGTGTAAAAGTTAGTACGCCCTCCTTTAATTAGAACAATTCTAAATGCGTTTTTTGTGTAATACAACACAACCTCAGACAAACATTTAACTTTTTTTTTTCACCGTGCTAACATTTGTTTAATAATGAAATTGAATTTGAAATGGAAAGAATGCACAATATTTTCAGCAAACATTAGTGCATAGTTACGTTTTATATCATAAATTGAACAAAGATTTAAAAAAATTAAAAATTAAAACATTATTGTGGCATTGTGCAAATGTTTCGGCACCTTAAGAGTTCCAGAGTGAGAGAGAAAAAGAGAAAAGAGACACAAAAAGAGTCAAAAAGGGCACAGGAAGAATGAAAGAGCAAAAGAGAGGGAAAAATGGTAAAAGAGGTGTAAGAGAGGAATTTCTCTGTTGTCTAATATCCCTGTTTTTAATTTGACATATTCAGTGTAGTTTCTATTAATAGTTAGCAGTTTCCATAGATGGACATCCTTTGCCCTTCCTAAGGAAAGGTGAGTTAAATATTGTAACTTGAACCAAGTCAGTGAATACTCTCGTCTCACACACACATACACACAACGTGTGATATAATCAAACATTCAGATTAAAATGTAAATCAGCATAGGTTTCTAAACCCAAAAAAAGTTTGTGGTGTGATGAGGCACGTAATATAAACTTTTTTCATTCATACCAAAGGAGCCCCAAAAAAGTACTTTATATACACACTATGTACTTTTTTAAAACTCAAATTGAATTATGGCAGCTACTGTCTGTGTAGTATTGTTTTCTCTAAAGATGCGAGTAGTTGCACCATCATTAATGTTATGTGATCATCCGAAGAGAAGCATTTATTTTTCATGTTGAGGTGAGTACATTTTTTTTTGCACCCATCTGTATATCTTTGCATTTGAGATGGTACTATGGTGCAGTTCGTCTACAATCCTACAGGGGTTGCACTCTAAACAAGTCAAACTTTCTCAAGCAGCACATCATCCTGTGTGGTCAGAGTGAATTAAGTTTGTTTAGAATTGCAACAAAATGTAAATTATAATGACTACGCACCTTTGCAGCTGAATTTTGATTCACATATGATGAGTGACCAAATAGAGGACTGATATCCGGTGTGAATAACGGCATCATGATGAAACTGATGAAGCAGAACAAGATAAATTGATATCTAATGATTTGAAATGAAAGTGATCATCATGACACGTGAGCAGCACATACAGTATTATACACCATCATCATCACACTTCTCACAAATTAGATGAGATATGCTGAAAGACAAGACACAGTAAGTTGAGTGTAACAGGCTGCATTTACTCTAAAAGACCAACAATAATGCTGCGCATTACACAGATTAAAAAAAAAAAAAAAAAAAAAAACTCTTTACATATTTACACTCGCACCATGTTGGTGGTAATAAAACTCCACACACTCTGCTTTCAGAATAAAATGTTAATAAAAGTAAAGTAAGAGCATCTCTGATTAACAACGAGAAAAAAAAGAAAGTCCTGGAACAATATAAATTATAAGAGACTGTCCAAGTATCCCCACATGCAATTGAATCAGATGACATCATACAGTCTGGACTTGGGCACTCAAATCACAACTGTGTGTTTTTGTTTTTCTAAAGTAATTAAACAGAACCTTTTCGATCACCCAACCTGATCGATACAGTCATATTAAATCCTACCCAAGATTGTCTAGAGTCACTAAGCATTTGGTCAGTACATCTACACTGTGCACTTTATCATCAACGTCTGGAGAGAAGGTTCTTCATCAGTGCTGAAGCTTCAGTAGTGGAACAAGGTGTTGAAAAGGTTCAGTACTAGTACTTATTGTAGAGATGGAAATAAAGACAGATGAGCCTTGGTGCTGAGTGTATAGATAGAGAATGTTCAGTACTGCTACCATTTGCGGACAGATTGTGGAGGTTCAGTACTGGTACTAGGTGAACAGATGAAGATAAAGTAGGGATAGTACTGGTACTAGGTGTATAGCTGGTGGTGATGAAGGTTCAGTACTGCTACTATTTGCAGACAGATTGTGGAGGTTCAGTACTAATACTGTGTATACATGGACATGGAGAATGTTCAGTACTGGTACTAGGTGTATAGATGGGGATGATGAAGGCTCAGTACAGCCACATTCAGCAGATCCTGGCTGAAGATAGTGATCTCACTGGAGTTCTTGGTGAGAGATCTCCAGGACCGGGATTCAGAAGCTGTGCGCGCCGCGGCTTCAGTCCTGGTACTCGGTGTACTTCTTGGCCGAGCCGTGCACTTTGCTGGCCGGATACTTGAGGCGGTTGAGGGACATCTTGCGCAGCACGGCCTGCGGCAGGTCCACGCGGCACTTCTCCGCGAGCTCCACCAGGTAGATGAGCACGTCGCTGAGCTCATGGGCCAGGTTCTCCCGCTCGGCCTCGGTCCAGTCCGGTAAGCCCTCCGCCACCTCCCCGCGCCACTGGAACAGCTCCGACACCTCGCCCACTTCCCCGACGAGCGCCAGCAGCAGGTTCCGGGGCTGGTGGAACTGATTCCAGTCGCGCTCGTCCGTGAAATCGGCCTGCATGCGCCGGATGTCCTCGAGACTCGGGTCCGCACTGAAGCGGAAACTCTCTGCTGAGTCATCGTGCTGCGCGCGTGGATTAGTGCTCGCGTGAACACAACCGTTATGTTTAGCATCCATTATTAGTTTTTTTTTCAGACACTCAATTTAAAGTAAGAGGAGACGCGGAGAGCAAAACAAACCGGCACAACGCGTGAATCTCCCGCCACGCGTCACAAAACGGAAATGACGAATATAACAAGCGCCGGAAATACATACAAAGGAGGCGTTGAAAAGGGCATCAACAAAAGTAAAACGTTGTATTATATTTATTTACAAATATTCCTCGAAGTGTTTCATTTTTAAAAAAAATAAAAAAGTACAAATATACCGTAATAATTAAATAACATGTTCAATTGTTGCTCTGTCTATGCGAAAAATGAATAAACACACACACAAACTACATTTCCCATGTCGCAAGTCACTCCAGAACAAACATGGCCGCCTCCTTTTCGGCTAACAGCGCTATGCTGCACAAATGTCTTCGATTTAAAAGCATGTCTAATGGTGTGTTTATTAGGAGGATATGGACGCCCGGGTCGAAATGTCAACTTCAGCAACTTCAGCAAAGGTTACAGAGTGAAAGGTAATAATAATAATAAACGGAGTAAATCACACTCAATGTCATTTAGCACACTACTGTTAGCATCAGGGTTTCGTTTCTATAGTAACAGCTTATATTATGCACAGGGGCGTGTAAGGAGAAATAAATCCTATAGCTAACAATTTGGAAACATGCTGCTGTATAAAACGTGTGTAATATTTGATGTAGAGGTTTTCGATAAGGAGAAGGAGTCTACAGTGTGAGTGATCAGAAATTTCATAAAGGAGGCAACTTTAGATACGAGGTAGTATCGAAAAGTTTCGAAACTAGTTTTGTAACACCCCAGCAGATGGCAGCACGAGGCTGCACACACAGTCACTGGGAGCACCGACCTTCATAAGTCAGTGTGCTAAAAGACATTGTCCTGTGTACTGTGTGACTGGTGATACAAAAGAACAAATAGCGAATGTGAAACTGGGCAAGAGATGTTTGACATGACTCAGCAA
The DNA here is from genome assembly GCA_013621035.1 of Clarias magur. NCBI lineage: Eukaryota > Metazoa > Chordata > Actinopteri > Siluriformes > Clariidae > Clarias > Clarias magur. The sequence continues at coordinate 1,105,806 of QNUK01000095.1, read as the reverse complement.
CTTTACGATCGAGGTGTTTTGAGTGGCATGCACGCTTCAAGAGCGGAACAACATCACTGGAAAATGACGAGAGATCAGGAAGATCTTTATCAAGTCCAACTCCCGAGAAGTTCGAAACCATTCGGCAACTAGTGCATGATGATCGTTGGAGAACAATCCACGACACCGCTGCCGTTGTCGGTTTGTCATACGGATCAGTCCAGGCGATCCTCACATGTGATCTGAACATGCGCTGCCAAATTCGTCAAGGGCTGCTGATCCAGGATCAGAAGTAACATCATGTCGAAGTCTGCCAAGAACTAAGTGGATGACCTGTCCTTAATATTGAGGATCATTACCGGTGATGAGAACCTGCGTAGGTACCTAAGACGAAGCAATGGCTTTCACATCATCTCCACAACCGTTGAGAATTTGTTCCCAGGTGCCAGGCCATCTATTGCGAATTCTACTGCCAGGTTTTAAGGCGTCTGAGGGAGGACGTACAGAGAATGAGACTGTACAGAGGTCTGTAGCGCACGAATGAGAAAACTTTTCAATTTAACCTTTTTTAAATATTAAAGACAGATTTTTAAAATGTTCCCGAGAGGCACATACAGGCAATTCCTGTTTAGACTCATACAAGGGTTATGCAAAAGTAGACATGACGACCATGTGGCTCGGATTGCATGTGTTTCACGGGTATAGTAACTCTTCTTTTATATATCAGGGGTACTGAATTAAAATGTAATAAGTTCTGGGTTAAAACATTTTCTTCGAGCCGAGGTCTGAATTTCATGTTTGTGTTCAGATTCAGATTTCTGTATACGCAGCCGTATTTATTGCCAGTTTTCAGTAACTATGTTAAACATGTGGACAGTTTGATCGTGTATATTTCCTTGTATTTATGTAGCATACAAACATCAATCTTTAATGATGTGCCCTCACCTCAGACTGCTGCAGATGTTTGCTCTAATGTTCCATGTTTTATTTCATAGTGGCACTTCACTATACTGCTTTTTATTATCGCCACGGTTTTGGAAAATATGAGACATCTGAGAAAAATCCGCACTGTATTTTTAAAAAACTCTCACCTTGCCTTCAAATCTACATAAACGTCTGTTTTGTATGCAAATGAGTAGGAGTTTCTAGATCAGTAAATAGTTTTGAAGATAAGATTAAACCCTGTATACTAGTGAATGTTCATCTTGTTCACTCCCAAGTGCTCCACAGTTGGTGGGCGTGGTCGCCTTGGAGATCCATGCGCAGATTCAGGCCACATCCAAGCTGTTCTCCAGCTCACGTGTCGGTTTCTCAGCCCCGCCCAATTCACACGTGTCCTTCTTCGACGCCTCGCTTCCCGGCACGCTTCCGGTGAGCTCATGGATATAGAATGATATATTCATATCAGATAGTGAGTATGCTCATGAATATGTAATGAGATGTGTGTATTAGACAGTTTATTATCTAAACTATGCATTTGCACTTGTAGTGTGTAGTTTTTATTGTACATATAATCTGACATCCTTTCATCAGCCTTGCCTCCTTACAGATGAAGAAGTAGTGTTTTTTGAAGAAGTCTAATTCCTTACCGCTATTGTGTGTGTGTGTGTGTGTGTGTGTGTGTGTGTGTGTGTGATCAGGTTCTGAACAGGAGGTGTGTCGAGGCGGCTGTGATGACCGGTCTCGCCCTCGACTGCAAAATCAACACGAAATCTCTTTTCGACAGGAAGCACTACTTCTACGCCGATCTGCCCGTGAGTGCTTTATCGACTCAGTCGCCATAGTAACGGGTTTTTCTGTTACTTTAGTAGTTTTCTCTTCCTTCCCCCCCCTCCCCCCCCCCCCAATTTCTTTTCTTTCATATTTTTCTTATAAAACTTATTTATTTGGTTCCAACTTATTATAACTTTCGTTCTTCTTTCCACACTCATTCATCTGTTCATTCATGCGTTTTTTTTCTTGTAGCATGAGTGTGTATAAGTGTGTTTACTCATCCTCAGTCTAAAAACTGTGTGTGTGTGTGTGTGTGCGCTGCTCCCAGGCAGGTTATCAGATCACACAGCAGCGGTTGCCCATCGCAGTGAACGGATCTCTCAGCTTCAGTTATTTAGGTGGGAGGAAGAGGAGTGAGGTGATAACGAAGAGTGTGAGAGTGAGACAGATCCAGCTGGAGCAGGACAGCGGCAAAAGTCTCCATGACGACCAGAGGAGCCGGACTCTCATTGACCTGAACCGCGCCGGTACCGCCGCTTACATCACTGCCATAGTCTCCGCCTACTGTTACAGCTCAACATCTCATACCTGACTGTGTGTCTCTCTCTATCTCTGTCTGTCCCTCTATCTTTTGCTCTCTCTTGCTCCCTGTCTCTCTCTCTCTCTCTCCATTTGTTTCTCTGTCCATCTGTGTCTTTGTCCATCTTTCCCTCTATCTGTCTGTCCCTCTCTTGCATGTACCTTTGTCTGGCTCTCTGTCTGTCCATCCATCCATCTGTCCCTTTTGCTCTCTGTCTGTTTCTCTTTCTCCCTGTCCATTCATCTGCCTCTGTCTCTTTTTCTCTCTGTCTTTCTCTCCATCTGTCTCTGTTTGTCTCTCTGTGTAAATCCATTCCTTTGTTTGTCTGTCTATTTGTCTGTCTGTCTGATTTCTGTCTGACTGTCCATTCGTCACTCTGTCCGTAACTGTCTCTTTCCATCTGTCCTTCTTGCTCTTTGTCTGTGTATTTTTCTCTTTCCATTGATCTGCCTTTGTCTTTTTCCCTCTCCCTCTGTCCCTCTCTCTCCGTGTCCATTTGTATGATTCTGTCTTTCTTTCTCTCATTCTCTCTCTCTGTCTGACCCTCTGTTTCTGTCTCACTGTCCATCGGTCACTCTGTCCCTCCCTGTCTCTCTTTCTTTCCATCTGGCTCGCTGTCTATCCATCCACCTGTCCTTCTTGCTCTTTGTCTGTCTTTCTCCCTGTCCATTCGTCTGCCTCTGTCTTTTTTTTTTCTCTCCATTCATCTCTCTCTCTCTCTCTCTCTCTCTCTGTCTGACCCTCCATTTCTCTGTTTCTGTCTGTCTCTTTTTCTCCCCTGTAGGTGTGGGTCTGATGGAGGTAGTGATGGATCCTGATATGTGCTGTGGTGAAGAAGCAGCAGCTGCAGTTCGAGAGCTTCAGCTCATCCTACAGACACTTGGAACATGCCAGGGAAATATGGCTGGTGTGTAACTAACACACACACACACACACACACACACACACACACACACTTCACGTAACTATTATTTGATATGTAAATAATATTTGAAAACATTAAAGCGCTGTACAGATAAAAGAACACTCCTCTCAGCACCGGTGATCAACACCTGTCCTGATCAACACACACACATACACACACACACTCACACAGAGAGATGATAAATCTACTCTCCTAATTTCATTAGGTTTATTTAACTGAAGACTTTCTAATGACTTTTATATTTCTAATTACTCCAGGCTTCAGGTTCAATCACGTTTATTCACATTCGGGCTTCAACCAGAGAAAATAATTACTTTCTGTCTTCATAATGAAAAATCCTCAGCGCTCCAGTTTAATCAAAAAACCCCCTCAAGCGCACTGTTTGTTTGCCTTTTGCTTACAATTTTTCCCCTTTTTTTTCCCCTCCATCAGAGCACCAGCTTGGATTTTTACCACTTCAGTCTTTAATTCACCTGATTTTATGGAAATCGATTCCTTAATATTCAGATTTATGCAGATGCCTCGAGTAATCAGCGAGGCCGCGCTGACGGAAAACTTTCAAACGGGTTTCCTCCCCCTCCTCTCCTCCTCTCAGTCGCTCGCTCGCTCATCTGTGTACGCAAACACCACAACGTCGCGCTTCAGAGCCTCTCGCCGCGGCTCCTGACCCTTCATCACAAGCTAATTAGCATCCGTTAATTCCGGTTCATGTTAAAGTGGATAAACGAACTCCTCGCTGGATTTAAATACCGCGCCGGATTAGCCGACTACACCTTACATCACTCAAGTGTCTGAACTCTTCTTAAAAGGAGAGGACGGGGCTTATTCCCTAACCGCTCATTCACATCTTACTAATCAAAAAATACTGAGAAATACGAGTGCTGTGAAAAAGTATTTGCTCCCTTGTCACAAACATGTCAAACTTAAATGTTTGCGATCACCAAGAAGTCTACGTTTTAAATGGTGATTTCATTTACTAAGGAAAAAAAAGCTGTCGTGCCCTATGTGTGAAAGTAATTGCCCCCTCAGTCCCCTCCAGCCTTGGCTGCAATCAAGCGTTCTGTGATAGCTGGCAACATCACCATGGAGGAATTTTGTCCCACTCTTCTTTGCAGAATTGTTTTATTTCAGCCACACTGCAGCGTTTTCAAGCCTGTTTAAGGATCTCAGTCGGATTTTGAGTCCAGTGCTCCAAAGCCCCTCTTTTTTTGTTTGTTTGTTTGTTTTTTAAGCCATTGAGAGGTGGACCTGCTGATGTTTTTCAGTTCATTGTCCTGCTGCAGAAACCAAGTGCGCTTGGATTTGAGGTCACAAACTGATGAGAATGATATTCTCCTTCAGGATTTTCTGATAGACCGCAGAATTAATGGTTCCATCAATTATGGAAGTCATCCACCTGCAGAGCAAACCCCAGACCATCACGCTACCACCACCATGTGTGACTGTTGGTATGATGTTCTTTTTATGAAACGCTGGGTTTGTTTTACACAAGATATAACGGGATGCGCACCTTCTCGTCAGTCCACAGAATAATTTGGCACATTATTCAGCTCCTGGATGAGGCGTCATCGTGTAATTTTGACAGCCCGGCGTCTCCTGGGAATGTTCACCACTGTTCCAAGTTTTCTACATTTGATTTATATTACAGCTTTTATCTCTCTCTGTCTCCCTCGTTCTCTGTGCAGAGGGACAGCTGCGAGTGGATGCTAACGTATCTGTCCATCATCCTGGAGAGCCGCTTGGCGTTCGCACTGAAGTGAAGAACATCAACAGCGCTCGGTTTGTTGCCAAGGCAATCGGTAAGACTCTGAACGCAATGCAGGATGTGTGGATTTACACGAACATCATGCACCAAAACACACACACGCACACACAGGCATACACAGCTGCAGGTCCTTCATTTTCTCTGTAAAAATGCTCAGTGTGTGTGTTTGTGTGTCTCTCCAGTGTAAGCTTTAGATAAGACAGACAGACAGACAGACAGACAGACAGACAGACAGACAGACAGACAGACAGACACACACACACACACACACACACACACACACACACACACACACACATTCAGCATGCCTCCATCCTGTTACATTTTTCCACTAATTTAGAAGACCTCTCCTCCTCAGTACACATGAATACACACACACACACACATACACACAAACCCTAAAGCACCACAGTGTGTGACCTGTTTAGAATTTTTATAACTTCAGGTCTCCAGATTAAAGTGTGAAACATTTTCCCAGAGCTTCTTACAAACTACACACTCGCCACAATCCTAACACACACTCGTTATAAACACACACTCGTTATAAACACACACTCGTTATAAACACACACTCGTTATAAACACACACTCGTTATAAACACACACTCGTTATAACTACACACTCGTCACAATCCTAACACACACTCGTTATAAACACACACTCGTTATAACTACACACTCGTCACAATCCTAACACACACTCGTTATAACTACACACTCACTACAATCCTAACACACACTCGTTATAACTACACACTCATCACAATCCTAACACACACTCATTATAACTACACACTCACTACAATCCTAACACACACTCATTATAACTACACACTCGTCACAATCCTAACACACACTCATTATAACTACACACTCGTCACAATCCTAACACACACTCATTACAGCAAGTATAAGTTTAGTTGATCATGACATGCCGGTGTAGTGACCCTGGGTGTGTGTGTGTGTGTCTGGTGTTAATGTGCTGTAGATTATGAGATCCAGAGACAGATTGAGGTTCTACACAGTGGAGGCACGGTTCTGAACGAGACAAGATCTTTCGACAGCAAAACCGGGTGAAAATAAAAATAATAATGCATTACACAACCCTGACACTTCATATGTAAATTTGTCTTATGAATTTTTTTACTTTATGCTAGGACTAACACACACACACACACACACACACACACACACACACACACACACAGAGTGAAGGTGTTTAATAAGCTGCTAACAGGGTGTCAAGTCTCAAAGGCTTTCTGTTATGACACATTTCAATCTCTTTTTTTTCCTTCGTAGAACGACCGTACCAATGAGAGATAAAGAGGGTCTACAGGACTACAGGTGAGTAAGATGTGTGTGTGTGTGTGTGTGTGTGTGTCACAATGAAGAGAGAAACATAGAGGAAACCTTATATATGATTACAATAATTTATTTTCGGTGTCTTATTTTTCCTCTCTGTCTCTTTTCCCCTCATGTTTCTCCATCAGATTCATGCCAGAGCCCAATCTTCCTCCTCTGTTTGTTTATGAGGGCGTGTCCTCCGTGCCACATGGCGTTGACCCCGCCCACATGGTGGTGATTGACAGACTGAAGGCCCAGATCCCTGAGCTGCCTGGAGTGAAGAGGACAAGACTAATGGAGGAGTACGGCATCCTGCCGGAGCACAGCTTCACTCTGGTGGTGAGACAGCAACACAGACGGTAACACACACAGACAGACAGGGACATCAAAGGATCCCTTTGAAATTCGGGTTCAAAGAGAATAGTAAATATAACTGGTAAGATTTCTAACAAATGACCGAGCAGAACATCCGAGTTAATGTGATGAAAACAAGGCAGCGTGAAAAAAAAAAAACTCATCTGCAAACATTTACTTTTAACAGAATGAAGACGGACTGATGGACTTTTTCGAGCGAGTCGTCCAGAGGACTAACGCAGAGCCTAAGAAGCTGATTGGCTGGGTGATAAAGGAGCTGATGGGGAACCTCCACCAGCAAAACCTAAAAGTTACCCAGAGGTCAGTAAGCTCCTACAGTGCAGTATGTAGTGTAGTGTAGTGTAATACAACTTTTCCTTCACTTCACTGTTCCCATGGCAACAACTAACAACGGCAACAGAGATAGTAGTCAGTTACGCTATATGTTCATGTATAAATAGATGTGTGAGAACTCCTCGTGCAAAAAGAAAATCTGTCTGTGTCGCACATTTACTGAAAAAAGCATCATGAAGCCGTGTTTAGTATCTGAGTATCTGTCTCTCACTGCCATCTCTCAGCCCAGTGTCTCCCGAGGCTCTTGCACAACTGCTGAATCTTCTCGAATCTGGTTTCATCTCATCTTCTGCTGCTAAAGTGGTGAGTCTTTCCTCTTCCAAAACAGGAGGCTGTAAAGCAGTCACCGTGATGCATGATGTAACATTCAGGTCTCAAAAGGTTCACAAATCCGAAACAATGACATTTTATTTTCAACACAAGATGGCCACCTAACCTGCGTCTTTGCGTTGCAGGTATTCCAGGAGATGTGGAAGGCTCCGGATAAGGGTGTAGAGCAGCTGGTGAAGGAACTGGATTTAGGGCTCATCAGTGATCGAGAGGAACTCGTCAAGATCTGCCAGAGAGTGATGGATGCTCATCCTGATCTGGTGAGGCTTACCAGAGCTTACTCGAGACAGAGACTGTAGTAAAATATAATGTGAAATACATACCTAGGGCTCACTGTAAGACACCTGTTAATACGTAAATACTCACCTGTACTAAGCTCTGATACACACTTCAGATTTGCTGTACGTTACACACACGAGATTCGCATGTAATAACCTTCAGCATCACCCAGACTCAGCAATAACCCCCATCATCATCGGTACGGACCCGAGACTCGCACATAATAACCACCGTCATCACTGTTACTTACCCGAGTCTCGACGTCATAACCTCCATCATCACCGTTACTCACCTGAGTCTCAATGTAATAATCTCCGTCATCACCGTTACTCACTCGAGTCTCGGCGTAATAATCTCCGTCATCACCGTTACTTACCCGAGTCTCGACGTAATAATCTCCGTCATCACCGTTACTTACCCGAGTCTCGACGTAATAATCTCTGTCATAACCGTTACTTACCCGAGTCTCGACGTCATAACCTCGATCATCACCATTACTCACCCGAGTCTCGACGTCATAACCTCCGTCATCACCGTTACTTACCCGAGTCTCAACGTAATAATCTCCGTCATCACCGTTACTCACTCGAGTCTCGGCGTAATAACCTCCATCATCACCGTTACTCACCCGAGTCTCGACGTAATAATCTCCGTCATCAACGTTACTCACCCGAGTCTCGGCATAATAACCTCCATCATCACCGTTACTCACCTGAGTCTCGACGTAATAATCTCCGTCATCACCGTTACTCACCTGAGTCTTGATGTAATAATCTCCATCACCGTTACACACCCGAGTCTCGACGTCATAACCTCCGTCATCACCGTTACTTACCCGAGTCTCGACGTCATAACCTCCATCAATCAGTTACTCACCGAGTCTCGATGTAATAACCTCAGTCATCACCGTTACACAGAGACTCGCTGTAATAAGTGTTGGTCATAATCGCTACGCACCGGAAACTCGCTGTCATGCGAGCTGTCATGTCAACCCCACTCATCATCATTGTGACTCACCTGAGTCTCTATGCCTCACCCCGTCATCATTGTTATGCACCTGAGACTCGCTGTAATAACCCTCATCATCGATCCGCACCTGAGATTTGCTGTAATGACCCCTGTCATCATCGCTAAGCCCCAGAGACATGCCGTAATCACACAAATTGTCATTGTTACACACCTGCGACTCACGACCCACTTAAGACTCACTAAACACTATTTAATTGCAGATGATCAGTAAATTGTGTGGTGGTGTTTCTGTCCTGCAGGTCCAGGTGATCAGAGGGGGCAATAAGAAGGTCCTGAATAAGCTCATGGGCGCCATTCAGAAGGAGTCCAAAGGTCGAGCCGACCCAGTCCAGCTCAGGAACATCCTGGAGGAAATGACATTGTGATTAAAAAAACAGCGCTTCAATACTAGCTGAAACTGATATTTGGTTTAGACATCTGATGACATCTGGACAGTTTTAGTATTTTTCTGCTCTGTGATGAACTGAAAGGTTGGATCATGTGAGTTTGAGCAGGAAAACACCCTAATATGATGTTAGGGTGGCTCGCCAGAAGCGAGCAGTGAGCAGGGACGCAACAATTCTGCATCGTTTGTGCTTATTGCTTGTGTGTTGAAACTGGGCCAAAATAAATCTATTATATTTTGTATAAATGGCTTTAAATGTGGAAAAGAGTGTATTGATATTTAAATAAAGGTAAAACGAACCACGTGCTTGGAAATCTATTTTAATTCTTGTTTTTGCACAAGAGTGATTAAGCGTCTGTAAAGGCCAAGAGTTAATGCCTTTTAATTAAGTAATTAGTGCATCTGTAATTGCACAGCGTTCATGGTGTAATGAAAGAATGGAAATGAGTTGGGAGAGGTGAACTAAAAGAGGTGCTGAAGACGAAGAGGAGTGTTGTTGCTCTAAGATCCAAGATGCACACGGCGAAAGCCTGGGGGAATACACAACACACCCACACACACATGCTGACTTTGTGTTTTATTTAAGTAGACAAAAAAAAATGTAGGTATTTGGCAGGAGAATCAGGACGGGAGTGCTAAAACTTTATCAGAGCTACAGCCAGGCTAAAATCAGTGACTACATCCACAATGTGAGATGACATGCTGATCTTACTGCCTGCTTGAGGAAACATTGTCTGACTAAAAGGATACAGCGCTGCCTAGTGGCCAGTTTTCAACATTACACTGTGAACTACTTTATTTATTAAGACTGCTGATAATAATAATAATAATAACTTTAACTTGACTAAAATGTGATGATTGCTCCGTCGTTCACATTTCTTGTGGTAAGTTAAACTACACTGATTCCAGTCAGACGGATAACTAAAGCAACACATACTGTACCAGACAGCTTGCGGTTTGACACCCGCAATGAAGCTGTCATTAAAATCAACCACACCCCCAATTATGCATTATTTTACGGCTTAATACAATTGTATCCGATGAGTTACATAAAAATTTACCCCCTGTAGTCCTGAACAGGAAATTCAGCTATGCAGTTGAATTAGAATTTTAAATACACAATGGAGAAATATGCAAGGATGAGAAATTTAGGTTTCTCTTCCTTTCCTTTCTCTCTCTAAACACATAGACACCCCCGGACCACAAAAACACAACGACAAGTGAGGATCGTTTAGGGAAAATAATTTATTTCTGCTAATCCACAAAACCGTCTTTTAAAAATATACCTGATATTTTTAAAAACCCATATAAATATCTTTGGAATAAAACTAGCCCTCTGTGGTACTGTAAATTAAAGAAGAAGAAAAGAAGTCAGTAATAAAGGCACACATCAGGCAGAAATGTGCAATCATAGCTCAGTAAGCTCATGCTAAGCTATCCTGCTACCTAACTAGCTAGCTAGGCGACTCCTATTAGACTCGATTCGTCCTTGTGCTAGCATGAAGTACGAATCCCAAATCAAAATGCTAATCATAAGTGGTATGTATTTGAAACCGGTTAGCGTGACGCGTGTGTAAGCAAACGTAAAAACAAGCTGCTGTGATTCGTGTCCTAGCATGAGTACGACTAGCTTTTTTTCTAGCTAGCATAACAACATGTTTCGTCCTCATTAAACTACACAGATGACTCGAGTACTAGTTCATCGCTAGCAATGTTTTCACAATCCAGTGCTAATCAGAGCAGGAGACAATACACTCTAGGCTAATAAAAACTTGTGCTGCCTCAGTACTTTAAGTAATAGTGTTGTTAGCATGACAGTGTGTGTGTGTAATGCTACCCGATCTCATGTTTCCAGTCATGATTAGCATTTTGAATTAGCGTTTCAAGATTTAAATTCTTCTGAATACAGTATAAAAATGCATTTTATATTAAATAAAAGTAAAGAAGAGTTTCGTTTTTATAATATAATATATATATATATTTATTATATATTATGTTAGGACCTTGTCATGAAAATGAGCATGTTTATCTCTCTGACTAGTAAATATTCCTTTTCCCACACTTGTATTATCTTTCTATAACAAATAAAATTATTTATTATTTTTCACACATCATGACACGTGAACATGTCCTGATTAATAGATATGTATTAAGAGCGGCGTTCAAGTCAAACCGGGACTTGTGAATGCTGGCGTGAAAGTGATTTAAGACTTCAGGCACAGTACAGTGATGAGAATATTCGTCGCAGTAAAACATGGACGGTGCAAAAAAAATAAAAAAAAAAGCTCACTCATTCCATTGAACATTCCTGGGAGGCTGGCGTTTCAGACGTAAATCAGACAGACAGTCCAGTCTGATCATGGCTCCGGTGTACTGAGAAAACTTTCTAACTTGATGGTGTCCAAGTTCTAGTGAAAAGTGCATTAGTGTAGCAGGAGGTTATACTGTATATAGAGAGGAAAAGGGAGTTTTTATTCTGCACAAAAATCAAAAGTCCTGGTTTGACCTGAACGCCCAACTACATTGCGAAATTGTTTGAAGATTTCCTCCAAAACATATTTGTATTTTACTTCATAAGTATTCTTTAAATATGATTGGACTTTTTTTAAAATTTACATTAAATTGCACTTTTATACCTGTTAAATACACTAATTAATCAATTAAAGGGATTTGTAAGATTAAATACAAAAGCATTGTAAATATGCTGTGAAAAACGATGGAATTAATCTACCTACAGAAAGGTTTAAATAGCCTCGCCCACTCAGTGTAATCTCCTATAATTACACTATATTTCGTATTCCTTCTGTAATAAAAACTAACATTCATGTAGTTTCCTGAATGACCTTGTTCACAAGGTGTGGACTTTACAGACCCAAACCTGATCAAGGACATTCAATGGAGGTAAATGTGCATCGTTTTAGTCTCATACATCCTGGTTTGTCTTTCATGGGCAACATAAACACTTGCAGTAAGGCTTCGGGGTAAAATGATCACATTAAAGCTGTAAAAGTTTTTTTTTTCCCCCCACACTGAGTAGCACTAAAAACTGGAGAAATCAGCATCTAAAATGTTTTCTTAGAGACGATAAGGACGTAAATCCAGGATTTATGTAAGAGGTCTACATTGCACCAAATTTAAAAGTAAAAAAAAAAAAAAAAAAGGTGTTGAGAAGTTATAAGGTTAAGGAGCTCTACTGGAAGACGAGAGACGATTCAACAGGCGTCGATACCCATCCTGGAAGCGTTAGAGTTCCCCAGAGACGGATTTAAGAGTTACGCAGGCAAGATGGCGGGCTGACAGGGAAAACATGCGGCTCTGCTTCTCTAAATGGAAATGAATCCATGAGTGAAGTGGTGTCTTGATCTACTGTAGCAAGTCTCGAGAGACGAGGAAACCATACAGCCGTACTCTTCGATCGGGCTTCCAGAGGTTTAAGAGGACGGAGACCTTCTGTATCGTCTAGTAGTCAGGATTAAAGTGGATAAAATAAAGATCTGGAGCTAAGCTAAAAAATGTCTAAATTAAGAAGATGCTGTTTAAAATGTCTAAATTAAGAAATAAACTGAACGCACATCCACGTTTTAAAGAATGAAAGAAACTTTCAGAAGAAACTACTCAGACCTAGAAATCTGTTGGATAAAAAAAAAATAGAAGAAAAAAAATCTCTTTTCCTCAAATGAAAGGAGAAATAGTGATCTGTACTCTGCGTCTAGAGTGAGCTTGATCTGCTGTCCTGGTGAGAGAGTGAGAGTGTCGTGTCCGCTCGTCTCTACTCCTCCATGGGGATGTAGGAGAGGATGGAGTGCTCCTGCGTGATGGCAGCCAGTTCTTTCAGGAACTCGGTGAAGACCACGGTGGCGTAAACCTCCGTCCTGTTCGGAGGAACCACCGTCTTGGGCTGGATGGATCGGATGTTCGCGTTCTTCTCTGCATTCTGTGAATCTGACACGGACATGAACCATTTAAACGTATTAGTCAGTTTAGGTTTAAACAACACAATGCAATTACCGTTTGATGATGTCAGTAAGGATGTCAGGAAAAGTAGTAAAGAGATAAAAGCCAGAGGTTCAGATTTTTCAGTGTGTGGAGATAAAGTGATGAACCTTGCACTGGGAGAGAAGTCTCTCTGGCCAAGAGACACTGCTGAGCCGCCAAGAGAAGTTCAGGAAAGTCCTTCTGCCTCGCTGCCAACTGCTCTATCTGATTCTTCACCGACGCCAAGACCTGCAGAGACACAACAAGCAATGCACGTGTGAAGAGACATAACCTGAGAGACGGTGTAGCAGGAAATACTGTCACACTACTGTCACAAAGGAAACTGTGAAAAAGTACAGTAAGGCAAAAAACGGAAATTGACGGAAAGTGAGACAAAATGTAGAAAAACTGTATGGAAGACTAAAATCAAATAAAAATAAATATCTAAATGGAAAAATTTTAAGAAAACAAAAGGGACAAAAGTGTAAAAAAAAAATTTTTTAAAAAGAGTTGGAAAGAGAGACAGACAGATGGAGGAATGAGAAAAGAAAGAATGAAAGCAACTGAAAAGAGACAGGAAAGTGAAAAGAAAAAGATGGAAAGAAAGAGACTGAAAGAAAAACAATGGATGAAGTAGTCTTAATGTAATAAAAAAGAAAAGAAATAAATTAGAAAACAAGTAGGCAAGCATGAAGAAAACATATGTGACTGTTGGACAAAGGTGAAAACCGAAAAAAGCGATGGATGGATGGAATAAAAAAATGGAAGGAGGGTAAAAAAGATGAAAGAATATAAAAATGCTAAATCCTTCATCACTTCAGTAATTCCAGTCAGCCTAAGAACAATATTTAACTTGTAAAGGTTTATATAACTAAAAAAAAAAAAAAAACAATGGAAAAAGAAAGGAAATTATAGTTGCAAGCAGTGATGAGCGGGCCCAGGCACCCTGCGCCATCGCCACATCACCTGTGTGATCTTTAAGCATGTTATGCATTTAAAGGGGACGTACTTATACTACTATTATACGATTTTAAAATAAGTTGAATTTTGTGTCAAGGCCTTCAAAAAGACGCGGATACTGGAAAAACGCATCACACTAGGATGTCACTCAATGTCATTTTTGTAACAAAACTATTCACCACTTTTCACCATAAAGTTAAGGCGTCGTTACGGCTTACGTGTCCGAGATATCAAACATCCCTCTGCAACCTTGAGATCACAGGGGCCCTGTTTGGTGATGATCGTATAAATTCCCTAGGAGGAGTATATCAAATGCTTTTTGCAAACAACCTAAAATAACTGACTTCCTGTTGAGTTGAGCCTGGGACATGCGATGTGAAAGTTGTTCAGCTTGATGAGCTACGCAGCAAAAACTCATGTGAGGACCCCGTGAAGGAGGACAAATGGAAAAAAAAAATGGAAAAAAAAAAAAACACTGGATGGAAGGAAATTTTATTATTATTAATAATATAAATATAATAATAATAAAAAATGTAACTAAAGGGGAGAGAAATAAACATGGAAGTAGAAAGAAAGGAAAGGACTGTAGAGAAATAAGGGATGTATGAATGTAAAACAGGTTTTAATTAGTAATAGGGATTAAAAACAAAGAGAAGAGTGAAATAGAGAAGAAAAAAAGACAAGCAGAAAAAAAAAGATGGCGAGAATAGATGGAAGTATAAACAGAAAAAAGCTAAGGATGGAGGGAAGGATTAAAATGTAAAGAAAGATGAAAGAGAGACGGAAATTAAATGATGGTCAGCATGAATGTATAAGTGTAAAAATCCCTCCATCACAGTAGTAATTAACCCTGAGAATGACAGAAACGCACACCTGAATGTGTGCGTAAATATTTTGCAGTGCTTCTGAATCATCCCTCCATCCCTCTCAGCTCGGTAGAGGTTCGGCTCATCTACATTCCTCAGACCGAGAAGAGGAGCTCTGGCATCCCGATCCCGGATCATCTCCGTTTCCTCAGCGCGTGACCTTGACCTTTTACCCCTGGCTGTGTTTCAAATCGAAGGCTGTACAATAATCTCAAAAGCTCCTCTCTGCCTCGTGTATGTGTGTGTGTGTGTGTGTGTGTATATATATACATGTTATCCTGCAGCTGCTGCTTTATTGGATTTACATGTTTACACGCTGCGCTGTGTTACATTATGGATGAATGGCATGAGCTCCGTGCGCCCGCAAGCATTACAGGTTGTTCAGAGAGACGAGACTGAGACGAAGGACCTGCAGTTAGACCGCGCTGACGTTCACTCTAACGTGCTTTCCTTTTTCTATCTCATTTTCAGTCCAGTTACTGTACCTGAGCAGTTTCAGAGGAATGTTTTTTTGTTTGTTATGGCTAAGTCAGAAACACCTGACTTAAGGCATGAATCAGCGAGAAACAGGCTCAGAAGAAATAAAAGAACTAAGGAAGTAAAAGTTAAAAGTTACCTGGTAGAGCGAGCGAATGCTTGGCTGGAACACCATGTTGGTGTTTAACAGGAAGGAGCGCAGCAGGGGCTGGGGGTAGGCAGCCAGCTGACCGATGATCCCCGTTAACAGAAGATTGATGTGCAGAGAGTTCTCCAGCATGTTCTCCAGCCGAGAGAACAGCACGCTCACGAACGGCCCTGCAACCAGAGGTGGGTTTACTTGAGTAACTTTTTGAAAAAAAAAAAAAAAAAAGATATCTATGAGTAGTTTAACTGCATCATACTTTTTTTTTTTTATTTATTATTATTTTTTTTATTTCCCCCGCATTTTCTCCCTAATTTAGTCGTGTCCAATTCCTCCCCGTCACTAGGGGGCTCCACATTAAAGCTACTACTACCACTCAGCCAGGAGGGCCAAAGACTATCACGCGTTTCCTTCGAACCACCGGACGTCAGACGACCGCCTCTTTTCGAACTGCTCGCTCTCGCACCGTTGGGGGCGGAGTCACACACTCGGAGGACAGCGCTATCCGCTCCTTCCGCTTGCGTGAGCTCACAGACGCCCCTGATTGGCTGTAGAGCCGTGATTAACGTGGGAGCACTAAGTACCTCTCATCCCTCCCCTCCGGCTGCGAGAGGTTACAGCATCACCCGGGGAATCTAACTCGCGGTCTCCGGATGACTCCGGCTACATTCAGCTCCACTCGACTCGTTACGTTTCTAACGTAGATCTATCGCATGAATGTTTCACCAATCAGACGCAGCAACAATAATCACATGACTACATTTGACCAATCAGGTCAGACGGCACAGTGGGAAAATACCTTCAGCCGGTGTTTTATAAATTCATCCAACCTGTGAATCCGTCCTACATAGGCTCACTGCGCATGCGCAAACAAAAAGTTTCCGCATCTTTCTCTAATTTCGCGGGACACCAATAAATCCATGCCGCTTCTACTGGGATCCTGTGGTTAGTGTACAATCTTGCGGTGAGTATAGAATGTTTTTTTTCATGTTTGTGTGATTATGTGTTAAGTTTTATTGTTAACAACAACTTTCTCTCCATCTTGTCTTTGTTTTATTCACTGGGTCGCTGGTTGAGGAAGGTGCTCTGAGTGGCTCGCATTACACGCGCAGTAAAGCATTTACCCAATCACAGATCAGAATGAACTCTTGTGCCCAACCGTGACGCAGAATGTGGGATTTATGAAAAAAGATGGTAGAAAAATTGTTTTTCTGTTGTATCTCCAGCATTTTTGAAAAAATTATGATCATGTGATCGTAGCATTTAAGATGAGATCAGCGGCCATGTAAGTTAAGTTAGTTAAGTTGGAGTCTCTAATCGGAACGATTTCAATCGATAGTCGCAGTCTCACCTGTAAAAGGCATGCAGTGAGTCGCGCTGCCGCTGTGAGGTTTCGCCTTAAACGGCGAGGGCGATTTCTCCGCTTCCGGCGTCTCCGCTGAAAACGAGTTGAAGTCCACGTCCTCCCCTTCCACCATGACGGAGTTCCTCAACTCTTGTTGCGTCCTCGTTGGACTTTTCGCTTCCACGACCAGAGTGCGGATCAGCTCCTCGTACTGCGTCACCAAGTCGTCTTCGTTCTCCGTGTGAACTTCGTGCGAGCTCGGGTCCGCTTCATTCTTCACGCCGTTTTGCGTCTCCGTCTCCGGGGGACCGTTCTGGGTTTCTGATTTTTCATCGGGCTCTTCGGCGACACCTGCCTCGGAAACGATCGGCCTTCTGCCGCCGGACTCGTTGGCGTCCTTCTGTGCCACCAGATCGTACACCATGACGTCGTCCTGAAATTCCGACTCCTCCACGTAGGAGCCGTTGACGAGCAGCGTGGCCGTCTTCCGGAGTTCCTGGATGTGCTGCGGAGGATCGTTCGGTGTGCTGGCCGCCGCTCGGTTCTCTTCTTCTTCAGCTTCCCGCTGCGCTCGCGCAGAACCGGCGTCGTAACTGTCGTCCCATTCGAGTTCGACGCCAGGCGCGACATCTGTGAGAGCTTTCGAGGTCACGCGAGGGTGGGATTTGTCCTCGGGAGCCGGGGTCACGCCGTCGTAGGGGGCGGACCAGATGCGGCACGCGCGCATGCAGCTGCTGATGCCGTTACGTGCGTCGTAGAGGTAATGCAGGTAACTGACGTCCAGATGGATCTCGGAGCCGATTACACAGGTGTGACCGGGATCGTCCTGCTCCGACGAACACGCCTCTGTTTCCGTAAACAGGAAATATAATAACATTAGCTTCATTTAAATATTCCTACTAACAACGCATAAAAATGTTTTTGATAATATAATATAATAAAATGTTATTCTGGGTAATAATAATACTTTAAATACAACAGCAGGCCAGTGAAATGCTGTGAGAAATACCGTAGAATCCAATAGTGCAAAAGTTTGTATACCCTCACTTCAACATAATACAGGGAACACAACCTTTAATCAGTGTTTCTCTTTTTTTTTTTCTCAAACATCAACAAAATCTCTTTTTTTTTGTTTTGTTTTTTAATCCACTCCCTTCTAAATCCTTTTCCAGACCTCCTCAAGTCTCATTTTGGATTTTTGCTAATCTCCTCACTGAGCGCGTCTTTGTTTCAGTCATTTATAAACAACCCCTTCCTTGTCGGTTAACCACTTCAAATTTTTTATATCTTTTTATCCCCGGGTTTCCGACTAGGTGCCAATAATATCAGGATAAACTCAGATGCTGAATAGCTCTGATTCTGTCGAGTCGTTCTGTTCGAAATCTTGTGATTGGAAGAAAAGGCCACCGAGACCCCTCATGTGTGTCCCCTCGGTGTGTCCCGCATGAAAACAAGTGGACGAAACAAAACGAGAGGAATGATCCGAATTCTGAAAACTGATAACATACGTGATATATACAGTACATGTTGCCCATTATTTCTGAGGAAAATGTATAATACACAGCAGGTCTCGTTTCAAACCATATAAAGTCATAAAAAGGCTTTTTAATCAGAAACTCATCAAGACATTACACCAAGTAATAATAATGAGCTAAAACTGCGTCACCCATCGCTCCAGACTGAGGGCCCTCAGTGACCTTGGACCAGGTGATGGAGTCGAGCTGTCGGATCGGTGGAGTGATGAAGTCCGGAGAGCAGCAGGACGGCGTGAGGGCGAGAAATTTAGCAGCGGAAACGGAATAGCAGTCCCGCTCGTTCAGGACGCGCCGCTGACTCTGCATCATGTGATTACATGGGATCAGATACCTGCCACCAATCACAGCAAGGTATTACGGTTATTCACGTTCACACACACAAGCACATGAATCACTGACGAGAATTTTATTCTTTTTTTTTTTTCTTTTAAAAAGAAAACCACCATGTGCGCATGTCCATTCTCTCTGTCTTTATCATTTATGATATTGGGCCAGGTTCTCCTCCAACCTTAAGATTTTCCTTTAACCCTACAGAGTAGAGATCAGGGGGAATAGATTCAGTTATGAATCACGATTCTTTTGTGTGGTGATTCATGCATCGCTACACTGACTCCAAAAACTACTGAAGAACTATTTTTACATTTATAATAGATAATAGATCGGACAGTAACCGTAAGTAGTTTTTCCTACTTTATATTCTTCTGGTTAAGGATTCTCAAAAGAACAAAATGCCTGTAGAAAAAAAAAATCATGAATAAATGTCTCAGGTACTGTAAGGTACTCACTTGAATACGAGCTGAAGCATGACGTCCTCGCAGTATAGACTAATCAGAGTGCGGAAAAGAGCGAGAGACACGGTGCCCAGCTGAAACACAAGGACGATCAACATGAGAATACAGCGCACAAAAAAAAAAAAAACGATTTAATCACATATTGAAATAATCAATAAACCTTAAAGGTCCCATATGTTACTTTGTCAGGCTCTGTTATTGCCCCAGCTTTCAGATACACCTCCAACTACTAGTAATTCACTCCTTTTCCAAACAAACCGTTTCAGTGTCAATGTAAATGAGCTACTCCTTAGCCCCGCCCCAACAATAGGGCTGAGCAGGGAATGGTGAAGCTGAAGAGGAGGGGCTCTTCTTATATGAGGTCACATAAGGAGAAAAAGTCTAATTACAAAAAAAGTAGACCAAAAGCAGGGAAATAACCAAAAAGAAAAAAGTGTACTTTTCATAATAACGTTAAAACATAACGGTCACTTAATACGGAGAAAAAAAAAAAGAAGAAAAAAAAAACGGGATAAAGACGGAAAAGAAATCGAGACCACATGACTCATATTTCCGGCACCAAAATACAGAAAGGACAAGATCTCGCAAACCTCTTCGCTGTTTTTTTTTTTTTGCGAGATCTCGCGAAATGTTTGCGAGATCTCGCAAAAAAAAAGATTTTCCTAGCTTACATTTTTCTTAGCTTTTTTTTTTTTTTTTTTTCCCTCCAACGTTTATTTTTTTTCCATCCATGTCCCTTTAGGGGCTCAGTAACTGATTTAAGTATTTAAATCTAAAATTGAGTTAAATATAAACTCAGACCTTATAAGCCAGTGATGGATCCGCTATTAATAAATCAGCTAATGTATTTTGTAATCTTTGCACCCATGATACCGTAATTACACACACTATCATTTAGTATATATATTGTGTGTGATTATCCAGGGTGTAAAGTAACAAACGACATGCACTGATCACTCTAGCAATACTACTTCTTTAAGTAATGATCAGTATAATGTGTAACTACTGTGTAGCTGAAAACATGTACGAATTCACCAGGGCCATACAATCATACAGCATTTGGCCAAGTTAGCTAGACAGCTAACAAGCTACCAATGTTTGTACATGCTTGATCAGGTAAAATTATTTTACGGAACTGTAGCTGTACGAAAATCTTTACGCTAAATAACCACTAATCACTAATTTTTCACTGTACTTGAGTATGTTTATTTGTCAGTCTGTTTTGACAGGTAATTAATTATATGCGAGCACCTGGAAGGGCGTGTTGATACGGCTGACGAGAGTGTCCAGGATATGCACGTTGTCATGGCGATGGAGGAGGATGAAGCTAAGGAAAGTCTGCAACAGAGCAGGTTCAGTAATGGTCCTTATGAAGAGATCCAAATACGCTGTGGTGGTCATCACTTCCTCTAGAGTCATCTACACACACACACGCGCACACACACACACACACACACACACACACACACACACACACACAAATACTTAGCTCAGGTGAATTCTACATAGAATGTAACATATCGGCTTTGTAATGTAATAATATATTAAAAGAATAATGCGTATTCAATTACTAATAGGTAATGTAACGGATTAAACGGAGGTTCAGCCCACTTTTTAGCATTCTTAGTTCCTGAAGCGTCACACTGACAGACATTCTGTCGCTTACTTTGTGCAGCGCGGGTCCTAAAACAGGAACCAGAAAGCCGTTAATGATGTAGCCAACCAACTGATCTCTGATGGACGGATGAGCCACCTGCAGGAAAGTAAAACTCGTTGCTTATACACGACTATGACTATACAGTGGACGTGAAATCACGCATCATCACTATGTCACTTTTACCTTAATGCTCTCACCTGCATGACGGCGTTACAGAACTCGAGTGAGTTGAGGAAGTGAACGAGAGCGGGCTCCTGCTGCCACTCTTCCTTCTGTATGCAGTGCCAGTCTTCACTGGGCACATCCAGCTTAGCAGGCAGAGACGAGTACAGACCACTCAGACCTGTGGCCAACACCTACACACAAAGAAAGGGAGGAGAAAAAACAAGACAGATTTACCACTGAATCAATAAAACAGAAATGGAAAAAACACCATATGGAGACATATAAAGAAGTAAGGAAGTATGTTGAGATACCAGATAGAAAAAATGGACAGAAAAAGGAGCTGGGAGAGATACTGGAGAGAAAAGAAATGTGTTTCAGTAAATAAAGAGATACCAGAAAGAAAACTGCGTTGTCCTACATTGAGTGACGTCAAATACAAGAAATTTCCGAATTCAAAAAACTGAATTGTGGTATATAAAGAGATACCGGACAAAAGTAGGTATTTAATGACGAGACAGCAGACAATACAGGATGTTGGAGAAAGAGAAATTCAATGGTTAACAAAAATTATGTGGGAAAACTAAAAATTACGGTAAAGAAGACAGCGATGTCATAAATAAAAATATACCAGACAGAAGAGGGTGGTGAAAATGAATTTATACCAGGCAGAAAGTGTGGTGGTAAATGAAGACATACTGAACAGAAGAAAGTATTCTGTGCTGTGACACGAAACAAAAGAAGTTGACAGTGTAAAGTGAAAGTGATACATTAACGAAGATGTTATTGTGGTAAATAAACAGATGCCCAGAAGGTGAAGGTGTTGTTGCAAAGACAAAGATATATCAGAACGTAAATTGAATGAAGCTGTACTGAGCAGACGAAGATGTATAAATGAATAGAAACTGCAAAGACCAATGTAAATGGAGAGAGACCGGACATGAGGTGTTGCATATATGAAGCAATACCAGACAGAATAACAAATGAAGAGATACTGGATAAGAGTAGATGATGTGTAAGTAAAAAGATACAGAGCAGGGCTATGTGTTGTGCAAACTAAGAGATACCAGACGGATATAGGTGACATGTAAATGAAGAGATACCGGACAGAAGAAGGTGCTGCATAAATGAATTGATAAGAGATAGATGAATGTGTTGTGTACACTAAGGGTTACCAGATGGAAGAAGGTAGTGTGCAAATGAATAGATACCAGACAGAAGAAGGTGGCGTGCAAATTAAGAGAGACCAGACGGATGAAGGTGGTGTGTAAATGAATAGATACCAGACAGAAGAAGGTGGTGTGCAAATTAAGAGATACCCGATGGATGAAGGTGTTGTTCAAATGAAGAGATACCAGACAAATTAAGGTGGTGTGCAAATAGAGAGACACCAGACAAATTAAGGTGGTGTGCAAATGAAGAGATACCAGACGAATTAAGGTGGCGTGCAAATGAAGAAATACCAGACGAATTAAGGTGGTGTGCAAATGAAGAAATACCAGACGAATTAAGGTGGCGTGCAAATGAAGAGATACCAGACAAATTAAGGTGGCGTGCAAATGAAGAGATACCAGACAAATTAAGGTGGCGTGCAAATGAAGAGATACCAGACAAATTAAGGTGGCGTGCAAATGAAGAGATACCAGACAAATTAAGGTGGCGTGCAAATGAAGAGATACCAGACAAATTAAGGTGGCGTGCAAATGAAGAGATACCAGACAAATTAAGGTGGCGTGCAAATGAAGAGATACCAGACAAATTAAGGTGGCGTGCAAATGAAGAGATACCAGACGAATTAAGGTGGCGTTCAAATGAAGAGATACCAGACGAATTAAGGTGTCGTGCAAATGAAGAGATACCAGACGAATTAAGGTGGCGTTCAAATGAAGAGATACCAGACAAATTAAGGTGGTGTTCAAATGAAGAGATACCAGACAAATTACGGTGGCATGCAAATGAAGAGATACCAGACAAATTACGGTGGCATGCAAATGAAGAGATACCAGACGAATTAAGGTGGCGTTCAAATGAAGAGATACCAGACGAATTAAGGTGGCGTGCAAATGAAGAGATACCAGACGAATTAAGGTGGTGTGCAAATGAATAGATACCAGACGAATTAAGGTGGTGTGTAAATGAAGAGATACCAGACGAATTAAGGTGGCGTGCAAATGAAGAGATACCAGACAAATTACGGTGGCATGCAAATGAAGAGATACCATACGAATTAAGGTGGCGCGCAAATGAAGAGATACCAGATGAATTAAGGTGGCGTGCAAATGAAGAGATACCAGACGAATTAAGGTGGCGTGCAAATGAAGAGATACCAGACAAATTAAGGGGGCGTGCAAATGAAGAGATACCAGACAAATTACGGTGGCATGCAAATGCAGAAATACCAGACAAATTAAGGTGGCGTTCAAATGAAGAGATACCAGACAAATTACGGTGGCATGCAAATCAAGAGATACCAGACAAATTAAGGTGGCGTGCAAATGAAGAGATACCAGACGAATTAAGGTGGCGTACAAATGAAGAGATACCAGACGAATTAAGGTGGCGTGCAAATGAAGAGATACCAGACGAATTAAGGTGGCATGCAAATGAAGAGATACCAGACGAATTAAGGTGGCGTGCAAATGAACATATAACCGGACAGAAGAAGGTGGTGTGTAAATAAAAATATACCAGACAGAAGAAGGTGTTGTACAAATAAAGAGATACCGGACAGAAAAAAAGGTGGTATGTAAATAAAGAGATACCGGACAGAAGAAGGTGTTGTGTGCGATGTGCTTGGCCACGCGCTGGTTGTCATTGCTCAGGGTCATGATTAGCAGCAGGGCGTCGCGAGCCTGCTGCCCGATCGCTCCGTCTCTGTGGATGAAGGGAACAAGGAGGGAAAAGAGCAGGAAGTTAGCGGCTCCCTGATCCTCACTGGAGTGGAAGAACAGCTCGAGGATGGAGGGATCATTGGACACAACGCAGCACAGCTGATGGAGGAGAAGAACAAGCTCATGCTCCACCTTGGAGGAAGCTGGAATGGCTGAAACAGAAAAAAAATTCCATAATCAACATTTATTAATCGTAAGACACCGTCCTGTGCACTCGTGTCTTGGAATTCATTGATTGTAAAGGGAACAAGTCCATGTGAATGAGCTGTTACTATAGAAACACACACATTCTGACCAATCAGATCAGAAGCGTAAGGAGAAGTTGGAATAGTCACCATTCTTTGACACATGGTTATATTATATTAGTTACACGACCCTTCTGTATCACAAAAAGCAATAAAGAAAGTCAGATGGACAAAAGACGAAAAAAAAAATTGACAAAGACTGAAAACAAAAACAAAAAAAGGGAATGAATAGCAGAAAGACCAAAGCAAAAAAAAAAGACAAGAAGAAAAGATAGTGAGGATAAAAGACTAAAAAAGACAAAATGAATGACAATGTAGAGATAAAAAGCGCAGTGATGAGCCTCACCCGTCTGGCCTGTGGCTGTCCCCGAGCAGGACGAGAGCAGCATCATGAGCGGCTTCAGAACGGGCTTGTGATGTAACAGCGGCTGCTTGGCCTGACCGATCAGCATCTCGTACATCTTGAGCTGCTCGAGCTTCGACTGCTCGGTGAAATCGCGCCTCAGGCTCCACACGAACAGGCGCTCCATCACGTTCTCCATGATGACAAACTCCAAAATGGGGCCCATGGCTCCGCCCACTCCGCTCTCCTCCTCCATCAAGAGGAGGAGCATGTGCTCTACGTAGTTCTGCACCGTGCTCGCCTCGTCCAGTGGGATCGTCCCGTGCCGGAGACCGTGAGCTCTGAAAGCGCTGACCCCGACGCCGAGGCTGAGGGAGGCTCCGCTGCTGCGCAAGGGGTCATGTTTCTCCAGGATCTTAACCACCTGATAAACACAAACAAATATTTACAGATATGCAGAGAATATTTATATACATCATTAATGATGCATGTTCCTTGTGTAAACACCTGAGCCCAGTGGTTCTTGAACACGATCATGCATGTCTCAGGGTCGACGCCCTTCGGGACCAGCGACTGGTTTCCTCGACTCCTATTGGCCACGGCTGACGCCATTACTGTGACATCACTGCATTCTGTTTAAAGGTAGATCGTGAAGCTGCTGGGAGACCTCCGGGGGGGGGGGGGGGGGGGGGGGGGGGGGGGGGGGGGGGGGGTGAGCGAGAGAGAGAGAGACAGAAAGAGAGAACATGTGCTTCCATTTTTTCTGTATTTTATTATGCATTTCTTTATTTACTTCCTTATTTACATTTATTTTGCATATTGCTTTTCTAACACCTCAGGTCACTTACTATTATTATTATTGTTGTTATTATTAAATGTAAGTTCTACTTAAACTTTTTTTAATGCCGTAAGCATTTCTCAGCGCTACCTGACTACCTTACCGCGTCCCAAACCGGCATACTGCTGTTCACACACCATGTACACTACCAGGTGTAATTCATACTATTTAGCAACCCTCCTAAGCATTTAGCAACGCCCTTCCAGTTGCCAGGACAACATTTCAACACTTTATCCCAACAGGAATACGTTCAGAAGCGTACAAGCCACTCGGGTGACATGACCAGCCGTAACCTCATCGGAGAGAGAGCGAGCTCCTGGGATTCGGGTTTTATGTCGCGAGTAATGCCGCCTCCTTTCTTTACAGGCTTGCATTTCGTTCCTCTCCGTCTGCGCTAAAACAGAAAAAGGCTTAAAATCGCTCACACACTTCTTAAGGGGATTTTCCTAAGAAGTGTGTGAGCGATTTTAAGCCTTTTTCTTCCTCCTCTCGGCCTCCTTAAAGCTATGACAGGAATGTCTGCGCAGGAGGAAAAAAAAAAAAAAAACACAGACTCGACAAAACACCAGCGATCCTTCAGTGAAGGCTGAACTCGATCCCAGAATGCACTCTGACTCCAGCTGAGAATTTCAAACACACAGGGATCAGATGTCACACCGCGCTCATGAGAATGCCTCACGAAGGTGACACGAGGAACACGTGTGCTAACTCACATGGTTCTGAGGGCAGAACTGGATTCGGACGACTACAGACCGTCCCGTGTAGGCGTGTTTTATGTAACGGCATACGAGTGTGTGAGAGCTTGTATGTGAATAAACACAAGATTAAAATCTCATCAGCGCTTCACAAGAGGCGACCTTGTTATATAGTGCACGCATGTGTGTGTGTGTGTGTGTGTGTGTGTGTGAAAATCTGCAGTGTAAATGAGTCGAGCCTTCATGTGTATATAAATATTATTTTTAACATGTGTCATGTCTGAACCCAGAGCGAATAAACAGAGGAACACATACACAGCTACTCCGTACATGCTGACTAATACACAACAGATTAGACTGAAGTCCCTTCCTACCTGCATGTGGACGTTTCTGCGAGCTCCTGTTGGTCCGAAAGCGTCCAATCCGCTCACGCGCTCAGTCTCGGCATCATGTGAGAAACCGGCAGATCAGAATGGATCAGATCTGTCAGGATGAAAAAGTGCTTGAGTGAGGGAGAAGAGTTCTTCTCTAAAAGAAAGAGTGAGTGTGTGAGCAAGTGTGTGTGTGTGTGTGTGTGTGTGTGTGTGTGTGTGTGTGTGTGTGTGTGTGTGTGTGGAGGCCTAAGAGGAAGTGACCAGATGGAAGCGAGGTGTGAGTAAGAGAGTTTGCATGTTTACAGAGAAGAGAGTAGACAATGAGGGAAAAGCAAGAAATGAGGAGGGTGTGTGTGTGTGTGTGTGTGTGTGTGTGTGTGTGTGTGTGTGTGTGTGTGTGTGTGTGTGTGAGTGTGAGAGAGAGAGAAAGAGAGGGAGATGAGAGATCATAAGCAAGAAACAATGAAATTGCGCAAGCTGTATTTCTAATGAATGAAGCTACATTTAAAGTCAAACACACAAACCCCAAAACACACATTAACTCCACCCCCAGAGTAACTCCGCCCAAAAAAACTAACCCCACCCCACATACTAGCCCCACCCCATACTAGTCCTATTCCACTAACTCCATCCCTATTCCAAATACTAACACCCCAGCCCCACACACACTCTCACCCCAGCCCCACACACACTCTCACCCCAGCCCCACACACACTCTCACCCCAGCCCCACACACACGTGTTTCAACCAGACATGTGTTTCAACGTTTTCTAATCGTGAAAAGCACAATCCATTAGAACAACCAAAAGGACACCATTACAAATTATAAGAATAAGACACTCTTGTGCTACAAAACACAAATTGCTATTTTATAATAATAGTGCTTCACATTCACACTCATTCCAACATCAAGTTCTTTCCAAAATGAGGACGTGGTTAAAAGCGGGATTAGAATAACATCCAGGAAATGCCGGAATGCAAATCTCCATAGCCATATGTGTGTGTGTGTGTGTGTGTGTGTGAGAGAGAAAAGCAGACCCAAACAGAACGACTGAGTAGAATTACTGGGTGTGCATGTGCGTGTTGACTTTACTTCAGGATAATTACGCGACTTTACTTTAAGATAATTACGCTCTCATCCGGGACGTCCCTGATAATATCAGAAAGAGAACGCGAGGCGGGATGAGAATCCACAAGCGCCGGGTAGAGAGACATCAATCGGTCTGCATCGGCCTTTGTACTATACAGGTACGATAATCATCCGGCACGGTGCGAGCGTGTTCAGTTTCAGAGAGACTGACGGTGAGAGATGCATCGTGTCGCTTACATTCGGTCAAATTTCCCACAATTGCAAGAACACAATGAGAGCAGCCCTCTTTCATCCCTCCATAGAGGCACACACCCGTCATCTTGGGGTGTGAACCTGGATTTATTCACACAAACACAAGCACACACACACACACACACATCCTGTCCCTGTCAGTAATATCACACTCAACCTCGCAACTTTTCCTACAATTTATAAACCATTTGTTAATGTTTCCGCTCCTAAAGTCTGTAGAACCTTTTTAAAGCATCGGCTTTTTGTAAACAACGCAGTTTACACGATAAGTGACGAGACACAAGATAATTTCTCATGAATAAGCGACCACGTGGTGACCGCTATAATGACTCCACAAAACGTCTAAGGGTGGGCTGTGGTGTCTGGCATTCCAGTGTGGTGCTGTAGGTTGGCCTTTGACTTTGGATTGGACTGGACTTGGATCTCGAGCTTTTTGCCTGCTGGGCCCGGTGTGCAGCGCGCTGTGGTGCACTGGGTGTTCTACTGCCGTTTTATCGTGGCCAGCATTGACATGCCTGTATTTGGTGATTTTTGGCATCGTGCAACGCTGGTAGAGACGTACCCCAAAAGACATGCAGCTGTAATACAGCAAAAGGTGGTTCTACAAAGTGCCACTTTGTGTCCTAATAAAATGTGGAAAAGTTCAAGGAGTATGAATACTTGCTTTAACTGTAAGACTAAGTGTGTGTGTGTGTGTGTGTGTGTGTGTGTGCGTGTGTGTTTAGGTATCAGTAGAACCTGTTCCTCAGAAAGTTAAGCCGGTTTAAAGCTGGGTTTGTCTCCCCACACTGTTCAAGGGCGTGTTGTTTACACAGTGACCTGTAGAACCATTACATTTCAGTCACACACACTTTTACTATCAGTATTACCATACAAAACAAAACACACAATTTTACACTCGTGTATTAAAAAAAGAAAGCCATTTATTTATTCTATTTACTACTTTTTTTCCTCAAAAATCCTCAAAAATTCCGTGCTAATATTATTGGAAGATTTTTAAAAAATTTTAAGTCATTCATAAAAAATAAAAAAATTTCAAATCTTTATTTGCAGAGAAACTGTGCAACACTCACTATTTCCCCGAGGTAAAAAATATAAGGCTGAAATCCATCCTGTTACCCATCGTTTACCGTTTACCAAAACTACTGACAAAAAAAATTTACTTAGATTTTTTTTTTCCTACCACACAAATCCTCAAAAGATCTAAAAAGTTATACTTCTTTTATACATCTATAACTTGTCAAGACGTTATCGATTAGGTTCAAGTTAAATGTAAGGTTCAACTTGAAGGTAGAGTTAGAAATAAAGTTAAAGAGACAACGTTACTTAGTAAACTAGAGGTAAGATTAAAGTTTGTGAACATTTAAGTTACATTAAAGTCAAAGTTGGAGAGAAAGTTAATGTTAAAGTTAGAGATAGCAATATGGTTAAAGTTCGAAATAAATTTGGAGATAACGTTAGCTATAGAGATAAAGTTAAAGATAGGAGATAGGATTAAAGTTAAGAGGTTAAGTTAGAGATAAAGTTAAGGTTAAAGTTGGAGGTAGGGTTGGGGGTAAATTTGGAGGTAAATTTAAAGTTAGGGGTAAAGTTAAGATTAAAGATAAAAATTTTAACTAAAAGGTAAGGTTAAAACTAAAATTAAACCTAAACGGTAAAGCAAATTTACAGATGTGATTAAAGTTAAAGAATAAGATACAGTTCAATGGAAAGTTAGAGGTGACATTCAAGGGAACTTTATGCTTAACTCTAACATTACAGTAAGTGATTGAAGCTAGAAATAAAACATGAATTAAAGATCATTTTTGAATAAAATTCGGTGGATCAAATATTGGAAAAGAAAGAATTTCAAATTCCAATTTGAAATGTACCAAAACATTCTTTCTTTCATCACGTTCAGCAGGACCCTAACACAATAATCTCACACACACACTCCCTTCCTTCTGCAGACTTATTTGGAGAATCAAACAGTTATTATTGTCTATCAGACTTATGGTGTGGCTATGACCTCTGACATTACTCTATTACTCACACACACACACAGACGCAGTTTCACACAAATGCAAATTCAGTCTCATTTACATAACCAGGAAACCAAACCTTACACCTGATAGGTGGGATTTATGCAACATTGTTAACTTGCCAACCATAACCTTTGAGATAAAAAACAATCAAAGAACATGCATACAATAAGAACACACATATAAACACACACACACACACACACACACACACAAAGGATAGCGATTGTGCACAAAACAGCCTGCACTGTGCAAGATAAAGACATGGTGGTGTCCCGAACAAAGAGTGTATCAAAACCTTACACCACACCTCGAGTTAGCTTGCTAGCCCTGGACGCAACACACGGCTGTGTCCCAATCCAGACTATTGCACAAGTGTCAACAGCTGACCTGGGCTTTCGTTTCCTTTGTAATACCCCTCCTTTATCACGTCTCGGTTGTGTTCCAAACAGCCACGCTAGACAACCGGAGGGGACACGAAACATTCTTTTAATTCTAGATAACTGTGTCTAACTGGTGAATCGTGCAGACGTGTAGGCGAGTTCTGACAACCATCAAGCGGGTGCTATCTTTACCCAGAGGCATAGATAAACGCCTGTGTGTGCGTGTGTACATGCATATGTGTGCATGTGTGTGTGTGCATACAGTACAAAAGGAAACAGAGCACACATTGTGCACCTAGAGCCCCACCCTACTCACTACATTTAGGATTAAACTCAAATTACTTTCTTTTTTTTTTTTTTTACTTTATAAGACTGTTAGTCCTTTATCCCTGTCTGAATGGCCACTGGCTGTGTTCCAAATCAGGACTTAGGATAATTAGAAGAGCTGCCCTACGGTATTAGAACAGTGTAATAGCTTAACATTAACGTGGGTAAAAAATTAATTATCCTAAAAGAAATTGCAGAATACTTTAAGACTTTGGAATCTTTGAGGTTTCACATACATATTTATATGAATAAATAATGTTTACAAGTATAAAATACAAAAATGTTTCAACAAACTGCATCTGCTTTAACTGGAGAGTCAAAACTTCTAACAAACTGAAGTTTATCTGATGTAGCCTAGTGAGTACAGAATACCCATAATGCCCTGCGCCGTTTAAAGACATTTACACGAGAACATTGTCAGTGACTGAGATTAGATTTTTAAACCCTAGACATCAATCAGTCACTTTTATACCTCAAACATCATACACACCCACACACACACACACACCTACATTATCAAATATTTTTATATTGTTTTCAACAATAAATTCAAATATAATAAAATACATTTTAAAAACTCTTCAAAGAGTAGAAAGTATTTATGACTGACATGATGGATGAACAGATGGAGTTCATGGATGGATAGATGGAAGATTGGAGGGATCTCATGAACTAGAATAGACGGATTGGACGATAAACTGGACGGTGGATTGGATCTGATGGACTGAATGGATGGATGGATGTTTGGAAAGATGGTCGTTCCTGATTTTTCTTTCTTTCTACGCTGTAAAGCAAAATACACAATAATCTCCTCTGAACAGTTGATAGTGAGATGTATATCTGCTACTTCTGCTCTGTAAAGCTTCATAACGGCTCTAATCTGAGGTGCTGGTTGTTAATTGGTGATTTCTGAGGCTGGTGACTCTAAACTCAGAGGTCAGTTTTGGATGCTGTATATGTATGTATGGTTGGATGTAAAGGTAGAGGTAAAAATAAAATTTGAGATAAAGTTAAGGTTAGAGATACAGTTCAAGTTGGATGGATAGATGTTTGGAGGGATGGATATACAGTAGGTATCTATATCTAGATGGATGGATGGATTGATGAATGGATAGAGTTGGATAAAGCTGAATATATAGATGTATGGATGGATGGTTTGATGGACAGGTAGATATATAGATGAATGGGTGAATGAATAACTGGATAATGGATTGGATAAGTTAATGTAATGAAGTATGGATGAATGGCTTGATGATTTGAATGGAATGATGAGTTTGACAATGCTTGAAATTGGATGAACGGGAAGGAACGGGAATAAACATGAAAATAAAATAGTAACAGAGAAGAATTTAAATATTATGGGTTTGTTATATGGTAGTTCAGATGCATGGACAAGACAGATGAGGGGATGGATGGATGGATGGATGGATGGCAGGACAGCTGGGGTGGATGCGTGGCTAGATTGATACGAGTAGACTGGATAGATGTAAAGGAACAATAAGAAGGAAAGGACATCATTTATCAGTTACAAAAAGATATGAAGAATGTGTAACAACTTAGGATTGTTTCTCCACCATTAAGCAGACCTTTCCTGTAACTCCCTGATTACATTAAAGAAAATATAAAGTAATATGATTTTTTTTCTTGATATGATCTTTATATACAAGTACAATTTAAACACAACACTTCGTAATGCACAGTTTGCTCCAAGTGCACACATCTGTTTTGTAAAAGAGTCAGGATCCTTTTAATTAACCGATTAATATCTTACACTTACACTGAGGAGCAGAGAGCCGATCAGAACAAGGCGCAAGATTCTGCTGCTTGATGCCAGAAAAGTGCAGAACAAGCAGACGTGTACCTGAGGCTGGCTGATGTTATATAACATGCTGGGGGACTTAAAAGGAACACATGGATCTGGAGGTCAAGAAAAGGTCAGCTTGTGGAGAAACCAGGCTTGTGCAGCACTCAGAGAGAGAGAGAGAGAGAGAGAGAGAGAGAGAGAGTGAGGGAGAGAGAGAGAAAGAGAGAGAGAGAGAGAGAGAGCACCTTGTTGTAAATTATGCAACCTCAAACACACCTACTGCAGAATTGTAAATAAAAAATGACTGGCATAAAATATTAATGCAATGCCTTCTGAGCTGATAGTAACCCCTATTTACTTTCTCTTTGTGATCGAATGTAATACCAAGTAATCAATTTCACGTAAAGACATAAATGTAAACAAATTAATAAATTAATAATAATAATAATAATAATAATAATAACACAGTAATGAGATGTAAAATTCTCTCTCTATAGATGTAGAATTCTCAAATCTGATTGGCTAGGTGGCGTTGAAGCATTTTCTGCAACATCGTCTCGGAAGATAGTGATTGTAACTTAGTGACAACTTGTACGACTTATTACACGTGCTGGCGTTTTGTTTTTCTGTCCGATTTATGGAAGGAGTCTCCAGTGTCACTGTTTTAACATATTTGTTACTTTTTTATTTTTATTTTTTAAAAGAAAGCTAAACAATAAAGAGGCAGCTGTGAAAATATAAGTGATAAAAAAATATCTCACTTGTCTCAGAGACAACATACGACTTTAACTGTAGAGGTGAAAATTGTCATTTTTTATTATTACAAAAATTGTTAGAGATTACTATCGCATTTATTCCCATTTAACGACCATGGTGGGACAGCTGGTCAACATTCACACAAACACACACGCGCTATGAGCAATTCGGGAACGCCAATTAGTCTAACCTCTGGGAGGAAACTGGAGAACCCGGATGACAGGAACCACGCACTGGGAGAACATGCAAACTCCCGAGGCGGGGATCGAACCCTCAATCCTGGAGGTGCGAGGCTGAGTGATCGAAAAAGTAGATGAGATAAAGATGAAGTTTTTCAACTCCAGCACGTTAAAATTCACTTATACCACTTCTGGGGAAAATATGAAGTAATCCCAGTAAAAAAAAAAAAAAAAAAATTTATCAGTTTATTAAGTCTTTTCTAATTAATATCTATTGGTGCAGGTGTTTGTTTACATTAAAAAAAGAAGATTATTAAAGGCTTATTATAAAGTAGATTATTAAATCCGGCTTACAACTGTTCATCATTTTTATTCAACATTTTGATTTCACTTATGGTGCAGGTTAAACTTCAGGCGAATGTCCAAGTAGAGCAAAAGTTTAATTAAATTCTGTCCAGCGGTCGATTTTGACGCATTAAAACTGGTTTATAATTTGCTCATACTGTAACTTCACTTCATTTTGATTTCATTTCTGGCGCAGGTTTAACTTAAGGCAAATACCTAAGTACGGGCAAAGTTTTAGTAAATTCCGTCCGGCCAGCTTTGTGTGATGCTGTGACAAAATCTGGCTGGACAGACATACGGACATACAGACAGATTTTTTTTTTTCTGGTTTTATGTCCTCCAATGTACAGTATGAAACGTAAAGATATCGTTGAACAAACCATTTATTTTATTTATATGCTGCACCGTTCACCTCCGGATATAACGACACCAAAAGTATAATAATAAATAAATAAATAAATAAATAAATAAATAAATTTTAATGAAATGAAAATGAGGTATGGAAACCTTTAACTTCAGCTTTAAAAACATTACCCTGTGCTTTCCCTTCCTGCCGGGGACCGAGTGCATCCTCAGGGCGTCTCTGAAGGCTCCCATGGAGATTATTTCCCTGAATGGTAAATGTCAGTAAAATGAGCCGCCTGCACCTGTCTACCTGCTCAGGTGTGCTTCCAGGAAATAAAAAAAATAATAATAAAATAACCTATTCTCATCATTTATATTTGAATAAAAACCACAAACTAGACACACTAACCCTGCAAACAAGTGTTTGATCATGAGAGCAGCTTGTTGTTTACAGACACAGTCCACAGACTCACCTGTCCCCAGGTAACTCCTGTCCTATAGACGGCTGTGTGTCCTCACTCGGTGCTCTGCGCTGTCCTCCTCCTCCTCCTCCTCCACAGCTTCTGCTGCTGTGTGTTAAACACTCTCCTGTCCTCTCCTGTCCTCTCCTGTCTCACTCTCATGGAGGATTAAAACTCCTCGTCGGGAAATCCAGGGCCTCCGTCTCGCGCAGCCTCGAGCGCACGCACACCTCACCTCGGCGCTGATTGGACGCGCACGCCAAGGTAAGGCGACGGCGAGACCACGCCCCCCGGCGCATGCAAATAAGTGGCCATGTAATCTAAGCCACGCCCAGCTCTTGGTGTTGACGTGTGTGTGTGCGGAGAACGTTTCAAGATTAAAAGTCTTCATTTTCCCACAAGCTGTCGTTTAAAAAAAATAAATAATAAGCCGATTATTCGAATTTTAAAAATGCCGTAACAGGTGTAGTAATAAATGTGTTTGCATTTTATTTTTTCAGTTTATTTGTTTGATTTGTTTGTTATTATATTACAGAAATGCTAATAACAATGAAACTAAAATATATATCTCTTGCCTCGCCCTCTAATAAACCTGTTTGTTTGTTTCTATATATGACATTAAAATAGATTAATTAATATATAAATTAATATAAATATTAAAGACCCAAAAGATCTGTCTTACCTTGTCTTTTAATAAACATGTTTGTTTGTTTGCTTGCTTGTTTGTTTGTTTGTTTGTTTGCTTGTTGATATTTGGCATCAAAATAGCTAAAATATTGAATGCAAAAAAAATCTGTAAGTTATATCATACCGTGTCCTTTAATAAAACTATTTGTTTTTTTTTGTTTAGTTTACTTGTTTGTTTGTTTATATGACATCAAAATAGATAAACTAATTAATAAAACAAATATTAAATTATATTCCTTACCTTGCCCTCTAAGACGTGCTGGTTTGTTTGTTTTTTGCTTTTTTAGCTACTTTGTTACTTGGTTTGTTTATTATTTTATGAAATAGAAATAGAATCTAATAAATATGTTTAAACAAATATAGTTTATAAATAGAGGTAAACTAATTTCCTTATATGTATTAACTTTATTTCATTTATTAAATGATATTTTGATGATGACTAACAGTTATATTAACAAACAATTTTAATGAAGAAACCTTGAATGTTTAGCCGACCTCAACCTTTTAAAATGTTTTTTCATTTCTATATTATTATTATTATTATTATATAATATATATATATATATATATATATATATATATATATATATATATAAATGATTACTCACATATTATGAACATACGATTCCCAACAATTGTATTTTTTATACAGAATCAAACAAGTATATACAATTTTATGCTTATATGTTGCATGAAACTCTTAAATAAGTAATTAATTTTTTTTAATAGTTTTTATAAACAATATAAAAAGTGTCATTCAATTAATGTTTTATTTAGAACTTTTGCTTAGTATTGTGCAAAAGTCTCGACTCAGGGACTGGACTGGAAATGAGAGCCTGGAGGTCTTTTCCTCAAGACTACCTTAGAGATACAAGAATGTCTGAAGATTTGTAAACAAAATAGAAAGAAATAATATGGGGGGGGGGGGTACTTTTGCACAGTGCTCCATATAAAGTCAGATTTATGTAAAAACTTTTTTTTGTTTGTTTGTCTTGTTTGTTATGCAGGAGTTTGTGTATGACGTGTGTAATGTGTCCGCCATCTGGTGGATAGGGAGGAGTACTGCAGGGGGGTGTAACCTTGGCCTTCCAAAAATGAATATAAAATCCTCTCACTCTTTACACTCAGGTTACAATCATTTCAGTTCAATAAGCATTTTTTAAACTATCTTACTTTGAAGTTAACAAACATATAGAGAGATTAGTGGCTGTGTGTGCGTGTGCCTTCTTACATTCAGCATAATTTGATATAATATAAAGTATCTTATCAGTGTTTAGAAATGTGTTTAGTTTAACATGTACAGTATATTAAATGCAACTTATTACAAGTATTTATTAACACCCCCCCCCCACACACACACACAATCTCTCTCTCTTTCTGCTCAGTAGTCATTTGTGAATTAATGTTTGTCTTTGGGTGTGTAACCTCCACTCACTCACACACACACACACACACACACACCAACACACACACAAGCACTTTTCCTTTACTTCCAGTTTATTCATGGATAAAAGTGAGGACATTATTTTTTTCCTTTTCCCCCGGCTGCTCCGGCAAAACAAGAAAAGCAGGTGTGTGTGTGTGTGTGTTTAAAGACTTGCTGATGCATACACACACACACACACACACACACACAGTATGAGGAAAGTTTCCCCGTGCACCGGTCATATTGCCTTCACTTATGTAAACAGGTGCGATGAGATGCCATTGCATTTAAATGCTAAAGGTGTGTGAGCCGTACTTCCTGATCACCAGCATTCCAGTCGATCAAAACAAGGCCACACTCTCCAGCTTTACTCATCAGCACACAATCACTCACACTCACACACACACACACACACACACACACTGTGGAGGAATATCACGCCTGACGTCTGTGGTTTTTGGGGTGAACATCAGGTAGGATCATGTTTGATTTGGTCGTTTGGTGAAAATATAAACGGCTGTAAGCTGTACTGTAATGTTGTTTTTGGATTTCTGCTGATATTAAATTACATCTCGTGTGTGTCTGTGTGTGTGCAATGACTTTTAATGAGCTTTAGTGACAAAAATGTGTTTAACGCTCCAGAAAGGTCAAGGAATCTCTTTATCATATCATCAATCGTTGACGATTAAAATACATCGATTAGGCCTGTATGGAAGACTTCAAACTGTGTAGTTGGGCTTACGGATCTGTCGGGTAGTACAAAAGTTATCATTACTTTATTAATAACGTGTACATTATGCCAAAACCGGAATATGAGAATGACATTGGAAAACTATGGAATGCTTTAAAAAATGTGCTTTTTTTTAATCATAGAAAGAACCGAAAACACAATAAAAACACATGGTTGTGTGTGTCTATGCTATTTCTTTCATTTTATGGTTTTTCACTCGGTCATGTTTGTATACTTGGTTAGAATTAACTAAAATTCAGGTCATCATATGGCCTAGGTTGTGCTGAAAAAAAGGATACGTCGCTCTGTATTGCGCAATCCGAGCCCTATGTATACAGGATACCCTATATATATATATATATATATATATATATATATATATATATATATATATATATATAGTATATATATTTAAAATTATAAACCATATTTATATGGTATATATATATATATATATATATATATATAGTAAATATCCTGTATATCCTGTATACATAGGGCTCGGATACAGTACTGTGCAAAACCCTTAGGCACCATATTATATGTAGTAGAAATTTTGTTTAACAAAAAAAAAAAAAGTTTAACAAAATAAGTTTTATAAGTTCTAAGTAAAACAGCTGTTAGGTTTTACTGAGCATGCTGAAGAATATGAGTTCTTTTGGTGACTTCATCACACTCGCTCCGTTAATATCAGAGCCAAGAGGAAGACAGGAAGATGGCAGCGTGGAGGATTTAATCAAACAAAGACAGAGAGTAGAGATAACACATTTAATATAATACAAAATTAATAAAATCAATACCAACACCCACTTTTGCATTACTTTCAGTACAGCCCTCGTTATGATAGAGTTCAAACCTTTTCCATAGCCTGGATTTCATATTTCAACTTCATCAGTCTACACCTTTATCCTATTGGGTTTCTCTTTATCCTGGTCATTAGGATTAGGAACGTATCAGCATTAAGATTGCTTGGGCACGTGATGGGAGCAACCCAGTGTAACAGTCCAGCCTGTTTTTGAGTGGAATGAGGATCATGGTGTATGATCATCCAGCCGGTACCTTTAGGAAGCAGACCCTCTAAGGGGTACAGTACCTATGAAGCAATGCTACAGTATAATACTGGGAAAGATCTACGCTAACCTGAGCGAGTGTTGAGATGTTAACACGAATCACACAAAACAAAGACTCCATTCATCTACGGTGTGTGTAGGCGTGTTACTACGTATCAGTTGGAAATCAATAGTTTCCTGTAAGAGCTGGCTCATTAAAAAAAAAAAAACACCTACACACACATTGATTAAGTTTTTGAATTGCACCTCCCCACCCACTCTGTGAACAAATGGCTCGATCCAGTTTGACATTGTGACATAATGTATTTGTCTTTAGATTGTCTGTATGAAAGACTCGATAAGAATGTGCAAGTTAGCTGGAATAGAGTGCGCTTCCAGTATATCGTCAGGTATGTACAGTAGAAGGAACGGCCTTGGAGGAGGAATCTCCACAACAGCCTTGTTTTTCAATACAACTCAATTTTATTTGTGTAGCGCTTTTAACAATTTACATTGTCGCTTTACACAATCAAAAGTATTATCGAAGGTTGTATGGAATGTGGACGTGTATGAATCAAATCGATCAGATTGTCCCCGATGAGCAAGCCGAGGACAACGGCGACAGCGGCAAGGAAAAACCCCCTGAGATGGTAATAGGAAGAATCCTT
Organism: Clarias magur; assembly: GCA_013621035.1. Classification (NCBI taxonomy): domain Eukaryota; kingdom Metazoa; phylum Chordata; class Actinopteri; order Siluriformes; family Clariidae; genus Clarias; species Clarias magur. The sequence goes on along the minus strand of QNUK01000095.1, from coordinate 1,066,947 downwards.
TAAGGGAACCCATCCTCATTTTGGTGATAACGGATATCAGGGATTGATTTGTATCACACTGTGTGAGACTGGAAGTTCAATATAACAGGATATTATAAAAGTTTAAGTTAAGGATTGTCTTCGTGGGAAAACTGGAACCGTCCCGAGTCACCACATGCACCCCAGGCACCCCAGTGTTTCACTAGTGTGTGAATACCATGAAGTTCCATCCATGAATTGGACTGCCTGTCTGATTCACATCTAAAACGCCGGCCTCCCAGGAACCCCATTAATGGCCCAAACATGTGGAAATGCCTTAGAGCAAGGTCAGGACTGTTCAGGCGATGTAACAATAACTCCCGGCAAATTAATTGACACCTTTGTTCACCATAAATTTCGTTACATCGCATCAACAACTAGCCATGAGTGCACACACTGAGAGCTGTGAATAATAAGGAAAAACTACATCTGCTTAGGCATTTCTTGCATTAGAACAGACAATAAATGGTATTTATAGACTGCAAGACATGTTAAACATGTTAGTCATGCTGTGCTGACAACACTAACAGGTTCCTTTGGTATGTGGTTCAAACTACATTCGTTGTTTTAACCTTTAATCAAGTGAAGAACCACGTTTGATAATGTACAGTATCAGTACCGAAAAAAAAAACACACACATATGTGTAGGAAAATAAGTATTTTTGTACATGTTTATTTAAAAATATGTGTGCCTTTAATCATGTATACTGTAGGTGTGTGTGTGTGTGTCTGTACGTTATTGGTTAATAGGTAGCTGTCACACAGTAAATTAGCCTACACAGGTTTTGCTACATGCTTTGTGTATAGATCACATAGTTTATGCTTATGTGTGTGTGTGTGTGTGTGTGTGTGTGTGTGTGTGTTCATCTTCTCTGTCATACCTCAGCCGCCACCATCTTATGACCAGGTGATCAAAGAAATTCTCTCAATCTCTACAGCGTCTTCTCAACTATTACTGTTGTGACGAGTTTTGCACAGCTGCGATGCAGTCAAGATTTACTTTAGATTTTCACTAATTCCATCTTAGAATATCAGCTCTGTTAACTTCCAGGTTCTGGGGTTAAATCCCAAATACCGTGCTAAATGGAAAGCTAGTGCACTCTATGTAGGGTGTACAATCCCTTGTTCCACACACTAAGTAGTGTTATGTGTTTATTTAAAATAAAATATTAAACTAAAATTGGCTAAAGATAATAACTAACTGTTGCTAGCTGCTAATCACAAATGATGAAGCTAATAATTTGCAACCGCTAACATCAAATTAACCCAAAGGGTTCAATAATGGAATCCTGTCAAGTTTTGTCAAATTTAATAATAAAAACAAATACATTAAATAATAATGATTAAAAACATAATAATTAATAAACACTTCTTGAAATGTGTGTGTTTAGAAATTTGGATCTGAAACTATTAGCATGGTGCTAATTATGTCCTAATACAACACAGATTCATCAGTATCAAAATGTGGTAATAAATGAACAAAGCATGCTAATGCTGCTAACCATGAGTAAGGGCTACTTAAGAAGCAGTTAGCATAAATGTATGTGCTAATATGTGTAATATGATTAATTGTTTTATTCCAGGACAAAGCTGTTCCTTATTGGTATAATAATAATATAAAACTGTATAAAAACCTAATTCCTTGCTTTGTTTATCTGCTAGTCGTGACATTGCCATTTTCTGTTTGCTGCTAATATGTGTATAGAGGCATTAGTTCTAGTTCAGTTAGCTAAAAGGTGTCTCAGTCAACAGCTGAATTATATATTTAAATAACTAAATGTGAAGTGATATTAAGTTGTGTGAGAAATTTTGTTCCAGCAGCTTTCAAAAGAATTAGGAGTATTTTGGAAGTGATAAATCTGTGGTGTATTAGGACACAATTAGCATCAGGCTAATAGTCTCAGATCTAAAATTCTAAACACCCACATTTCAAGATATATTTTTTTCTTTTTCTTATCATTATTACTTCATTTTATTTTTATGTTAAATGTGACAGGATTCCATTTTTGAATCCAATGGGTTAATTTGATGTTAGCGTTGGCTAATTATTAGCTCCAGCATTAGTGATTAGCAGCTAGCAATAGGATGATGTTTGGGGTATGTTTTGCTATCTTTAGCCAATTTTATTTTAATATTTTATTTATTGTTAGTAATTTTAAGTGAACCAAAACAAAGTTAAAGTCAATAAAACCTCAATCTCTGAATCTTTATTTTTGTGTGTGAATTTTAACACTCTTAACCCAGAGTGTTCATTATCATCATCCTGTTTGGGGCTGGAATGATATCAAGTTGATTTTGAATTAAAGATTATTTTTATATTCATTTAATTCTTTCAGAGTTGACAGAGAAGCCCACAAGCCTAAGAAGACATTTTAAATAAAATGATCCACATGCATCAGTAGAGAAGTATTTAACAGAACACCTGGAGTTTTTTTTTTTTTAACTACTTTTGACTCTAAAAGAACCTGATTGAGAACATGGCCGCCATTCACAGCGAGCGCAACATCCGTGCTAAGATCCAGGAATTTGAGAAACAGCTAATCACTGACGAGATCAGCGCTCCGACGCCACGACCCCGAAACGTTCCACGGCCAGCTGTAGCACCGAAACCCTCCACGGTTCAGAGAGCCTCCAACAGCAGCAGCATAGAAGAAGAAGACACAAACACGCAGACCTTTGTAGGGAACAGTTATAATGAGGTGATCGGTTTGAACAGCACTCCAGTGGCTCCAGCACAGAGGCCAACGATGCCAAGAAAACCATCGCTAACCTCGAGCGATCAGGTCAAACCCCAACCTCTGATCAAACCGCCTCCTCCGTCGTCCCGCCCCTCGCTGCGCAGGTCTAGACCCCAGAACAACCAGGAGGAGGACGCTGTCTTCAACACGCCTACATTACCTCCGCGAACCGTGTATAATGGTCATCAAAACGTCAGCAGTCACAACAGCATCCGAGAGAACGAATACGTGGACACTCCTGTTAGTAAGTCACATTACGTCACATGTGCTCCATGGCAGAAAGGCGAAAATAAACAAAGAGAAAAAAACAAAAATGTGAATGGATGGTTGGTGTATTCTGTAGATGGTATTGATGAAAGAAAAGAAAGAATGAAAGAAAGAAAGAAAAAAGAAAGAAAAACCCAGAGAAACAATGGAGTCATGAAATAAATAAAGAAGAAAGCAAATTAAATCAAATCAATAAATGAAAGAAAGGTAAAATAGAAAAAAATAAAGCATAGGTTGAAAGACGAAGGTTAGGAAGGACAATGTATAATAATAGAAAAAGCTAATTAAATTTTAAAAAAAAATCAGGAAACATCTGGATGGAAAGGTGAAGTAAAAAAGAAAGAAAAAAATTAAATGGAGAAAAGAGAAAGAAAGAAAAAAATTGAGAGAAATTGAGTAAAAATATAAAGGCAGATATAAGAAATTACCAAAAAAAACTGAAAAGTTGGATGGATGGATGGATGGATGGAATGTGCAATGAAAGAAAGGTAGAAAATTAAATTATGATGAAAAAAATTAAAAGCACACTATAAATAGAATGGAGGGATTGAATAAATAGGGAAAAAAAGAACGAAAAAACAAGTTGCAGGGATTAGTAAATAAAAAGAAAATAGAAAAAAAGAATAGACAGGTAGATAGACAGATACTGTAGTGGTGTCATGTAAAGAGAGAAAAGTATCCTAATGACCTAATAATATAATAATATAAATGAATAAAAAGAAAGAAAGAAAGAATATAGAGAGACAGAGAGAGAGAGAGAAAAGAAAGACACTCACTCATCATCTATACCGCTTAATCCTGTATTCAGGGTCACGGGGGGCCTGGAGCCTATCCCAGGAGACTTAGGACACATGGCAGGGTACACCCTGGACAGGGTGCCAATCCATCACAGGGCACAGACACACACACATACACTCACTCATTCACACACTACGGGCAATTTGGGAATGCCAATCATCCTAACCTACATGTCTTTGGACTGTGGGAGGAAACCGGAGTACCCGGAAGAAACCCACCAAGTACGGGGAGAACATGCAAACTCCATGCACACAGAGACAGGAATCGAGCCTGGCCGGGGATCAATCCGGACCCTGGCGGTGCAAGGCGACAGTGCTAACCACTACACCACCGTGCTGCCCGAAAAGAAAGACAATGAAAGAAAAAAAAATGGAAGTGCACCAGAGGAAGAAAAAAAGAATAGAAAAATAAATGAAATCAAACTAGAAATGAGGAAAGAAGGAAGGAAGATGAAAAGATGAAGACCAGACAGACAGACAGACAGACAGACAGGGCAGTAAAATGTATACACAGTAATGATGTGTGTTGTGACTGAGAGTTAAATGAAAGTGTGTAACTCGAGTCTTGTTTTGCTCCTGATCTCCGCAGGTCCCGCCTTCCCCAACCTGTCCAGCGCAGCCTCTTTCACCAACGCCGTGACTCGCAGGCCGACCATCATCCGAGTTCCCAACAAACGTCAGTACCGTTAGTACGCATAGTACTGCACACGATTCCCTAACGCTGCTCCAGACCGGAGCACCAGACAGTTAGACTGTGCAGAAGTTAAATACAGCTCATGTGTAGTGAGAGTGAAAAAAAACCTGGTGAAGGCTTCTTACTGTATGCTTTTCATGTTAGCTACGTTATCTATGCTAGCTAAATTTCTTGTTTTATAATCCTCACTATGTCACTGGCGCGAATACGATATACATAATAATCCCATAACTATTAGAGTGCAAACTAACGTATTACCATTTTAACTTCCAGAGGAACAGGAAGTGTTGGATTGTTTCTCTTCTGCACTTCCTGTTCAGAGAGCTATAGGAGGCCCTCCACCCTCCTTCAGCCACAAGGTACTTCTCCTTCTGTAGCGTCTCACGTTCTAACCACATAGCATTTAAAACGCACGCTACAGGAAGTACATAATTTGGGATTCCTCTGTCCTACATGGCCTAACCTGAGTGTTTCTTTCATTCTGTCTAGGCTCAGGACTGGACTCAGAACTCGTTCAGTTCAGTTCAACCAGCTCTGCCTCCACGGTGTGTATATTATTAATGGTACACGTTTCCCTTTCCGTGTGTGTCATTAATTCTACAGTATTGTATATGTAACTAAACTTTTGATCTCCATGTGTCTCAGCCCTGGTGGGGGTAAAGTGCTTCCCCAACGTCCCCCGCCTGCTAAACCTTCCCCGGGACGCCCTCCTCAGCCACGGAGAGACAGCGTCCTGCGTAACTCCACACTACAGCCACAACAGCCCAACAATCTGAGGCATAGCGTGTCGAAAAAAGCGCCTGTGCTTCCACCGAGACCTAATCCTGGACATCGGCTCTACAACAGATACACGGTGAGAAACAGTAAATCATGTCCCCATTCTTTTGTGGGACAGTCTATGACGATATTCATCATCTGTACCGTTTATCGTTTGTGCGGTCTTGGGCTTGGGGTGGAGCCTATCCCAGGGAACTTAGATTAGAAGATGGAGTACACACACACCTCACACACTCAATCATACACTTTTATGCAATTTGGAAATTCCAGTTAGTCTACACTCAAAGGCAAACCTCCGGTTTTGAAAAAAAGAAAAAGAAAAAAACTCCAGGTGCCAAAATGTGCAGTCCCGCAAATGACCACTAGGAGCTGTCTTCAAAAGTGAGCCAATCCCCATAGCAACCCATGTTACAATGCTCAACTTGGTACGAAAAGCAGTTTTGGTCTCCATACAGTAGCTATATTTCCCATTCATGACAACTGTTCAGGAGGTGAATTGTTTTGTAACACATCAGTTAAAATTATTTGAAGCCATTAATAGTCTTATTAAGGCTGATTTGAGTGGCAGCTGTGTTACAGAAATGAATATTTCAAACGTTGTTTATCTTACACAAGCACAAGAACGGTAGGCGTTGACGTGTACGGTATGAAAGTAATGTCAGCATATACAGTACATTAGCGTTAACAACCTTAGCATTTTAGCTCAGCTAGCTAGTAGGCGTGTTCCAGCCAATGGCCAGGCTCCATTTGTTACATCCAGTTGTGGATTAACTATTGGATTGAATATTGGTGATGCCATGGAGGGTTTGTTAAATTTATTTATTTTTTTAGATTGCATGTCTTTAGAGTGTTATAGCAAGCACAGGGAGGACAAGCAAACTTCATTCACTCACATACAGAGCAGAGGCGAGATTCGAACCACCAACCTTGGAGGTGTGAGGGAACCGTGCTAAGCAACTGCGTCGCCACCTGTAGTTATAAATGGATAAAAATATGAGTGGTTGTTTAATAATTATTAGACATAATCATGGGAAAATCATTTTAGGAAGCTAACAGTCCATCCGATTCCTGTCGATCCACCACACGCCTCACTGTGGTTGATTATTTTTCTATACAGGCGTGTCCCTGAGTGCTGTGTTCCTTACAGAGAACTCACTCACTCACTCACTCATCATCTATACCGCTTAATCCTGTATTCAGGGTCACGGGGGCCTGGAGCCTATCCCAGGATACACCCTGGACAGGGTGCCAATCCATCGCAGGGCACACAGCCATACACACATACACTCACTCACTCACACACACACTAAGAGCAATTTGGGAACGCCAATTAGCCTAACCTACATGTGGGTTAAACTAACCTACTTTGGACTGTGGGAGGAAACCGGAGGACCAGGAGGAAACCCACCAAGCAAGGGGAGAACATGCAAACTCCATCGCACACAGAGACAGGAATCGAGCCTGGCCGGGGATCGAACACGGACCCTGGCGGTGCAAGGCGACAGTGCTAACCACTACACCACCGTCCCGCCTCTTACAGAGAACTGAATATTCTTTTTCTGTCCAGGGTGTTTTTATGTTTCCTCATTTTAGGGTTTTTTTTATATCACCGATTAAACAACTCTCATTCCCGATCTACATCTCCACCCTCGTCTCATGTCCCAATGGCACTAATTAGCATGCTTCAGGTATGCACTAGCTCCCCATAACTAACTTTCCCACTCCTTCTGTTTAATTTTTGAATGCAGCTGGAAATCCCTCATGCCATCGCCGACTACGACTACAACGGCATGCACACCGGAGAACTCTCCTTTCAGGTACGGCCAGAAATGAAAACCTCATTCAAGCACTGGCTCGAGAGCCATGGAAGTCAAAGTCTCACACACTCTACATATATTATTGTATACAATAGTTTTGAAGCTTCAGCTCCATTCTTAAACTATAAAAGGCGGGGCCAAGGGCAAGGAACAAGACCAAAGTGGCCAAGATCAATGAATTAGCTCTGGGCCAAGTTAAAGAAACAAACATCTAAACCATTCTACAGAAGCGAACTTGTCTCAGCTCATTCCTGGGACATCTTTGAGATTATATGGTAATGTTAGTATAGTGTAGACCTTCACGGTCTTATGATCTTGCCTTTCTCTCGGTAGAAAAACGAAGTACTGGTTCTGCTAAGCCAAATAGACAACCGGACTTTCGAGTGCCAAGTGGGAGACACGAAAGGAACGGTGCAGAAATCTCACATGAAGATCATCACACCGCTATCGAATTACTCTCATCAAGAAGACAATCCAGTGGCGCAGGTGAGCGATATCAGGATTATCCTCATTTCTCACTTCTTTTTTGAAGTATATTTTCTTATTTGGTCTCCTTAAGGGTTTGTCGAAGATTGAAAAATCCACTTTTTTTTAACATATTCAAACCTTTTTCTTTTTTTTTTATCAAAATGAAATGTTTAACGAGAGTAAAGACTGCTCTTTTCTCTGCAGGAGAGCTCTTCAGGAAATGGCGGTCTGCAGGTCCAAGCACTTTACGACTTCGTTCCAGGTGAGCAATTTCGGAAAGTAGAATTACATCTCATGTAGAAAACGTCGATTTAATCAGGATGAAACATCTGAGCAGAAAATAGAGAGAGATATCAAGCTGTTGAGTTTGAAGCAGAAACCACACAGGCGCATAGAGGGATCTCTCAGGCCTGAACTGAGGACGTTCTTCGCCGGGTTCTTCATCACTAAAACGCTGTCTCGTTTGACGCAGAGAATCCTGGAGAGATCATGCTGAAGGCCGGAGATGTCATTGTTAACGCCGAGCAGATAGACAGCGACTGGTATTTGGGAACATCCAAAGGGATCACAGGCTTCTTCCCCATCAACTATGTCAAAACCTTGGTAAGAGGAAGGGGAGAAGAGCATGCTGGGAAATGCCGGGATGAGAAATTTCAGATGAATGATTAACTGTGTTTTTCTGTGTTCATAAACAGCCCAAGTTGCATTCTCTTGCGTCCGCACCTGCACCTGCACCTACGCCTGCACATGCTCCTGCTACATCTCAGAAAGTCAGGTAACATGTCTGCTTTTATTTTTTTTTTTTAATGGCTTAAAAATGAAATTAAAAAGCTGCCAGTCTTTCGGGGTACTGTACATCTGTACGTACCAGCTTTGCGCATTTAGAGAGTGAGATTTTGAACTGATTCTTCTTTGCAAAATAGCTCAAGCTCTGTCAGATTGGACAGAGAGCGTCTGAACAGCAATTTTCAAGTCTTGCCACAGTTCAGGCGGACTTAGGTCGGGACTTTGACGGGCCGTTCTAACACATGGATATGTTTTGATCTAAACCAGGGGACTTCAACTCCAGTCCTGGAGGGCCAGTGTACAACACAGTTTGGTGATTCTTCTTCTCAAACACAGCTGATTCAACTAATCTGTTCGTTACTATTTACACCCAAACACGGGTGTTGGTGAATTACAGACTGCTGGTCACTGGCCCTCGAGGACTGGAGTTGAAGACCCCTGATTTAAACCAGTCCACTGTAGAGCTGGCTGTATGTTTAGGGTCGTTGTCCTGCTGGAAGGTGAACCTCTAAGGTTTTCTTCCAAGGTTGCCTTGTATTTGGCTCCAGCTTCATTGTCCTTGCTGAAGAAAAGCATTCCCATAACAAGATGCCGCCACCACCATGTTTCACGGTGGGGATGGTGAGGTCAGGGCGATGCGCAGTGTTGATTACATTTTGGTCTCTTCTGACCAGAGCGCCTTCTTCCACGTGTTTGCTGGGTCCCCCCACATGACTTGTCGCCAACTGCAAACTGGACTTCTTATGACTTTCTTGTCGCCAGTCTTCCATAAAGGCCAGATTTGTTGACTAATTGTTGTCCTGTGGACAGATGCTCCCACCTGAGCTGTGGATCTCTGCAGCTCCTCCAGAGTTACCATGGGCCTCTTGGCTGCTTCTCTGATTAACACTCTCCTTGTCCGTCCCCTGTTCAGTTCAGGTGGACGTCCATGTTTTGGTAGGTTTGCAGTTGTGCTGTACTATTTCCATTTCCAGACGATGGATTGAACAGCGCTCCATGAGATGTTCAAAACATGGGATATATATATATATATATATATATATATATATATATATATATATATATATATCGTGATGCTGTTTGTTCAAACCTCTGAGAGCTTACAGACCAGCTGTATTTATACTGAGATTAAATTACACATAGGTGGACTCTTCTTACTAATGAGATGACTTCTGGAGGCAGTTGGTTCCACTGGATCAGAGTATAAAGAGGCTGAATACAAATCCCAATAAAATACATTGACGTTTGCGGTTGTAACGTGACAAAACATGGAGAAAAGTTCATGGGGTAGGAATACTTTTGCACGGCGCTGTACATGAAAAGAGACAGACAGCTGGAAAAGGAGACACAGAGTAGTGTCCTACTGAGGGATGGTGGTGGTTAGATGAAGAGAGATGATTGAGATGGATTGAGAGACAGAAACTATTACAGATAGAAGAACTGATTCTGTAGTCAGACAGACCTGGACCTCAGTGACTCTGTGTGTGTGTGTGCGTGCGTGTGTGTAGCGGTCCACGGTGTATGGCGAGGTTTGACTTCGATGGCGAGCACAGCGACGAGCTCTCGTTTCCCGAAGGCCAGGTGATTAGACTCCTGGAGTACGTGGGAGAGGACTGGGCTCGCGGCGAGATCGGCGGCCGTGTTGGAATTTTCCCGCTCAACTTTGTGGAAATATTGGAGGATCTTCCACCTTCACCTGCAAAGAACCAGAGCAGGGTTCCTCTGCCAGGTACGGAGACTTTTCCATACAAATATCATGCCACAGCAGTCCTGAGCTCTGGATGATCTGAGAGCGGAGCAGGTTTGTGCTAATGCGCTTGTCCTGGTATGTTATTGTTTCTATATTGTTTCAACACCGTATCAGGACATGCGGGAATCGAACCATGTGTAATTATTTGAGGTTTCCCGTGAGAAGGCGTGTGCTTGACCTTTATGGAAGGAGTCTCCAGTGCTTAGTCACAGTCACAGAGTGATTCACTCCTCACTTAGACTTACTTGTTTTATACATTATGAATCTGTTTCTAATGATCTTTTAGGGATGGCTGCCTCAAACCACATGCAAGCGCCGGCTCCAACACATAATCAGGTGTTTTATTATTATTATTATTATTATTATTGTTATTATTATTATTATTATGGCTGCTGTTGATCCTACTATAACCTGTTTTATATAAATATATATAATGTATGTGTGTATGTGTGTGCAGGCATATGGAGTGGAGCGGGTGAAGGCTCTGTACGACTTCACGGCTGAAGCGGACGGCGATCTGTCGTTCCTCAGAGGCGACGTGATAGAAGTGATAGAGCGCATCGATGAGGAGTGGAGCCACGGAAGACTGAACGGCAGAGAAGGGTTATTCCCCATGTCCTTCACACAGCCACACACAGGTATGTACACACACACACACACACACACACACACACACACACACACACACAGTGTGCAGTCTGGGAGATAACATGAGGGAATACTGAGCAGGAAACGGGAGAGGAAGACAGGAAGATAACCACTGTAGATCCATAGAGAGAGAGAGATGGACAGGTGAACACTTCTGAGAGATGGAGAGAGAGATGTCCAACAGACAGACAGACAGATAGTGGAAATGGAGAGAGAGAGAGAGAGAGAGATCGTGAAAATGGAGATGGAAAGAAATAGAGAGAGACAGACAAACAAACGGTGTGTGAAGATGGAGAGATAAAGAGACAGACAGGCAGATAGTGGAAATGGAGGAGAGAAAGAGAGATACAGACAAACAGATAGTAGAGATGGAGAGACGGACAGACATATAGAGGAGATGGAGAGATTTTGAGATGGAGAGATATTGAGACAGATGGTGGAGATGGAGAGACACATATAGACAAGATGGAGAGACACATAGAGGAGATGGAGAGATATTGAGATAGATGGTGGAGATGGAGAGACACAGAGAAGGTGGAGAGATATTGAGACAGATGGTGGAGATGGAGAGACACATATAGACAAGATGGAGAGATATTGAGACAGATGGTGGAGATGGAGAGACACATATAGACGAGACGGAGAGATATTGAGACAGATGGTGGAGATGGAGAGACACATATAGACGAGACGGAGAGCTATTGAGACAGATGGTGGAGATGGAGAGACACATATAGACGAGACGGAGAGATATTGAGACAGATGGTGGAGACGGAGAGATATTGAGACAGATGGTGGAGATGGAGAGACACATATAGACGAGACGGAGAGATATTGAGACAGATGGTGGAGATGGAGAGACACATATAGACGAGACGGAGAGATATTGAGAAAGATGGTGGAGATGGAGAGACACATATAGACGAGACGGAGAGCTATTGAGACAGATGGTGGAGATGGAGAGACACATATAGACGAGACGGAGAGATATTGAGACAGATGGTGGAGACGGAGAGATGTTGAGACAGATGGTGGAGATGGAGAGACACATATAGACGAGACGGAGAGATATTGAGACAGATGGTGGAGATGGAGAGACACATATAGACGAGACGGAGAGATATTGAGAAAGATGGTGGAGATGGAGAGACACATATAGACGAGACGGAGAGCTATTGAGACAGATGGTGGAGATGGAGAGACACATATAGACGAGACGGAGAGCTATTGAGACAGATGGTGGAGATGGAGAGACACATATAGACGAGACGGAGAGCTATTGAGACAGATGGTGGAGATGGAGAGACACATATAGACGAGACGGAGAGCTATTGAGACAGATGGTGGAGATGGAGAGACACATATAGAGGAGATGGAGAGATATTGAGACAGATGGTGGAGATTGAGAGACACATATAGACAAGATGGAGAGATATTGAGACAGATGGTGGAGATGGAGAGACACATAGAGAAGGTGGAGAGATATTGAGACAGATGGTGGAGATGGAGAGACACATATAGACAAGACGGAGAGATATTGAGACAGATGGTGGAGATGGAGAGACACATATAGACAAGATGGAGAGATATTGAGACAGATGGTGGAGATGGAGAGACACATAGAGGAGATGGAGAGATATTGAGACAGATGGTGGAGATGGAGAGACACATAGAGAAGGTGGAGAGATATTGAGACAGATGGTGGAGATGGAGAGACACATATAGACAAGACGGAGAGATATTGAGACAGATGGTGGAGATGGAGAGACACATATAGACAAGATGGAGAGATATTGAGACAGATGGTGGAGATGGAGAGACACATATAGACAAGACCTAGAGATATTGAGACAGATGGTGGAGATGGAAAGACACATATAGACAAGACGGAGAGATATTGAGACAGATGGTGGAGATGGAGAGACACATATAGACAAGACAGAGAGATATTGAGACAGATGGTGGAGATGGAGAGACACATATAGACAAGATGGAGAGATATTGAGACAGATGGTGGAGATGGAGAGACACATAGGAGATGGAGATATTGAGACAGATGGTGGAGATGGAGAGACACATAGAGAAGGTGGAGAGATATTGAGACAGATGGTGGAGATGGAGAGACACATATAGACAAGACGGAGAGATATTGAGACAGATGGTGGAGATGGAGAGACACATATAGACAAGATGGAGAGATATTGAGACAGATGGTGGAGATGGAGAGACACATATAGACAAGACCTAGAGATATTGAGACAGATGGTGGAGATGGAAAGACACATATAGACAAGACGGAGAGATATTGAGACAGATGGTGGAGATGGAGAGACACATATAGACAAGACAGAGAGATATTGAGACAGATGGTGGAGATGGAGAGACACATAGAGGAGATGGAGAGACACATAGATAAGGTGGAGAGATATTGAGACAGATGGTAGAGATGGAGAGACACATATAGACGAGACGGAGAGCTATTGAGACAGATGGTGGAGATGGAGAGACACATATAGACGAGACGGAGAGCTATTGAGACAGATGGTGGAGATGGAGAGACACATATAGACGAGACGGAGAGCTATTGAGACAGATGGTGGAGATGGAGAGACACATATAGACGAGACGGAGAGCTATTGAGACAGATGGTGGAGATGGAGAGACACATATAGAGGAGATGGAGAGATATTGAGACAGATGGTGGAGATTGAGAGACACATATAGACAAGATGGAGAGATATTGAGACAGATGGTGGAGATGGAGAGATACATAGAGGAGGTGGAGAGATATTGAGACAGATGGTGGAGATGGAGAGACACATAGAGAAGGTGGAGAGATATTGAGACAGATGGTGGAGATGGAGAGACACATATAGACAAGACGGAGAGATATTGAGACAGATGGTGGAGATGGAGAGACACATATAGACAAGATGGAAAGATATTGAGACAGATGGTGGAGATGGAGAGACACATAGAGGAGGTGGAGAGATATTGAGACAGATGGTGGAGATGGAGAGACACATATAGACAAGATGGAAAGATATTGAGACAGATGGTGGAGATGGAGAGACACATAGAGGAGGTGGAGAGATATTGAGACAGATGGTGGAGATGGAGAGACACATAGAGAAGGTGGAGAGATATTGAGACAGATGGTGGAGATGGAGAGACACATAGAGGAGGTGGAGAGATATTGAGACAGATGGTGGAGATGGAGAGACACATATAGACAAGACGGAGAGATTTTGAGACAGATGGTGGAGATGGAGAGACACATATAGACGAGACGGAGAGATATTGAGAAAGATGGTGGAGATGGAGAGACACATATAGACGAGACGGAGAGCTATTGAGACAGATGGTGGAGATGGAGAGACACATAGAGAAGGTGGAGAGATATTGAGACAGATGGTGGAGATGGAGAGACACATTTAGACAAGATGGAGAGATGTTGAGACAGATGGTGGAGATGACTGATATATACCATGTGCCGAAAGCTCATTTGCTGTACCTGTTGTGTCTCCTGTAAGGAGGTCCTTCACACCGCTGAGCGCCGGAGGAGACAGAGGGGAAATAAAGAAATGACCGAACGCCAGCAGCATGGATTTAATCTGATACTGTAATGTGTGTCAGTGTGCATTGTCCAGAATGCATCGTGGGACGTCCAGAGGCGTCATGTCTTTCCTTTACTTGTTTAAGTGTAAAAACAAAAAGAAAACCACCCAAAACAAGGCAGTGTGTGTGTGTTAGGGTGTCTGGTGTATTTACTGAATTTGGTTTTAAATAGAATGAAAATGATGGTGTTTGTCTTTACAGTGTTCACGTCTGGACGTCAGTCCAGGATGTCTTATAACCATGTGACTATAATTACACCAGTTTAATTACGCACAAAAAGCAGTTTTTAAATAAACAGGACTTATATTGCAAATCTTCAAAAATAAAAAGTGAGAATGTGAAGCATACTTGTCAAGTATCCTTAACCAGCATAGTATAAGCAGAATGAGGGGAAAAAAAATTTGTGAAAAAATAAATATTTGGGGGAATTTGTGTGTCAGTATGTTTGTGCACACACAATATAAAAACTACTCTAGGAATTTTAATGGGGTTTTAATGGGGTATTTGGCCGCGCTTGAGGGAACATATAGACATCGTTTCATTGCAATCGACCTACAGTACGAGAAGAAATTATACTTTAAATAGAAAACACCCTCATTAAAAAAATAAACAGATGGCACTGTACATTTAATACAAGTGTTCAACTGAAATGTACTTAATACAAGTGTAAAAATGTACACTTGAAGAAAAACTTGTATACGTCCATACTAAATTTATTGCTACAGTATTAGTGACTTATGATACATTACAGACATCATACGATTTGTATGATGTGTGTTTTGTTGGCTGACTGTGCACACATGCCCCAAAAATGTTTTTAACTTGAATAACAAGGGAAATGAAGTTAAACAGTCATGTAAAAAAATAAAAAAAATAATAAAAAAGGTTTTTCAAAACGCCAATGTTCACACGGATATAGCTTGTCAGCAGACCAGCTCCAACACGTTTCCATTTCGGAGTCCCCCTCATACGCCCAACTGTAGCACAGGCAGCATCATGTTTGACATGTGGACGATAGAATCACTGAAAACAAGACGCTTTTTGAACTCATCTTTAAGTTTCAGTTGCATATCAGCACAGAATTATATGCAAAACGTTTGTTTTTTTTTAACACATCTTGTAAAAAATTCTAAATGATGCAAATTTCTCTCAGGACACCCTGTATGTGTGTAAAATGTTGATATACATGTAATGAAAGAATCATCTTTAAAGAATAATAAAAAAAATAAAAGAATTGCAATCTCTGAACAATTTCACTCAGGCACAAAAAACAAAACTACTCTCTGATTTTTCAAACTTTTTATTGACCATGTCTATGAGCATCAGAGTTTTAAACAGACTCCTGGACGGGGGGCTCGTATCCGTCCGCTCTCTCCACCTTTGCCCCGGTCTCACCCTCTGCTGGTTTAGCAGTGCTGCTGCTTCCGCCTTCACCGTGCAGCTCCATCAGCTTCCCCACTGCAACACACACAGTTAATGTTAAAATCCTTTTTTCAAAAACTTCTTCCAGACAGATCGGTGAAAACCTATATTATATAGTTATAAATCTTGTGTATTGTAACGAGCTCAACAGGAAGACGTTTAAACTAAACTCACGCTCGAACTTGGGCTTCTTGAGCATCTTGACCTTCCTGACGTAGACGTCATGCAGCGGGTAGATGGACTGGCAGGCTTTCTCGATGTCCTTACCGACGCTGTCAGGGATCCTGTAAATCACACACAGACGAAACCCAGAATTAAAACAAGCACACACCAATGAAACAAACAAACAAACAAAAAAAAGCAACAATCATGGCACTTACAGTTTGTTCACCACCTCCTTGAGATCGTTGGTCTGAACCTCGCGGGTCATGATCTCCATCATCTTCTTGCGGATCTGGCGGACCTGCTGGTGCTGGGCGTACGACGTCTTGCGGATCTGGTTGGAGCGTTTCTTGGTGAATCCCACGCAGAACAGGCGCAGCAGGTAACCGTCAGTGGTCTTCACGTCGACGTGGGCCTCGATCATCGTCTGCACGGGAACAGACACGGAGATTTGAACATTTATCCTTCAGTTTCTGTACATAACGTTTTAGGTCAAATCAAGCAACATGAAAAGAGGAGGGGTGCAGAGGTGCAACAGCTAAGCAGCTTATAGGACCGTTTAGAAAATGCTCCAGCATGCTTTTCATCTCGTGAACCCAAGAGCCTTTTATACATCACAATAGATTTGATCTATATAAAGAG
Source organism: Clarias magur (assembly GCA_013621035.1). Classification (NCBI taxonomy): domain Eukaryota; kingdom Metazoa; phylum Chordata; class Actinopteri; order Siluriformes; family Clariidae; genus Clarias; species Clarias magur. Next base: position 1,050,343 of record QNUK01000095.1, on the reverse strand, counting down.
GGTCACTGACTTAAACGTTCACAAGTCAGATTTGTCTGACAAAGTGAGTCTTGTACGCCTTTGACATTGATATACAATATAAAACGCATCAATCCACTTAACTAAATGCGTCCCCTTTCCCCACACATTTCTATAATTAACTGAACTTGTACTTCAGTAATATTCACTCTAGGGAATCTCTACTTTTACTTTACAGGATTTGTGTATGTTGCTACCTTGTAATACCCAAAGAGAGAAGATTCACTTCGCAGGATGTGAAAGGGTTTAAAAAGGTTAAATATTTACACCAACACGTCAAAAAAGCATGCACACGAGAGCCCGTTCCCAAACGTCAGATCGAACCGTACCTGCCACTTCTTGACCATGGAGCACATCTTGTCGCGGGTCAGGTCCATGCCGTGGAAGTTGGTCAGGCAGTTCTTGCCCTGGACGTCCTCGGTGATGAGCTTGAACTTGCGGAAGGCGACCTCGTCGTTCTGCAGGTCGGCGAGACTCACCTCGAACACGCGGCCCTTCAGACCGTCGGAGGCGATCCCTATAACGCACACACAAAACACAAGAGCGTCACTCAATCGTCCAGGATGAAGATGATCAGATCGAGACACACGATTCATGGGAACGTCAGATCTCACTGCTCTTCAACTGGGAGCAAAAGATTCACTCATTCATACGTTCATCCATCATCATCAGACCTTCTAAAGTTAAACAATAGGGCAGGTGCTGATCTGGTCCAGCACATGCGAGTATAGAAGAAGCGACACTTCTAAACTGTGCCTTTCCCACCGTTACAGGATGCATGTATTCTGTTACATGTTAGAATTGTGCGGCAAAATCACACATCACCAAACCGACACCAAAATTAATTTACTTTTAATTTATACACGTTTGCTTCGGCAATCTGTTGCAGTTTCTCTATAATCCCACAGGTGGTGCACTCAACTATTCTGACAAAGTTTGCTTAAAACCAACATTAATATAAATGTTAAACTGGGATATTTAAAAGTTCATGATATTTACAGAAATGCATTACAAATGGAAGACACCCAGGTATTGTGAAAGCGCATCAATTGATCTCTGTCGATTCCCTTTGCTGATTTATTTACGCGTCTGATTTTTTCCACAGATGTAAAATGAGATCACAAGCTTCCTCCCAAAATGATGTTCGATATGATGATCTAAATCTAGACAGCATTAAACTGTGACGTACAAAACCCTAAAGGCTCCATCTCATCCTCCCTTCTTAAAAATCAGTTGCTGTAGTAATGGTTTAAGCATAAATTTCTTTCCCTCTCTCTTTTTAGACCGCTGTGTCATGAACAGAGCTGGACTTGGACTTAATACCAACACTTCAAACTAACAACCACTCACACATGCCAATTTATGGCTGTCTGGATGCCTGAATTTCATTACTATGAACGCAAGCGTGCTTTTTTTTTTTTTTAAATCCAATCTGAATATTGCTCTCTTCTGGAAAACAAAAATCACCACCATCACTGATGTACAAACTGTATTAAACCGAGACGACGACTTAAGAGTCAGACTGAAGGATCACTCACTGGTTCCCTGAGTCCGGGTGACCAGAGTCTTGCCCAGGTTGCGGATGTTGAACATGGCCGGGGCTTTAACATCGTACCAGTCCTTCTTGGAGAAAGGATCGACGCTGGAAACAAAAACAAAACAGATCGATTAAGGCTTAAAAATGAAAGGAGAGACATGGTTTAAACAAATCTGCAGCTTTTTAAGTAGTACACCTTTTCCCAGGAATAATTTCACTCCTTCATGACGTTTATAGAGCAGTCATCGGAAAATGCTATGATCAACAAAATCTAGACAGCACTTAAGTGTTACTGTTTGAGTATAAAATGTTAAACACTAAAAATGAACTAAATGCAAAGTCAGATTAAGCTCTTGGAGACAAAAGTTTTAAAATCAACACTTTTACATAAACTGACTAAAACAACTGAAAGTTTAAAAATGTATCGTGTGCATATTCATGCTGCAGGATCATAACGGCATTAAAATCATAATCATATACAAACCTAGTCTAAAATTAATAAATGTTAACCTTATAAGGATGTAACTTATCAGGGGTTTATTCAGAATTTGACAATTATTAATCCATCACCTCAAAAACAAACACTTAGCTGACTGACAGGAAAACACTGCCTTAATGAGAGAACTTATTTATGATTTAAGTTAGATCAACAAATACACCTGAATACAAATGTGTCTGTTTAAAAATTTAAAGTCATGCAACCAGTTAAATTTTTTTTATACATTGAAATGACTGAAATAACTTTTTGAAGTATTCACCAGAACGTGACCTGAACTTGTATTTCTCTCTCATTTTGCAGAACTATACTTTAATTTGTCACGTGATTTGATCTGTTTGACCCAGAGTTTACGGTGATTAACGTTACTACACAGACTAATGAGGTTTGCAGTGTTAAACCCTGACAATGTGACTCCCTGCTTGTTTTATTAACATTATCACTCACAGACTCACTCCACAAACTCTCCAACACCCAAATGTTCACTTCAACAACCAAAAAATTAACAGTAACACCTCAAAACTACACCAGAACATGCTAGCTCGTTAGCTAGCCGAGTCATGAACCCCAAGCTCTAGCCGGGCCCTGCTAACACAATCCTCTTGTTATCTAACTCATCCGCGCACTTTCCCTTACTAAAACCTCCCCGACGTGTTTATTAAAGTCTCCCGAACTGCCCCGGGTGCGAATTTCTAACTTACATCTTCTTCTTGGCCCCTTTTTTGCCGCCTTTGGTCAGCCTCTTATTCTTGCCGACTGCCATGTTGGAACGCAGGGAGTAAAAGAGGAGGAAGTACGGTGTTCTCGCGAGAAATAAGGCGAGCGCGGGAAGAGACCTGGGAAATATCGCGAGATCGCACGAGGCGTGAAGAAAGCGAAAGAGGAGAAGAGAAGCCCTCTAGTGGCGGGTTTTAAGAAATGACGGCAAATGAGGTTGAAATGAATGAATATTGTGTTAATTATTACATATTTTTTTTTATAATATAAAATATAAAGTTATTATAAATTTCTCATATTCATATTTATTTTATTATAATAACATTTGACACTTAAGTACTATAATTGTTTTTTTTATTTAAGGAGCAGGAAGAGGAGGAGAAGGCGCCCTCTCGTGGCGAGTTGTCGGAACTGACAGCAATGAGGGTGAAATGAATGAACGAATGAATATTCATTATATTATTATTAATAATTAATACGTATACATTACTATTATATTTATTTTATTATAATCATATTTACCATTCATGTACTATAGTGTTTTTTTTTATTTAAGCCTTTTGAGTCACAAATACTGTACATATGAAAGCATAATAATTCAGTTCAGTTCAATTCAGTTTTATTTTTAGCGCGAGATCTTGTAACGCGTGGAGGACGAGGGTTAGAAGACTCCCTCTAGTGGCGTTTTTTGGGAAATGACTGCGGATGAAGTTGAAATGAATTAATGAATTAATATTTGAAAATTAATTGTTTTAAAAATTATATTCTTCCTCCTTTTCTTCTTCTGCTTGTTATAAATATGCATTTATTTCATACTGATCTTATTATAATAAAACTTGACGTTAATGTACTATAGTATTTGTTCATTTATCATTATTTTATTTATGTCATTTGAACTTTTTAGTCACAAATACCTAAGAAAACATGAGGAACTGACAGCAAATGAGGTTGAAATGAATTCATTTGAGAGCCGTGAAAGAGACGTGAAGGAGGAGGAAGAGAAGGCTCCCTCTAGTGACGTGTATTAGGAACTGACAGCAAATTAAGTGAATGAATGTTGAGTTAATGATTAATTTAAAAAATCTTATTATTATTATTATTATTATTATTATTATACATTTCTCTCATATTAATAATTTATAATTATATTTGACATTTATGTATTATAATTGTTTGTTTATTTGTTTATTTATTTCATTTATTTAAATCATTGGAACTTTTGAGTCACAAATACATAAGAAAGCATAATAATTGAATTCAATTCAATTCAGTTTTATTTATAGAGCGAGATCTTGTGAGGCGTGGATGAGGAGAAAGAGATGGCTCCCTCTAGTGGCGCATTTTAGAAAATTAAGGCAAATAAGGTTGAAATGAAAGAATGAATGAATGTTAATAATATTCTTAATAATAATTAACACATATATTTCTTTCATACTTATTTGTTGAGTTAATTAATTAAAAAAAAATTTTTAATTAATATTATTAATAATAATATAATATATATCTATATACATTTCTTTCATATTTATCTTATTATAATCATATTTGACACTTATGTATTATACTATACTGTTTGTTTATTTGTTTATTTATTTTATTTATTTAAATCATTGGAACTTGTTTGTCACAAATACATAAGAAAGCACAATAATTCAATTAATTATTAGGTCATGGAGGACGAGGAGGAGAAGACTCCCTCTAGTGGCGTGGTGTGGGAACTGACAGCAAATGATTTATTTGAAAATTCCTTAATAATAATAATAATAATAATAATAATAATAATAATAATAATAAATTTTACGATTACATTTCTCTCATATTTAATTTATTATGATGATATTTGACATTTATGTACAATCATGTTTATTTATTAATGTATTTATTTATTTAAGGTATTGGAACCTTTTTCACCTGAATACACAAGAAATCATTATTATTTATACTATTTAATTCACCATTTTATCAACTGCTTAATTTATTAATTTATTAACTGATTAATTTATTCAGCTTTAAATGAAACAAACTTAATTGAACTGAGAAGTAAATTAAGTTTTTGTTAATTATAAATACATTTTAATATAATAAGTGCACATAATTATGTAAAAGTGTTATAACAGCAATATAATACTGTATTAATTGATTTTATGTTAAATGCCAACTCTAATTTTTAAAAAAAGGTTAGATTTTCTAGTTGATTATTATTATTATTATTATTATTATTATTATTATTATTATTATTATTATTACCACATGATTTGCAACACTCGCCCTGTGACAGCCCGTATCAGGACACCACCCAGAAATTTGTTTATGTAAAACCACAGAACTCAACGACGACTGAACAGGTCGGTCTGGGAGTGTGTGTGGGGGGGGGGGGGTGATAGTGTATGTAGCTCACTTCATTAAAAAGTACAGACTGATAAAGTAAGGTCAGTAGCAGTAATAAAGAATATATATAATAACATTGCGAGAATGGAGAGTAAAATTGATTAACATAAGAAACGCTATGATGCGCTGTTTACAATAGTGTGTATCTAAGAACTGCGCATTAAGTCGCATTAACGAGGAGTAATGTTGCATAATAAGAAGAAAATCCTGTTTCTATGTACTGTACATGGTGATTATATATATAGAGGTGGAGACTTGATTAACTGTATATAAAAGGCACCAGCAAGGTATGGATAAGTTTTAAATATTCATAAGAATGCAAGAGAATGATCATATTAGTGCAGTCACATGGAAATCCCAAGAGAAAGAGACTGTAGATTAAGGTGCGCTGATGCGATCTATGAAAAAATCACATTCTACCTTTATTATAACCAGGGATGGGGTTAATCTCATTCAGTTCACACGTGCTCCAGGATTTCCTAATCCTGCTCTCCAGTTTTTCCGGCTCTATCACACCCGAGCTCATTAACACGCCCTTCACATGGAATAATAACCAGCCGTGTTGGAGGAATAAACAAAACAGAACGTGCAGCATTTTGGGTTTGAATGTTGGACGAAAAGGTAGAACATAATAAATGTCTAGTCGTGGCCTTTCACACAGACGCTGGTCATTCATGACTCAGTGGTAGGTGTCTCATCTGCCATGCTGAAGGGTTTGATTCCCAGCCGATTCCCAAACCCCAGACACTGGATGTAGTGCCAGGTCAAAGCCAGGATGAAATGGCAGGGTTGCATCAGGAAGGGAAACCTGTGCCAAGCTAAGAGAGCGAGCCAACAACAACAACTTTCAGGAAGGCAACATTTAATGGTTTATCAAGCTTCAGTAAATCTTTCTTCACTTTGATCCTTTTAAAGGTTTTATGTAACCCCAAGAAAGGGAGATGGTTCCAGCCAAAATCTTTGATTTCTAATTGTGCAGAGCACTGGAAATACAACAAAGTCTGGAGCAACACCTCAAAAATTCCAACTAATCATTTTTTCTCCACTGCATTCCTTTTTTTTTTTTTTGTAGTAGTAGTAGTAGTAGTAGTAGTAGTATCCTATAAAATAAGGTTTTAACTTTCAAGAAAGTGTTCCATGTTGAAACCTTGAATATATTTTTGTTTTAATTTGGAAACCATTCAATAACCTTAAGACTTTATTTTTCTAAGAGTCTAGAACTACTAAAATTAAATAAATTAACTCATAAAGTATTAAGTTTATCACTGTACAATATTACAAGACAGGGTGTTTAACACGTTCTAACACTTTGAAACTTTAAGGTTCTATAATAAACCTTAAAGTTAACATATCAAAGTGGCATTACGGGTTGGACTACAAAGCCATAACTGCTAAAAGTTCCACAGTAAAACCACACACACACACACACACACACACACACACGCACACACACACACACACACACACACACACACACACACAGTTATAGTAAACATTCAGACTGATAGCGTGGGACATGAGCTCATCAGTACAGTGTTAGAAAGTCATCCTGCTTTATAATGATTTCTTCACACATTAGTGTGTTTTCTGCTTGGACACGCCCGATTTAACTACACAGCCCAATAACACACCCTTCATGCGAGTAAAACGGGTGTGGCTGAGTGTGAGAGTCTCAGGTCGTTCAGGTTTTACACATCTGAAGCGGATCATTAAGGGACTCACAGTGAGAGCTGAAACCCTGAAATGTCTTCACCCGTGCACGATTTTTTTTTTATGCAATCCCTAAAATGACAGAACAATAAAGTTATTAAGAAGTGATGGGAAAATGCTGCACACACCGAGTCTCTTTTTTATTATTCAGTAAAGTTGTGCATTTTTGTTTAAATTTATTAATCACAAATGAAAAAAAAGAAAAGATTTACCATGCAGATCATACAGATTATATTTGAAAAACATTATGGAATTAGATTTATTTAAGACATCTCCACAAGGCAAATACATGTTTGATAAATACGAAATGTTTAGAATTCCTCATGACAATGAATGATTACCAGCCACAGAAATAGTTTGGCTTGTGTAAGACTGACACTGATACACTCCTCCCTTCTTAAGCTTCCTGAAGCAATTATTGCTGAGATTCCGAGTAACTGTATATAAATTGTTTTTGTTCTATGCTTATATTGTAGACTATAGAATATAACATTTCTTCTAAAGAAATGTAAATGTTAATTGAATGTAATGCTTTTCATCAAGGAAAAATTGATTAGCCAGTAAACCTGTCCTGAGGAGCTAGAAGTGTTGCGGCAAAGCTGGCCAGTGAAGACCCTGTCCTATAGCTCCTGCGTACCAGAAACTGGCCAGTGAGGATGCAGCATGTAAGACCTACCCATATGTATAACTGTGCCAGAACTACAAACACAAAATTGAGGAGCGAAAAAAAAAAAAAAAAAGAGGAGCAAAACTGAAAAAAAAGGAATCAAGGACCAAAAACTGATAAACAACTGAAAAACTGAAAAGCAAAATGAAAAAACTGAGGACCAAAAGGAACACAACTCAAAAACTGAGGGAAAAAAATGAGGACCAAGATGAGGACCAGTGAAAAAAATGAGGAACAAACTGACGAGCAAAGTTTTAGAATTTGATAAAAAAAATTTAAGGAGTGAAACAGAAAGAAACAAGGAGCAAAACTAAAAAACTAAGTATGAAAAAAACTAAAAAAGAGAAGTTAAACTGAACAGTTGAAGCTTTGAAATAGTAAATTTGAGGAATTAGACTGAAAAACCCACCAGTAAAACTGAAGAGTCAACTAAAAAACTGAAAACTAAAACTGAAAAACTGAAAACCAAAGCTGAAAAACAGAGGAGCAAACTTAAAAACTGAGGGGAAAAAACAGAACAAATGAGGACCAAAGCAAAAAAGAAAAAGCTGAAACTCAAAAACAGAGCAGTTAATCTGAAAAATTGAAGAGCAAAATAAAAAAACTGACCAAGATGAGGACCACTGTAAAAAATTAGGAACAAACTGAAGAGCAAAATTTGGTTTGAAAATTTTATTTGAAAATTTGAGGAGTGAAACAGAAAAAAACAAGGGGCAAAACTGAAAAAGTTAATTGAAATTAAATAATTGAAGCTTTGAAATTGAAAATTTGAGGAATTAAACTGAAAATCCCAGCAATAAAACTGAAAAACTGAAGTGTCAACTGAAAAACTCAAAAACAAAACTGACAAAGTAGCAAAAATGAGGAACACAACTTAAGAAAAATGAGGAGCGAAACAGAAGACAGCAGTAAAACTGAAGAGCATGAAAAAAAATGAGGACCAAAAGGAACAAAACTGAAAAACCGAGGACCAAAACTGGAGAGCAAAGTTTAATTTGAAAATTTGGTTTGAAAATTTAAGGAAAGAAACAGAAAAGACAAGGAGCAAAACTGAAAAAACCTAGCAGTAAAAATAAAAAATTGAAAGTGAAACTTTAAAACTGAGGAACAAAAATGAAAAATCCGTTTTTATTTATTTAATGTTAGGTTATTTGTTTGCACATATTTTTCATCCACTTACTGTTGATTCATTTTTGTTTACTTTATTTTAGCTTGTTTCAATAAAAAAAAAAAAAACTAATTCCATAGGTAAATCAACAGCCGCATTCACTGATTTGAACTCTGATTTGCATTAAGCCCATCAACTTAAAAAGTGTCAGAGTGTTTATAAGCGACTTATTAACGTGTATGTACGTGTATGTAGTTCTCAACAGTCTAAAAAGCAACTTTCTAGGTATGCAATTATTTACTGTAGGTCAACTGGAGATATGCATAAGTATTGGCACCCCTTAACACTGTACATCAAGGTAATAGGACCAATACTACATCTGGGCATTTGGCAGACGCCCTTATCCAGAGCGACTTACACTTTTTTTTTTGTATTTCATTATACATACAGTATGAGCAGTTGAGGGTTAAGGGCCTTACTCAAGGGCCCAACTGGGACAACTTGGCAGTCGTGAGATTTGAATTTGGGACCTTCCGAACCGTAGTCCAATGCCTTAACCACTGAGCTATCCAACTCAGATATTTTGTTTTCAGTACACAGATTTTAAACAGTGTGCTGGAAACTTTATTACTACCTTGTAATTGTGGCCTTGTGTAACTTTTACATAAGCTCAACCTAAACATACAAGTTTACATCATTATTTAATATTTTTTGTTTTTGGTAAACTTTTTTTTTAATTCAAATATGTTTCTACATGAATAATTTTTTTTCAGTGTGTGTTCTCTTATGGAGTCTAATCTGTAGGTTGGATTTTTTTTAGTTGGAAAACTGTTTCCCCACCCACTCATAAAACAATAATGCTTTCAGTATCAGCGTCCAACATAATTCCATGTCATGGTTGTCGTCCTCAGTGATGCTCCTTATCCACTGAGGAACGAGCAGTGTGTAGTGTGGAGGGGTGCCAATATTTTGAACCGCTAATTAGTCTGTAACTGTACACCAAAGAGACCTGAGTGATATTTATACAATACTTGGAAGAAATTAAGCTCATCTAAGGACGATCAACCTGAGTGGATTTAGCAGAGGGTGGAGAAAAATCCTGAGCGACACATCAGTGTTTTCCTGACTTCATCTGCTGTGCAAATACGTAAAAAGGAGCCAGCTTTTCAATTCAGTTTGACCATCACATTTCAATAGAACGTATGTTGTGTGGTTAAACAATGGCTCTGTGTTGGGTCACCTGCTGATATGGGTGCTATGGTGTCATGGAGCTGAACAACAGGAGAATTATTCAGAGTAGAAATTAATTATTTATTCATTCATTCATACATTTAGTATCTGGGGTCAGAGGGGTGAAACCTGATCCTTTCCCAGGAGCAAGTTAGGAAAACCCACTGGATGGGACACCAGTTTGTTCACCACGTTACCCAAGGCACACATATTTACATTGCTACGTAGCATGACTAACCTTAATGTACATCTAACTACAGTCTACCGTAAAAATACTACAAAATATAACTGTCTAGGTCATTTGAAGTATATATTTCAATATATATTTATTTGAAGTATGTATATATTTCACAGCTTTGATAATATCTGCAAACAAATAAAGTTATACAGGAGATCTGCAAGCAAACCTCTTAGCTTAGCTGGATTATAGCTAATTATTTATTCAGCTTCCCAATGTCCTAATGGCTTGAATAGAAATTTAGATACCTAAATGAGACTGGACAATCTAAGTTGTTGTTAATCTTTCAGCTGTTTCCCTCGAGGGGTCACTGCAGCGGATGACCCCTCGAGGGGAACGGCTGATCTGCACAACAACGTGGCACAGGTTTTACGCCAGGTGCCTTTCCTGACACAACCGTCCTATTTTATCCATTCAGTGCCTGGGATTTGGGCATTGGGTGGGAATCGAACCATGGCCTTTGGCATGGAAGGTGAGAAAACTACCACTGAGCCTATGGACAAACTATGTAATAATGAGAAGACAACTATACTGTAGCATGTAAGCTAACAGGTAACATCTACAGTTTTCTGAATAGAAACATTCTACAGTAGTATGATTAGCTACTACTGTAGTGAAATGAAAACATCTGAGTAACTGAGTAACTCTATTGTATTGTAACTGACTACTTTTACTCTAACTGTTAAAAAAGTAAAATGTACTTCCCCTTCTTCTCTTAATAAGATATTACCTGTATGCTAATACTCTAGCTCAATTTAGTATAAAGTCATTTCAATTTAGCATCCAATCATGTTCATCAATGTAGAAAAAATGTCTTGTGTAAAAGAAAAAAAAATCATGCCAGTTATGACCTGCTGTGACCTACTCACGCTACACAGTTAGCGCTACAGCTATCTGAAGCAGCGTCGAACTTGCCACTGGCTCTACCTTCATAAAATTATTCTGAAATAATGCAGTAAATTGAATCATATTTCATTTGAAAAGGCATGCTGAGGTATCTTTTTTGCTAATTTGCTAATATTAACTGGCGATATTTAACTAAGTTAGCACTTGTCTTTGCTAATGCAAGGTAAGACTAGCATCAATTCCAGAACCTTTATACTAGCTAACTGTAAGTATTGCAAATGTACAGTACAAAGAGTAAATGTTTTGTTTTTATTTAGACAAAATGAGATAATTCTTTTAGAATAACAACAACAAAATTACGAGTTTTAGAATGAAAGTATAAAATAATAAAAGTTACTTTTCATGTGACTTGACATCACATCAATCACCTAATAAAAACAATATTACTTTCAGCGATATAAATGCAATAACTACACCAACTGCGGTAATTAACTTCAACAAAGTTCAAAAAGATTGAATTAACTTTTTACACAAACATAGATTAATATGAGCTCTACAGCCTAAACAAATTAAAGCGCATACGACTGTAGCGAAAGTTAATAACCTGTAACGCCATCATCACACAGTAGATTTGCTCGTGTTTGTGATGTTGCAGGGGCAGTTGCTATGGTAACCACCCCAGGGGCTTCTCACTGAGGGAGTGTACGATGATGTACACACGCTCCGTCACAAGACTCTGGAGGCGCCACAGGCAAAAACTAGGCACAGGTTTCCTCTGTCCTAGTCCTCTGTCAGTCTCACATCGTGTTTACGGACTGCTTGTGAAACATCTGGGGGAAGAGGGGGAATATTTTTTCAGTGTTACAGCCATGTTATAGAATTAAAATGAAGGAAACCACATAACTAGATTAGTTACTATATGTAAGAACTATACAGCTACATGCTTAAGCTCTTAAACCATGTCACAAATATTTTTATATAACAGTGCATTTAATATTGCATTTAAGACTGCATTTGTTCTTATCTATCGCTATTATTATGAGTGAGCAAGGCCCTTAACACTATCTGCTCCACTATATGTGCCGCAGTACCCAGGCTGATCCTATGCTCTGACCCCAACAGTACATTTTTATAACAAACAATATTGTTATTAATATAATAAACAACTATTACTACTGTCAATAAAAAAACAACAACAATCCATTTTAAATATTTTAATAAGAAATTAATATTACTATTATTTCTAATAATAAATATTAAAATGAAATACTTTATTAATTAATGTATTTGGTTTAACATTTATTTGCAATTATACAATTACAATAAGTATAATATTAATTATTATTAATAGTTATTAACAATTAGATTTAGTTAGATTCAAGATAACATATGTTAACAGCTATTTTAAATAATCTTATATAGTATTAAGTTTTTAATTTTATATATATATATATATATATATATATATATATATATATATATATATATATACTAGCACTTTTCTAGCACATTTTATAATATTAAATATCTAACAATTATAGATTATATAACTAGCTAGATTAATTACATTAATTATTAATTAATAAGTATATATATATATATATTAATTATATAAGTAATTAGATTCAAGATGATGTAATTGTAACAGTTAAAAAAATACACACATATATAGCAACCAAAACTTTATACATTTAGGGAAAAGAAAAATAGCATAATGCATATTCTATAATAATAATAATAATAACACAATATTATGATATATATCAATACTTATAACTTATAGCAATACATTTTGTATTAAGATTTTTATACCAGTTTCTTTCCTTATTTGTGTAAATTTCTTGGCTGTTCCTGTAATTTTATTAAATATTAAGTATTTTAGTAACTATTTTTTATTGACCAATTCATTATCATTAATTATACAACACCAGTATATGTAGTTAGATTCAAGATGACATAATTGTAAAAACAGTATTTAAAAAAACATTTCATTAAGCATTGTATTAAGCATTTAGTATTTTATGAAGTATTTTCATTTTCATTTTATTTATTTATTTTGTATTTTCAAATAAATAAGTAATTATGGTTAATTACATAACAACAGTTAGTCAGACTCAAGAAGACGTCATTGTTTATTCTCAATTCTAATAGGCTTTCTTTGGTATTATAGTAAAAATGATACGACTGAGGTGTATATTATAAAATATACGCATTTAATAATAATAATACAGTATTTATTTTCAACTAATTTTACGAATAACAGATTACAGTAAGTGACCATAAATTCAGCAGATAATTTAAAAAAATGGAAAAAAACAACACTGTAATAAAATGTCATATATTTATTAATAAACAGAGCTAAAGATAGATAGATAGATAAATAAAACAGAATGTAGGTGGTGTTATCCAGATAATTGCTGTGTGTGTGCGCGCAGTACAGTACTACCTGCAGCACACCTGATCCCTGCACTGATCCCTGCTCGAGGCTGCAGTGCGCATGCGCGGCGCACGCTCACCCTGTCTCGCGCACACACACACGCGCGCACACACACAGAGTGTCATGGCGGCGGCGAGCCGGAGCGGAGCGATTCAGGAAGAGATGGCGCTGTGAAAAAGAGACACAAGGAGAAGTCCGAGAGGAACTGCGAGCTCGTTGCGGAGGATTTCAGGAGTGTTTTTACCTAGAGAGAGAAAGAGGGCGCTCAGTCTGTGTCCTGCTCTGAACAAGAAGAAGAAGAGGTGAAGCTGAGTTTCCTGTCTGTTTGAACAACAAACCTTCAATAGTTTCGTGTTTTACTAAGAAACTGAAAGATAACACAGCACGTTTCCGCGCTAACTTCCTTCTTGTCTTGCTCGCGGGCCCCCAGCAGCGCCGAGTGTCCGCGCACGAGCTCTAATCTCACCTGTAATCTCACCTGCCGTCTAACCCCACCTGACTTTATTTAACCCCACCCGTTTCTGGAGACCTCGGGAAAGTTCATGAGGCTTGTTTTTTCACGACACCGAGCGTTCCTGTAATTCCAAGCTGCAGTTATTTCTTTAAAAAAAAAAAGAAAAAGAAAAACTCTGAGTCACCTTGAAGAGGAACAGGTGTCTCACCTGGTATGGCGGACGACAGAGCGCCCCCTGGTGGAGAGGGCATCATGCCCACGGTGCCCATCAGGGGCATCCGGATGAAGTTCGCCGTGCTGGAGGGCCTCCTCGAGGCTGGGGAGGTCACGACCCGGGACGTCGTGGAGACGCTGTTCAATCTGGTGAGTTGATGTTTTTCTGCACTGACAAACGAGATCTGGATCTGGTGTGTGTGTGTGTGTGTGTGTGTGCGCGCGTGCTCTGGATTCAGAGTTAAACCTCATGAAGAAGTGGGTGTGGCCAATTATATTTACATCTAGGGATTTGGCAGGCGAGCTCATCTCCAGAGCGACTTGCTTTGAAGTTTCCGCCCTTTTTCACCGGGTTACCAGGTCACTAACCATCCCACAAACACTGTCTGGAAGAAAGGATTAATTAGTTAATTAACTACTTTAGAGAATTAACCCAAACACCTAAGAAACGGAGAGATCGTCGCTTAATGATTGCATCGACATCTAGAGGAAGTTTGTTTGACCATCCGGGTGCCGAATCAGAAAAAAACTCTAGGTGCAACGTCTTCCTCGATCCCTAACAGATGGCTGGACTGTCTTCCCATTTTTTACCATTTATTTATTTATTTATTTTTTGCCTGCCGTAAGAAAATTTAAATTCCTCAATAACCTACTCCACTTAATACAACTCATGTTTAGCATTGTAACCGGCCTGAACTAGATTTTCTCCTTCAGGTGTTATTTCCACGTCTGACCAATTTAGTCACGATTAGCGTACGTACGTATTTTAATCCGTTCCCTAGGCGAGTCCTTAAAAGGTGTAATTTCATAGTGCGAAACGCATTTTCTCGTCAGAAATAATGTAAATGCAGATAATCCGTTCCAGCCAACCCCCCCCCCAAAAAACAAACATTTTCCAACACTATAATCCTATTTTTGTCTATTAAGATAATGAAGACATTTAGAAAAGATTTGTAAATGAAGTAAAATGTGAAATAATTAGACATTAAACCTCATTTAACCTTTAATTTATGATTCCTCTTTGGTTTCAAAACCAAACTGAAAGTAACTCACTTTCCTTCTTGATAACATTCTTCGGACCCATGGTGCTACATCTTCATTATATCTTGCACAAAATGCAAAAACAAACAAACATGTAAAATCACTTTGCTTGGGTTTGCACTGATGCAAAAACGCTCCTAGACGTATGTGTGACTTACACACATACTTAACCTGCGTTCGGTTCAGTCGCTTGTATGCCGAAAATGCTTCGCAAATTTATTAAAAAATTTTAGTTCTTAAGGGTTCCACTATATTTCCAAAATGTATACTAGTACTAGTATATATACTACTATTACTATATATACTACTACTATGTAAACTAGTAGCCTAATTTAACCTACTCCACCTCTTTTTAAATTTTTTTTCTTTCTTTTTAAGTTTAGTGTTTGTGTACTGTCTTCTTAAAGACACACTACCTCCTTCATGTGAAGCCACATGATCACGTCTCGTCCAGTCTGTGACATTGAAGCAACATGGAAAAGATCCCGTGTGCTACAAGCAAACTATTTGCTAAGTTTGTTTAGAACTGTAATGAAATCTTAAAAAAAAAAAAAAAGGTTAATATTGAATCTGGATATTTATAATATAAAACTGTGATACAACTCGGGTATCGTGATAATATCGTATCGGTTATCTAATATGTACAGTCCAAACCTTATGTCTTATAATTACTCAGCACTGCGAGTGTAGAACTTTTTTCAAACCTATTAAGTTAAAAGACAGTATTCGTTAAATAAAGATGAATAAGACTAGGCATTCCATTAGGACAAAAGTAATGGCGCCTTATAAAAGGCAGAAGTGTTAGCGTGATCGCTGATGCTGTCCAGTGGCCCAGCTGCATTTTTGGAATATTTCAAGCAGGCTTGTAATTTTTGTAAAGTCGTCGTGGGTGGTTATTTATTTATTTATTTATTTATTTATTACAAAAATATTAATAAACAGAATCAAATGTTCATCTGAGTCAAAAATAAGACACCAAGTACTTTTAAAGATTTGATTTTAAAATCAGAATCATCCTCGTTATTTACCGCCAAGTGAAATGAAACGTTCAGCCAAGTTTTCTGTTTATTTTTCCCTCCTGGAGCTACGACGCTAACTAAAACTGAGATGTTCCTCTGTTTGCCTTCAGGATACCAATTTGGCATAAGAGGAGTAAAGTAAGCTGCATTTAGGCAAATTTTCAGCTTCAACTCTTGAGGTTGCAAAATATTTCCAGTTAGCACAAGTTCACTATTTTAAACATGCTGAAAGAGGAAACATGTTTCACAGCCGAGAAATGTTTCCTGTATGTACAGTATGTAAACCTTCTGCAGGGTTTTAGTGAGTCTAGTATGACTAGGGGAATAATAATCACTCAGATGGTTAGTCTAATAATAATCGGGCACAGATCAGGATCTTACAGCTTTGTCTCTGAGATACGTGATTCAGGAAACCGCTATCTTTTCTTTTCTTTCCTTTTTTTTATAATAATAAACCCACAATTGTTTGACAAACCTCAGATAAGCAGATCAGAATTTTGCACTGAAACCCAGATTGTGAAACCGAGACATGTCTTAGAGCCGTGATAAGGGTGTAAACGTTATACAGGGTTCTACACACTGTGGTGTGTCCTCATGTTAAGGTCAAAGGTCAGACATGACGCGGATGTCGGTTGGCGTGTTGTGTGGAGGGTTGTACTCTTTGTCTTCCTCACACTGCATCTATACGAGTGTGTATAGTATAACACAGACACATCAGCATATCTATACACTCCATCTGGATTGAGGTGAATGTTTAATGGGATGGTGGTTGTGTAATCATTTTTAGGATTTTTTTTTTTTTTTGTTAGGGTTATCGTAATTTATGTTCTAATTTTGACATGACATGTAAATTGAGAAGACATCAAACTTTTAACATAAATGCAAATTAGAAAAATATATACATTTTTACTTAAAAATTGGCCAACTATAAATTATTATTGTGACATGTTATAAATTTACATCATAATTTATGTCATAATTTTGACGTAGATTAAAATTATGATGCCCCACCTTGCAAATTTTCATCTTAAGAACTAAACTTGTCAAGAAATTTGCCTCAGCGTACGAAGCATTTTTGCCATACGAGCTACCGTGCCCGTTGCACCTACATCCGGTTGCACGAACCTCTGGTAACCAAGTGAAGCGAGTTTTTATTTTTAATTTGTGAAATATTTCGTAAAGACATAACATTCTTGGAACCGATTGTGGTATCAAGTACAGTAGAAAGAAGAAAAAGAACTCACTTTCAGATAGTTTTTTAAAAAGAGGAAATCATAAATTAAGGTTATGTGAGATTTAGAATCTTTTCAAAATATTTAGATTTTTATATGCAAAAATGTGATTGCAGTGATGGAAATTGGTAGTATTGGTAATATTTTTTTATGGAATGGCTGGAATGGATTATATGCATTTACATGATTTACAAATAAAAACTGATATGTTGTATAATGTAATAGAATGTTGTCACAATTTAGTTCATAATTTAGTTTATAATTTAGTTTATAATTTTAAAATAATGCAAATCATAAGATCATAATTTTGACATTTTTAAATAAAAATTCTGATAATGCGTTATAACATTACGTGATCTTTTCACGTCATAACTTAAAATAAATGTTAAGTTGTTAAATAAATCAAATAGAATGAAATAGAATCTCAATTCTAAGATGTTGTAATTTTACGTTGTACTTTACGTCATAATGTTTCACATAAATCAAAATTCTAAAATAATACATCAGCATTTTGACAGAATATATTGTGTTACGCCGCTCCCTACGGTGTGTTAGCAAGCAGTTCGAAATGATGAGATCGGCCGGCATAACACGTCTTGGAGGAAACGCGTAATTAGCCTTCAGTTTAGCTGGTTGGTGTTTGTTGCTTCGATGCGAGAGTGTCCTAGTGACGGGTGGGAATCGGATATGACCAAGTTAGTGGGAGTAATTGAAAAATACATAAATAAATGGATTAAAAAAAAGTTTTTTTTGACTGCATTTTTCCTGAAAGTACGAGGATACATCGTACAAACGATTATTTCCCACGAGTTGCTAGTGAATCATACATGATGCCTGAGCGCAATTTGATAATATCGACCAATCACAGGCTTGGTTGGGTCACATGTTGTCATTCATACCCACACAGATTAGTTTTTAAATACGACTGAGGTAATTTCATAAAGTGTAAATTATTATTGCAATCTTGGTTTGACTTTGACTTCATGATGGCGCAGTATGATCTCAGTGTGCTACCATGACGTCACCTGTCTGTATGCAAATCCACTGTGTGCCCTGTGTGTGTATACGAGCAATAAGGAAGGTGGCGCAGACAACAACCTGTTCAACTGCTTTACTCAGTGTGGCAACAAGTGGGGGTTCAGAGTCACCTTCTCTCTCACACACACACACACACACACACACACACACACACACACACAAACAGGCGCACACGCACTGTATCTACTGAAGGATGTGGTTCTACGTTGCTGTAACCTTGGTTTTATGAAACATGTTGCAGTTTGCTTGCATTTTTTATTTGCGTGTTAGGAATTCCAGTGTGTTCTAGAATGATCCGTGTTCTAGTTTTTCCAAAAACATCCCAAATCCTGGCTCTAGACTTTTCTTTTCCATCCCAGTGTAGAAATAAATTCAGTTTGCTTGTTCTTGTTGTGTTGGTGCACTTGACTGATTTACACAGTCCATAGTGTTTAAGATGCTGCACACACACACACACACACACACACACACACACACACACACACACCACAAAACATGTTTACTGCTAAAGAGCTGCTACTGTAGAGCAAGACACGCCCCCAGGGTTCTAGAGCGCATTTCACTGGATGAACTACATGACCAGTACAGGAGAGGTGATTAGAAATTCTATAAGAAGTTCTGTAAAATATTCTAAAAGGTGCATTCTAGAACCTGATTAAACATGTTCTATACCAAATTTTCAGAGTGCATTCTAGACCATTCCTCTGGAACCGTTCTCAAAAGTTTGGGATCACTTGCAAATTTTCTTGTTTTTGTTTAGTGATTCATTTTCTACATTCTACCACAATACTGGGAATTTTAAAACTATTAAAGAACACACATGACATTAGGTAGTTACGTAACAACAAACAACAATAGTCAGTTGTTATTCTAAGACACAGACGTCACCCTTTCTGGAGCAGTTTTTGCAAGAACAGTATTGTGTCGAATGTGTTTGTAAAACCCATCAATGAAACTGTCTCTCATGAAGACCTTCCCAGGAAAGCGAGACCAAAACCTGAGCTCTGCTGCAGAGGAGAAGTTCATTTAGAGTCACCAGCCTCAGAAATCACCAATTAACAACCAGCACCTCAGATTAGAGCCCTTATGAAGCGTCACAGAGTAGAAGTAGCAGATACACATCTCAATATCAGCTGTTCACATTGTAGAGATTGTTGTATAATTTTGAGGCCATTAGCATTTTTTACAGTGTAGAAAGAAATAAAAACCAGGAGAATCCATGTGATCCTGTTCCATAATGTCTTCAAAGTGCTTTTTAACATGAGTTTTAGAACCCGATGTAACATCATGTAACTCTTTGAAGTTCCTTCTCAAACCGCATTAAACAGGTTCTAGAGTGTACAGTACTCAGTGAGGAAATGCACATCTGATTGCGCTCAGGGTCTTAATTCAGATTTGTGTCCAGTTTTAGAATCGTCCAGCAGATAACAGATGCCAGATAAAACATGCGCGTACACACACACACACACACACACACACACACACACACACACACACACACACACACACACACACACACACTCTTTATTCCTCACATTTTCACTTGTTTGTTTCTAAAATTCTCATTTTCACCCTGTTTACTCTACATGACCTCCTCTTTTTAATCTCTCTCTATCTTACACACACACTTTCCCTTCCTCCACTGACCTGTTAATCTGATTTATTATAATAGCTAGAGCCTCTTTCTCTGAGTGAATTCTTTTGCTCTCTCTCTCTCCCCCTCTCCCACACACACACACACACACACACACACACACACACACACACTTCCCAACTGTTGTGTGGTAATTTTTTTCTGAATGAAGCCCCGGGTTCTCTGTAGCAGTTAGCGAGCGCTCTTGTCCTCCTCCTCTAAGCACATGTTCAGGGATCCGCTAAAGACAGAGTTCCGGTTGTCCGATCTCGCGCTCAGCGTCCTTTGCTCTGCTGTTGAGGACGATGAAACACGCCGCCTCACTTTCAGCCTCGAGCTGGGACCTCTGACATTTAGCAGTTACCGTGGTGACCGTGCGAGTGGGTGTTGAGCGGTGTCAGTTCTCAGGTCTCATCTTTTGCAGACACACACACACACACACACACACACACACACACACGAGCACTCGGTTGCAGATCTGTCTTTTCAACACACATCTGGCTCATCACATGTTTAATCAGCATTCTAGAACACAGATTAGAACCTGTTCTAAGTACCTTCTAGAGTTCGTTCTTGTGGATAACATGTAACCTGTAGTAGAGCCTGTTTAGAGAATATTCTAGAACCTAATGAAAGGAAGTGATTAAGCAGTTCAAGAACCCGGTTAGAAACATTGATTAGCAAGTTTAGAGTGCATTCTAGAACACGGTTAGACACACAACCTGTTTAAACAGCATTCTAGAACCTAATGAAAGGCAATGATTAAGCAGTTCAAGAACCTGGTTGGACATTGATTAACTCATTCAGAGTGCATTCTAGAACCTGGTTATACATGTAACCTGTGGCATAGCCTGTTTAGAGAGAATTCTAGAACATAATGAAATGCAGTAATTATCCAGTTCAGAGTGCATTCTAGAACCTGATTTAGATACATTGATATTCCAGCTCAGAGTGCTTTCTAGAACTCGGTTAGACATATAACCTGTTTAAAGAGCATTCTAGAGCCTAATGAAAAGCATTAGTTTAGCAGTTCTAGAACCCAGTTAGACAAATTGATTATCCATTTCTAAGTCCATTCTAGAACCCAGTTAGCTAATCAACCTGTGTTATAACCCGTCTATAATTCTAGAATCTAATAAAAAGCATTGATTAACCAGATTAGAGTGCATTCTAGAACCCGGTTATACATATAACCTGTTTAAACAGCATTCTAGAACTTAATGAAAGGCAATGATTAAGCAGTTCAAGGTCAAGAACCTGGTTGGACACATTAATTAACTCATTCAGAGTGCATTCTAGAACCTGGTTAGACATGTAACCTGTGGCATAGCCTGTTGAGAGAGAGTTCTAGAACCTGATGAAAATCATTGATTATCCATTTGAGTGCATTCTAGAACCTAATGAAAAGCATTAGTTGAGCAGTTTTAGAACCCAGTTAGACAAATTGATTATCCATTTCAAAGTGCATTCTAGAACCCAGTTAGCCAAGCAACCTGTGGTATAACCCGTCTATAATTCTAGAACCTCATGCAAAACATTGAGTCAGTTCAAATCCCAGTTCATTGTGCATTCTAGAACCAGGTTAGATGTAGAACCTTTTTATAGTGCATTCTAGAACTAACTGATGAAAGACAACCTTTTTTTTTTTAGTCAATCAGTAAATCAAGGGCCACATTCAAGAACCTGATTCTAAGTGTTTTGATGTCTGCTGAAACAGCATGATGGAACCAGTTTAAGCATATTAGAAGCAATCTACTCCAGAACTTAATTTCCCTAAGGTTTCCTAAGGATCCTCCTGGAGGTGCAGCTTGAGACATGTCTAATTTGTGTCTCAGAAGCACACGAGCTAAGTATTCTAGAACCTGTGTGAATCTCATTCTAGTGTAGAGTCCATCCTCAGCTTTCTTTTGATCTTCTTGGTCTAAATCTACGTTACATCTATGACCTGTGACCTTTACTGGTTGCTATAGAGACAGTGGGAGCAGGTGAAGGGTGGTGTTCTCATGTTCTCCTGTCCCGGTGTGCTGTAGGCGATCATTCAGGGGACAGAAAAGCAGGACGTCGAGTTGCTTCTCTTGTCATGATGTCATGTCGCTCACGTCAGTATGAGAGAGCTCCCTGGCTAGAGTTGTGTTTTATGCAGATGAGTTTTCTCCTAGAAACTGGAACTAGTTTTCTTCTTGAAATGCCTTGTAGACCCTGATTAAGCCCATAGTAGATGCTCTTTTAACTTGTTAAAAACACATTTTGTCAAAGCACCCGGTCAAAGCTCATTTAGACAATGTACCGCCCCTGTTATGCCATGTGTACGGATTATTTTATAGTGAATTCTAGAGCACAGTTCATCACATTCTGCAAGTCGTATGATGTGTCCTAGAAGCTGAAACACATTTGGTAACCAGTGGCAAGTACACGGAACCTGTTTATAGAACATTCTGGAACCTGTTCAAATCACATTGAAGTGCATTCTAGATTTTGTTAAAAGCTCCGACTAGACCCAGATTAAAGTTAATTTGAGACCCTATTTAAATACCAGTCTAGACCTTGTTTAAATTATATTGTAGACATTGTTTGTAGACATTGTAGACAAGTGCATTCTAGACCCGGTTAAATGTCCATTCACAATCCTGTTTAAATGGAATTCTAGACCCTGTTTAAAGTGCATTCTAGACCCTGTCTAAAGCACGGTCTAGGCCCAGTTTAAAGCACGTTCTAGGCCCAGTTTAAAGCACGTTCTAGGCCCAGTTTAAAGCACGTTCTAGGCCCAGTTTAAGGCACGTTCTAGGCCCAGTTTAAGGCAAGTTCTAGGCCCAGTTTAAGGCAAGTTCTAGGCCCAGTTTAAAGCACGGTCTAGGCCCAGTTTAAAGCACAGTCTAGGCCCAGTTTAAAGCACGGTCTAGGCCCAGTTTAAAGCACGGTCTAGGCCCAGTTTAAAGCACGGTCTAGGCCCAGTTTAAAGCACGTTCTAGGCCCAGTTTAAAGCACGTTCTAGGCCCAGTTTAAAGCACGTTCTAGGCCCAGTTTAAAGCACGTTCTAGGCCCAGTTTGAAGCACGTTCTAGGCCCAGTTTGAAGCACGTTCTAGGCCCAGTTTGAAGCAGGTTCTAGGCCCAGTTTATCGCATGGTCTAGGCCCAGTTTGAAGCATGGTCTAGGCCCAGTTTGAAGCAGGTTCTAGGCCCAGTTTAAAGCACGTTCTAGGCCCAGTTTATAGCACGTTCTAGGCCCAGTTTAAGGCACATCCTAGACCCACTTTTAAAGCATGTCCTAGACTCAGTTTAAAGCACGTTCTAGGCCCAGTTTAAAAATAATTTGAATTTTAAATAACATTCTAGACCCACGTAAAGCACATTCTAGATCCTGGTAAACTTTCATTCATGACCCTGTTTAAATAGCATTCTAGAGCCTGTTTAAAGCACGTTCTAGATCCCTGGGTCCAGGGGTAGCTCAGAGCTTAAGGCATTGGACTATGTTTTGGAAGGTCCCAGGTTCAAATCCCACAACCACCAAGTTGTCCTTGTAGTAAGGCCCTTAACTCTCAACCCCTCAGATGTATAATGAGATAGAAATGTAATTCGCTCTGGATAAGGGCATCGGCCAAATGTCTAAATGTCAATGAATGTTAAACGTTCATTCGTAACCCTGTTTAAATAGCATTCTAGAGCTTGTTTAAAGCACGTTCTTGACCCTGTAAATCATGTTTTTGACCCAGTTTAAAGTACTTTCTAGACCCTATCTAAATTTTTTTTCTAGACCCTGTGAACATGTTCTAGACCTTGTTGAGAGTTCTCTCTCGGCTCATGGCGACAGATTCGACATGAACGTTGTCGTCGTCATGGTGTAGTTGTTGTGTATTTACGCTAGAACGTTGGACTCGTCACGAGTCCCCATGCACCAAACTGAACTTCCTGTCTCCTGTGAGCATGTTAATAGTTTACTGAAAACACACACACACACACACACACACACACACACACACACACACACACACATATAGTATGAGGCGGTGAATAATTTACACCAGCTGCGCGTCCTCGGTTACCGCCGCACAAAGACTTTGGCAACCCGACCCCGCTACGTGCCTTTATTCAGGGCGAGTCGAGAAGGACGAGTGCACTACTGCACAGTGTTACTGCTCATAACTACACACATTCTGATTGGTCAGCGAGCTCATGATGTCATCACTATGTGACTAAAAGCGAATAAAAACAAAACTCCACTTTTGTGTTTCAGGCATGTGTGTGTGTGTGCGCGAGAGTGTGTGTGTGTGTTGTATGATATAAATAGATCTTCCTTAAAAAGCAGTGTTCCTTGTTTCCCTTTGTATGGTACATAAATTGTATGCATACATACACACGCGCACGCACACATGTGCGTGCGCACAAAAACTCTCTCCTGTCCACACACTCCAGGAACACAGAAGCCTCTGTAATCAGCCAGAGGAGTGACATTTTATCCCCTTTCTCTCTGAGGATGCAAATGGTAGTGAGTTGAAGTGTGTGTGTGTGTGTGTGGTTAAGAATTACAGGGTGAGTTGATAAAGAAACAAAACAACTACATTAATCCTGCTAGCACAAATGCGGCGAAAGACAAACACTGTGTGTGTGTGTGTGTGTGTGTGTGTGTGTGTGTGTGTGTGTGTGTGTGTGTGTGTGAGAGTGTGTGCACGCGCACATATGGTACATTGTTTTCCTTGTCGTTAAGAATGTTTGTCTTTATCTACAAACGTAAGAAAAAAAATTGCTTCATGTAAATTATCAGCAATTTTTTTTCATCCAAACGAGCACAGCTGCTGCGGTTTGTCCAGCCAATCAGAGGAGAGTAAAATGATGTCGACAGCCAATGACAAAATTGTGATGTCGTGTTAAAAGAAAAAAAAAAAAAACATTGAAACTTTTAATTGAAACTGTGTAGCTTGCTGATATAAAAAAATAAAGAAATTCCACCATTGGCCACCATTGCTATGGCTACCATAGCAACAGTGTTAACCACACCCACCAAAATGCCATAGACACACCCTTCGTTTGATCAGAGATCGCTCTGTTAAAACGTAAATGAATAATAAAGCTCTAAGCGATTAAGGGGACCAAGCACTTTCTCAACTTCTGGGCCGCACCCTTCAGGCCCATTAGACCCATCAGCTCTTGTTGCCATGGAGATCTATTAAATTTAATGCCAATTCATGAAAGTGTTTATTCGTTATTAATAAAACATTCTGTTTAATCTGTGATACAACCCAAGTGTTTCATGAGATTGAGTTTGAGGATTTCACAATGTTCAAAGGAGAACAAGCCAAAAAATAAAAATCACAGTTGCAACATTTGTTGCATCATTTGTGAAGGATTGCTCTCCTGAACCGGCTTCTGGATTGTCTTATGTTCTTGTCTTTGCTCTGAATATATCAGTGTTTCCAAGGTCTGTCCCCACTTCCTGTTTGTCTGCTTTCCTGTCAGATTTGTCTGTACCTCATGGATGAAGTGGATTTCATAGCAGTGTGTGCATATACACATTTTGTGGTGAAACTTTGAGGTACTTTTTTTTTTGAAAATGGGAAAAAATTTAAATAAATTTCAAATGGAAGAAAAGTTTGTGGTGGTAAACTGCTAAAAAAAAAATTGTGATAAAAATGGCAGAAAAGGCAAGAAAATCCAAAATGACCAAATCTTTTTTTTTTTTTTTTTTTGTGAAGAAGAACCTAAAGTGGCAAAAAAAAAGAAAATCTCTAAAAAATAAGAATCCTAAATTTCAAAAACTTTGTAATGGTAGCAACAAAAATAATTAAAAATGGCCAAAACAAACAAACAGAAATAATCCACAAATGGCCAAAAAAACCAAACAAAAATAATCCACAAATGTCAACAACAAAACAACAACAAGAAAGAAATTTGTAACGGCAAAAACAAAAAAAAAATCTATCATGGGGAGAAGAACCTAAAGTGGCAAAAAGAAAAAAAAATCCAAACCACAAGAAAATCTAAAATGACAAAAGATTTCCAAAGTGGTGGAAAAAGAAACAAAAAACTAACAAAACAAACAAACAAAAAAAAAGAATCCTAAAAGTCAAAAACTTTATAATGGTAGCAAAAAAAAAATCAGACAAACAAAAATAATATAAATAAATAAAAAAAAAAAAAGTCTAAAGTGGCAAAAATCCAATTGGAGGAAACAAATCCAGAAAGTCGGTAATTTGACCAGATCAGGGCTTTATTGTTTATGAATGGTGTTAGTGTGTTATAACAGCGTATGTGGAGTGTGTGTGTGTGTGTGTGTGTGTGTGTGTGTGTGTTGATGTTATGAGGTTGTCTTGTAATCTCCCCACCTCTGGTGTCATTCTGACTTCCACCTGGCACTAACGAAGGGTTACCTCATGTTTTCCACTCCGTGTGTGTGTGTGTCTGTGTGTGTGTGTGTCTGTGTGTGTGTGTGTCTGTGTGTGTGTGTGTGTGTGTCTGTGTGTGTGTCTGTGTGTGTGTGTGTGTCTGTGTGTGTGTGTGTGTCTGTGTGTGTGTGTGTGTGTGTGTGTGTGTGTGTGTGTGTGTGTGTGTGTGTGTCTGTGTGTGTGTGTGTCTGTGTGTGTGTGTCTGTGTGTGTGTCTGTGTGTGTGTGCGTGCATTAGTGTGAGCACAGCAAAAGGCTTGACAGCCTTGAGAGTTTTACTACATGTATGAGTGTCTGATTGTGGTTTGTGTAAACTTTTATATATACACACACACACACACAAACACACACACACTCGTGTCTTGTTTCTCCATTGTGTAGGTGCTCGGTTAGAGGTGAGCGCTTGCTTAGCGTTTTTTTTCGTGCACTGTGTGCGCGTGTGCGTGTGTGTGAGAATCATGCTGCACTCTCGCATCATTGCATATTTCCTCACCTGACACCGTGTACCGCTACTTCACCGCTGGTTCTTGTCTTTGTGTTATGCTGCTTTATTATTATTAGCTTATATCTAATGACTGCATCATGTTAAACAGGAACAAAGTTAAGAGGTTAGATATGAAGTTTGCTTCACCTGAGAGTCTAAACATTTAAATAGTATTTATATAATTGTGTACAGCGGTACCTCAGCATCCGAACGCTCCCGCCTCGTTTATTTTCGCCTTAAGAACTGAAATTTTTCGTCGGCATTCAATGCCAAGTTGCTTATTTGGGTCAGTGAAAAGCCAAGTGAAGCTAGTTTACATATTGTTTTTCTTGATTTGTTATTGCATTTTCTGCAGGATTTAGTAAAGACAGAGCCCAAGAATATTAGCGAGCCACTTTCAGTTTGGTTTTTAAAGCAGCCGGTGCCAAGAGGAATCATAAATTAAGTCTATTTATTTCATGTTTTACTTCATTTACATGTATTTTCTAAATGTTTTGATTGTTTTTATATGCAAAAATACGATTATAGTTTTGGAAATTGGTAATATTGGTAATATTTTCTGGTTAGCTGGAACGGATTATCTGCATTTACATTATTTCCGTTGAGACAAACAAAAATAATCGCGAATAAAAACAAAACTCCAAAATAAACAAAAATAATCCAAAATGGCAACAACAGCAAAAAAGAAATTTGTAACGGCAAAAACTTTCTATCTATCATGGGGAGAAGAACCTAAAGTGGCAATTTTTTTTTTTCGCTTTAAAACTCTCCCCGTCTGAATGTTTGAAAGAAAATCTGTATAACCTGACACATTCCTCCAAAATAAGTCTGTTAAAATCTGACATTTTTTCAACTGACACATTTTTTCAACATTAAAAGTTTTTTGTGAATGTTTTCGCCAAAAGACGGGTTTAGTCACGTGACCAGGGCGCATTTTAATATCTGAGGAGTGAACATGGCTGCCACAGAGCTAAAAGGAAAGAGATGAAAGCAAAAAGTATTTTACATGAAAGCGTAAATTTGTAAAAAATCTTTTAATTTAAATAAATAAAAAAAAGTAAAAAATGTGAGCTCTGAATCAGAATTTTTGTGTAAGTGAGAAGCAAGTCAAATCTGATGAAGTTAAACTTTTTGTTTCCGTTTAGATAAAGATATTACCTCAAACTTTTATACGTTATTCATTTTTTTAAGCATAAAAAAGTGAAAACAACAAAGAAAAAAATCATTTTATTAGTTTTCAGGAGCTTTTTATGAAATTAAGAATTTGTATTTGATTTGTTCTTCTAATTTTAAATGCTACCGTTAAACCATCCTTGTGAATTTTCAGTTTTACACACACACACACACACACACACACACACACACACACACACACACACACACACACACACACACACACACACACCTTTTTTTACTTCTGTGCTTGTAGTTTTACCGTTCATAGCTTTTCTTGTAATGTGCGACGATTAGTAAAAAACACACACACACGCCTAAGGTTAAACCCCACCCCCTCCCTCCACCAGCCCTAACCCCGCCTTCCTCCTCGCCCCCCTGCTTTTTTTTTTTCTCCCCTTAACACACACACACAGACACACACAGGAAGTAGCCATGACCTCCAAAGACACGAAGTGACTGTGATTTGCAATGCAAAAAAAAAAAAAAAATCCAAAGGTGCAAAGAAATTTCTGTCAAATCAGCCTCGTCGTGTGTGTGTGTGTGGAAAGCTGAGCTTCTTTCTCAGGATGACTGGTGGAAACTTTAAACACCTACCTCACTAACCAGAGACTCACACGTTACAGAAACGTCCTCTCTCTCTGTCTCTCTCTATCTGTATCCACTTGTCTGTCTGTCTGTTTAGCTGTCTCTCTCTCTCTCTCTCTCTCTCTCTCTCTCTCTGTCTGTCTGTCTGTGTCTGTCTCTTTCTGTTTCTCTGTTTGCTGTATCTGTCTGCCTGTTTTTCCGTCTTTCTTTATGTCTGTCTGTCTGTCCGTCTTTCTCTGCATCTGTCTGTCTCGGTCTATATGTCTCTGTCTGTATGTCTTTTTGCATCTGTCTGTCTTGGTCTGTATGTCTCTCTCTGTCTGTCTCGGTCATTATGTCTCTCTGCATCTGTCTGTCTCAGTCTGTATGTCTCTCTGCATCTGTCTGTCTCGGTCTGTATGTCTCTCTGCATCTGTCTGTCGCGGTCTGTATGTCTCTCTGCAAGCCGCCAGTGACACCAACGAAGAAGAAGCGCTTACGTCACCCACAAAGCGGAAGGAGACGCGAACAGTTAGCTGTGTATTGATTTGAGGGAGCGTTCTGTTGCGGGCGATAAAAATGATCAGCGAGGCCAAGAGAAGAAGAAAGCAACAAGAGAAATTGTCAGTAAAGGCTTACGTTACGCCTGAGATGTAGATTTTTAAACTTTTAGTGGCACAACTTGGTGTTTTTGTGTAATTATTTATTTTAATGTGTGCCTTAGTTTTTTTTTGGTTTTTTTTGAGTGCACTTGAGTCTCGATGCGACTCCTCTCATCTCACATATATATATACACACACACACACACACACACTCAGTGTGTATCTCAGGAAGCAGACACCCGTGGACCGTCTCACAGACCTCACACAGGAAGACAGTATACACCAGGACGTCCTGTTAACCCCAGAATGTGTGTGTGTGTGTGTGTGTGTGTCGAGGTGCGGATGTTTCTTAGACGGCGAGATTTCCCCCGACTGAAGCTTCCAACTCTGCGTCGAGGAAAAATAAATCAATAAAATAAAATCAAAGTATAAAAACACACCTCAGTGTTGGCGCTAATGGTTATATTTTTCCTCCTCTGACACTCACATCACTCTGGAAGAGGACATCCGATGAGTCACATGACCTTTTTCCATCGCTCCGTGTCCAGTCTTTATGCTCTCTAGTTCCAGGGTTTAATAATGTTTAATCATTTCACGCTTCTTTAACATAATTTCAGTAGTTTCAGCACTATGTACATTGTATACTCGTGTCTCAGGTGTATGAGGCTCACTTTTGTCTGACTTATGAACGAATCCAACTTACTAGCGTGCCTCCAGAACGGAAGTCGTTCGTAAGTCGGGGACGGTCTGTGTTCTGTCTCCATGTGTCAGTTTTTCATTTTGAATCCAGCATCTGCACAGGATTGATCCACGTTACAGAGATTAGCATTAGCTGTAGCAGCGTTCTCCTCGCTGTAAATATCTAATCTACAATGTAAAGAAGCGAAGCAGTTTGATACTGATGTGTAAGTGTTGTAGAATATGAACCAGATCTCAAGCCGGGGCTGTGTGTGTGTGTGTGTGTGTGTGTGTGTGTGTGTGTGTGAGACCACGTTCGACTCGATTCGCTGTTAGCGTGTTAAGTTTAGCGTGTGTGACATTAACGCCGCTTGTGCGATATTAATAAATGAGAGTGTAAGAGAAGAAGTGAAGCTCAAACTCAAACTGTGATCCTCTGCTTTCTTTTGTAAATCTTCCTAATGAGAGACACTTCCTGTATGCTGCGCCCCCACTTCCTGTGCAGCGCTCCATTTAGATAATGACGGTGACCGGATGACCAGCAGCGCTTAAGCCAGGCTATGACAACGTGTGTGTGTGTGTGTGTGTGTGTGTGTGTGTGTGTGTGTGTGTGTTTTTATCTAAAAGATGTGTTTTTTGCCCTGTAGAGGGCGCTGTGGCTGAGTGCATTAATTAACGCAGAAAGAACTTCAGTGTTTGATGTTTGTCTCCTTGTGTCATGTTTAAAAAAAAAAAAAAAAAACGAAATCACGAGTTACACCACAGGAATGAGTTTGTTTAGCTACTTCTCTCCTTTTTGTTTTTCTCGCCCACTGTTTTTTTTTTTTTTCTCTCTACACTCTTCAGTCTGCTCCCTTTGATGTTTTGTCGTACCAACTTTTTTCCATGTGTGTTTATTTATTTACTTACTGGTGTTTATTTTGTTTATGTTTAAAATGTGTTCGTTGACTTGTGTAGACTGTTTCATGTGTCTATTAATCTGTCAACCTGTCTTTCTCTATTATTCTGTGTCTTTCTGCGTCGGTCTTCATCTGTTTCTCGCTCAGTAGCTCTCTCTGCATTCCCCCTGCAGCTGTATCTCGCTACATCTCTGTCTCTCTGCATTTGTCTCGCTATGTCTCCGCGCGTCAATGCATCTGCGTCTCCACGTCTCTCTGCACTTGTGTCTCGCTATGTCTGTGTCTCTCTGCATTTCTTTGCATCTCTCTGCATCTGTGTCCCCGTATGTCTCTGTGTCTGTCTGCATCGGTCTTCATCTGTTTCAAAATCTCTCTCTCTCTCTCTCTCTCTCTCTCTCTCTCTCTGCTTCTGTCTCCGTGCACTTGTGTCTCGCTACGTCTCTGTCTCTCTGTGTTTGTGTCTTGTTCTATTTCAGCATCTCTCTGCATCTGTTTCTTGCTATTTCTGTCTCTCTGTGTCTTTCTGCATCTGTGTCTCGCTATGTCTCTGTTTTCTCTGCGTCTTTCTGCACCTGTGTCTCGCTATGTCTATGTGTCTCACTTTGGTTCTCTGGATCTGTGTCTCGCTATGTCTCTACGTCTCTCTGCCTCTGTTTCTCTCTCGCTATTTCTGTCTCTCTGTGTCTCTCTGCATCTGTGTCTCACTATGTCTGTGTCTCACTGTGTCTCTCTGGATCTGTGTCTTGATACGTCTCTGCGTCTCTCTGCATCTGCGTCCCTCTGTGTCTCTTTGCGTCTCTCTGCACCTGTGTCTCGCTATGTCTCTACGTCTCTCTGCCTCTGTTTCTCTCTCGCTATTTCTGTCTCTCTGCATCTGTGTCTCACTATGTCTGTGTCTCTCTGCGTCTCTCTGCACCTGTGTATCGCTATGTCTATGTGTCTCACTGTGTCTCTCTGCACCTGTGTCTCGCTATGTCTCTACGGCTCTCTGCCTCTGTTTCTCTCTCGCTATTTCTGTCTTTCGGTGTCTCTCTGCATCTGTCTCTTGCTATGTCTCTACGTCTCTCTGCCTCTGTTTCTCTCTTGCTATTTCTGTCTCTCTGTGTCCCTCTGCATCTGTGTCTCACTATGTCTGTGTCTCTCTGCATCTCTCTGCACCTGTGTCTCACTATGTGTGTCTCTCTGGATCTGTGTCTCGATATGTCTCTGTGTCTCTCTGCATCTGCGTCCCTCTGTGTCTCTTTGCATCTCTCTGCCTCTGTTTCTCTCTCGCTATTTCTGTCTCTCTGTGTCTCTCTGCATCTGTGTCTCACTATGTCTGTGTCTCTCTGCGTCTCTCTGCACCTGTGTCTCACTATGTCTGTGTCTCTCTGCACCTGTGTCTCGCTATGTCTCTACGTCTCTCTGCCTGTTTCTCTCTCGCTATTTCTGTCTTTCTGTGTCTCTCTGCATCTGTCTCTCGCTATGTCTCTACGTCTCTCTGCCTCTGTTTCTCTCTCGCTATTTCTGTCTCTCTGTGTCTCTCTGCATCTGTGTCTCACTATGTCTCTACGTCTCTCTGCCTCTGTTTCTCTCTCGCTATTTCTGTCTCTCTGTGTCTCTCTGCATCTGTGTCTCACTATGTCTCTACGTCTCTCTGCCTCTGTTTCTCTCTCGCTATTTCTGTCTCTCTGTGTCCCTCTGCATCTGTGTCTCACTATGTCTGTGTCTCTCTGCATCTCTCTGCACCTGTGTCTCACTATGTGTGTCTCTCTGGATCTGTGTCTCGATATGTCTCTGTGTCTCTCTGCATCTGCGTCCCTCTGTGTCTCTTTGCATCTCTCTGCCTCTGTTTCTCTCTCGCTATTTCTGTCTCTCTGTGTCTCTCTGCATCTGTGTCTCACTATGTCTGTGTCTCTCTGCGTCTCTCTGCACCTGTGTCTCACTATGTCTGTGTCTCTCTGCACCTGTGTCTCGCTATGTCTCTACGTCTCTCTGCCTCTGTTTCTCTCTCGCTATTTCTGTCTTTCTGTGTCTCTCTGCATCTGTCTCTCGCTATGTCTCTACGTCTCTCTGCCTCTGTTTCTCTCTCGCTATTTCTGTCTCTCTGTGTCTCTCTGCATCTGTGTCTCACTATGTCTCTACGTCTCTCTGCCTCTGTTTCTCTCTCGCTATTTCTGTCTCTCTGTGTCTCTCTGCATCTGTGCCTCACTATGTCTCTACGTCTCTCTGCCTCTGTTTCTCTCTCGCTATTTCTGTCTCTCTGTGTCTCTCTGCATCTGTGTCTCACTATGTCTGTGTCTCCTTGCGTCTCTCTGCACCTGTATCTCGCTACATCTCTGTCTCTCTGCATTTGTCTCGCTATGTCTCCGCGCGTCAATGCATCTGCGTCTCCACGTCTCTCTGCACTTGTGTCTCGCTATGTCTGTGTCTTTCTGCATTTCTTTGCATCTCTCTGCATCTGTGTCCCCGTATGTCTCTGTGTCTGTCTGCATCGGTCTTCATCTGTTTCTAAATCTCTCTCTCTCTCTCTCTGCTTCTGTCTCCGTGCACTTGTGTCTCGCTACGTCTGTCTCTCTGTGTCTGTGTCTTGTTCTATTTCAGCATCTCTCTGCATCTGTTTCTTGCTATTTCTGTCTCTCTGTGTCTTTCTGCATCTGTGTCTCGCTATGTCTCTGTTTTCTCTGCGTCTTTCTGCACCTGTGTCTCGCTATGTCTATGTGTCTCACTTTGGTTCTCTGGATCTGTGTCTCGCTATGTCTCTACGTCTCTCTGCCTCTGTTTCTCTCTCGCTATTTCTGTCTCTCTGTGTCTCTCTGCATCTGTGTCTCACTATGTCTGTGTCTCACTGTGTCTCTCTGGATCTGTGTCTTGATACGTCTCTGCGTCTCTCTGCATCTGCGTCCCTCTGTGTCTCTTTGCGTCTCTCTGCACCTGTGTCTCGCTATGTCTCTACGTCTCTCTGCCTCTGTTTCTCTCTCGCTATTTCTGTCTCTCTGCATCTGTGTCTCACTATGTCTGTGTCTCTCTGCGTCTCTCTGCACCTGTGTCTCGCTATGTCTATGTGTCTCACTGTGTCTCTCTGCACCTGTGTCTCGCTATGTCTCTACGGCTCTCTGCCTCTGTTTCTCTCTCGCTATTTCTGTCTTTCGGTGTCTCTCTGCATCTGTCTCTTGCTATGTCTCTACGTCTCTCTGCCTCTGTTTCTCTCTTGCTATTTCTGTCTCTCTGTGTCCCTCTGCATCTGTGTCTCACTATGTCTGTGTCTCTCTGCATCTCTCTGCACCTGTGTCTCACTATGTGTGTCTCTCTGGATCTGTGTCTCGATATGTCTCTGTGTCTCTCTGCATCTGCGTCCCTCTGTGTCTCTTTGCATCTCTCTGCCTCTGTTTCTCTCTCGCTATTTCTGTCTCACTGTGTCTCTATGCATCTGTGTCTCACTATGTCTGTGTCTCTCTGCGTCTCTCTGCACCTGTGTCTCACTATGTCTGTGTCTCTCTGCACCTGTGTCTCGCTATGTCTCTACGTCTCTCTGCCTCTGTTTCTCTCTCGCTATTTCTGTCTTTCTGTGTCTCTCTGCATCTGTCTCTCGCTATGTCTCTACGTCTCTCTGCCTCTGTTTCTCTCTCGCTATTTCTGTCTCTCTGTGTCTCTCTGCATCTGTGTCTCACTATGTCTCTACGTCTCTCTGCCTCTGTTTCTCTCTCGCTATTTCTGTCTCTCTGTGTCTCTCTGCATCTGTGTCTCACTATGTCTCTACGTCTCTCTGCCTCTGTTTCTCTCTCGCTATTTCTGTCTCTCTGTGTCTCTCTGCATCTGTGTCTCACTATGTCTGTGTCTCTTTGCGTCTCTCTGCACCTGTGTCTCGCTATGTCTCTACGTCTCTCTGCCTCTGTTTCTCTCTCGCTATTTCTGTCTTTCTGTGTCTCTCTGGATCTGTGTCTTGCTATGTCTCTGTGTCTCTCTGCGTTTCTGTGCATCTGCTCCGCGCTATGTCTCTGTCTCTCTCTGCATGTGTGTCTCTCTATATCTTTGTTTAACTCTCCCTGTGTTACTCTCTCTCTTCCTCCCTCTCTCAAGATTGAAGATTTAAAGGCGCTTTATTAGCATGACAAATATTTACTTTCATTTTGCTTAGAAATAAGTCACAAGAACCGTCTCTCTCTCTCTCTCTCTGACCCTCTGTCCCTCTCTCCGTGTGTATGTGCAGCTGGTCGGCGGTCAGTTTGACCTGGAGATGAACTTCATCATCCAGGAGACGGAGAGCATCACGTGCATGGTGGACCT
Organism: Clarias magur; assembly: GCA_013621035.1. Taxonomy (NCBI): domain Eukaryota; kingdom Metazoa; phylum Chordata; class Actinopteri; order Siluriformes; family Clariidae; genus Clarias; species Clarias magur. The sequence continues at coordinate 1,015,276 of QNUK01000095.1, read as the reverse complement.
GCTGGACAAGTGTGAGGTGACGTGTCAGGCGGAGGTGTGGAGCATGTTCACGGCCGTGCTGAAGAAGAGCGTGAGGAACCTGCAGGCCTGCACCGACGTCGGCCTCATCACGCTCGTCCTGCAGAGGATAGACAGGACGGACAGTATGATCGCAGGTGACGCGCCGCCCGGGGATGATAAAAGCGGGGCCGGTCGGTGTGTAAATACTGCTGGGATATTTATGAGCTCTGTGTGTGTGTGTGTGTGTGTGTGTGTGTGTGTGTGTGTGTGTGTGTGTGTGTGTGTGTGTCTCAGACCTGCTGGTGGACATGCTGGGCGTTTTGGCGAGTTACAGCATCACAGTGAAGGAGCTGAAGCTTTATTTCAGTAAACTGCAGGGAGAGAAAGGACAGTGGGTACGTGTCCCTCCGCTCTCTCTCTCGTCTTTAACTGTGTTTTATTTTATTTTATTTACTTATTTATTTATTTACTATAAATATACACGGCGTGTTCTCTTCTCTGTTGTGTGTAATCTCGCTCTTTACTCTCTCATTTGATTCTCATCCTTCACCCGTTCTTACTCATTCTTCTCCTCTTTCTGTATTTCCTCTTCATTCTTTCTCTTTTATTTCCTTCCATGTCCTCATTCGTCTCCTTCATCTTTATTCTCTTACTTGACTCTTTTTCCCTCTTCCTCCTTCTCATTTTACCCCCCTCTCTCGTCTTCCTCTTCCTCCTCTTTATTTTGCCCCTCTTCTATCTCATTTCTTATTTTGCCCTGATACTCTTCTTCTTCTTCTTCTTCTTCTTCCTCTTCCTGATTCCTCTTTTCTTCCTCCTTTTTATTATTTTGCCCTCCATCTCTTCTTCTTTTGTTTTATTTCACCCTCCCTTTTTTTCTCTTTCTCCTTCTCCTCCCTCTCATTTTCTCCTCCCTCTCTTCTTCATCTTCCTCCTTTTTTTGCCCATCTTCTCTTCCTCTTCCTCCATCTCATTTTGTCCTCTCTCTTCTTCCTCTTCCTCCTCATTATTTTCCCACTCTTCTATCTCATTTTCTTCTTCTTCCTTTGTTTTATTTCGCCCTCCCTTTTTTCCTCTTCCTCCTTTTTATTTTTATCCCCCTCTCTCTCTCCTTCCTTTTCCTCCTCCTCATTTTGCCCTCTTTTCCTCTTTTTCTTTTCCTCCTTTTTTGCCCATCCTCTCTTCCTCTTCCTCCTTCTCATTTTACCCCCTCTTCTCTCTCATTTTTTATTTGCCCTCACACTATTCTTTATTCCACCCTTCTTCTTCCTTCGCTTTATTTTGCCCTTCCTCTCTTCTTCTTCCTTCGGTTTATTTTGCCTTCTCTTTTTTCCTCTTCAACCTTTTTATTTTTATCCCCCTCTCTTCCTCTTCCTCCTTCTCATTTGGCTCCCTCTCTCTCTCTCTCTCTCTCTCTCTCTCTCTCTCTCTTCCTCTGCCTCGTTTCTCTTTTCCTCTTCCTTCGCCACCCCTCAGCCTCCTCACGCTGTGAAGCTGCTGTCGGTGTTGAAGTCCATGGCTCATCGCTCCGGCCCTGACGCGTTCTTCACTTTCCCTGGAAAGAGCGCGGCGGTGAGTGCATCACAACAAACAAACAAACAAACGATCTTTGGTTTTATTGTTTTGCGTCGTTCTCTGAAGTGTGTCATCTTGTGAAAGAGATTTTTTATTATTATTATATTATATTATTATTATTTTAATTTTTTGCTATCAGGCCATAGCTCTTCCACCGATCGCTAAATGGCCGTATCAGAACGGCTTCACCTTCCACACCTGGCTGCGTCTGGATCCAATGAGCAACATCAACGTAGATAAAGACAAGCCGTACCTGTACTGGTGAGTCTCCACATTTCACCGCTGAGTATCTGTAGTACGATACGTCCGTCTCGTCCTGACGCTCCCCGTCTCGTCCTGGTAGTTTTCGGACGAGTAAAGGTATGGGTTATTCTGCCCATTTCGTCGGCGGATGTCTGATCGTTACTGCGCTGAAGGCCAAAGGGAAAGGAGTCCAGCACTGCGTCAAGTTCGACTTCAAACCCCAGAAGGTAAAACAGTTCGCCTCTATAAAATAATCAAACACTTCGCTGGATCAGGGTTTATAGGGTGTGTGTGTGTGTGTGCGCGTGTGTGTGTGTTGCAGTGGTACATGGTGACCATCGTACACATCTACCATCGCTGGAAGAACAGCGAGATTAGCTGCTACGTGAACGGAGAGCTGATGTCTTCCGGAGAGCTCGCCTGGTTCGTCAACACCAGTGAGGTGAGAGTCGGGTCAAACCCAGAAGAACCAGGGGCGTTCAAGTCAAACCGGGACTGCTGATGAGCCACGTTTACAGGAGACTTCAAGCGCAATCAAAAGTCCCGCTTTGACTCGAACGCCCGCTCGTGTGAAAGCTATGTTTAAAGATTGTCTGCTGTTTTTATAAACAGTGATGAGTTACACTACTGAGACACACTCGGACAAATATCTCTCTCTCTGTCTCTCTCTCTCTCTCTCTCTCTCTCTCTCTCTCTGTCTCTGTCCCTCTCTCTCTCTCTCTCTCCCTCTCTCGTTAACAGACGTTTGATAAATGTTTCCTGGGCTCGGCGGAGACGGCGGACGCTAACCGTGTGTTTTGCGGCCAGATGGGGGCGGTGTATGTGTTCAACAACGAACTCAACGCCGCACAGATCTTCGCCATCTATCAGCTGGGCCCCGCCTACAAAGTACACACACACACACATATATCTGTCTGTCTGTCTGTCTGTCTGTCTGTCTATTAGTCTGTCTGTTTTTCTGTCTGTCTGTATAACCCTCTCTATATTTGTTTATTTTCTCTTTATTTTAGTTTGTAATTCTTTTCCATCAGGATGCCGTGACTGATTAACACTCAGTCCCAATATGTTCCCAATGCAACATAGTTTAAAAGGCACAAAGACAAACTGTGCAAGAAGACAAGTGAAGGAACAGAAAAACAAAAACACCTCTCTCTCACTCTCTCTCTGTCTGTCTCTGTCTGTCTCTCTGTCTCTGTCTCTCAGGGTGTGTTTAAGTATAAAGCAGAAAGCGACCTGCTGTTTGCGGATCATCACAGGTCTCTGCTGTACGACGGCAAACTGAGCGGCAGCATCGCCTTCACCTACAACCCCCGAGCTACAGACGCCCAGCTGTGCCTCGAGTCATCGCCCAGAGACAACACGTCCATCTTCATACACTCTCCTCATGCCCTCATGCTGCAGGTACACACACACACACACACACACACACACACACACACTCTCTCTCTCACTCTCTCTCTCTCTGTGTCTGTAGGATGTGAAGGCTGTGGTCACTCACTCGGTGCAGAGTGCTGTTCACTCCATAGGAGGAGTGCAGGTCCTCTTCCCTCTCTTCACTCAGCTGGACTTTGTGCAGCCGAACAGCGAAGAGCCGGACACCTCTGTCTCGTAAACAAACACACACATACACGCACACTTTCTATTCCTGAAAAATAAACCCACAGGAATAATAATAATAATAATAACAGTAATAATGACAGTAATTTGAGGACACCCTGCATTGGTGTGTGTGTGTGTGTGTGTGTGTGTGTGTGTGTGTTACAGCTGCACTCTGCTGTCATTCCTGTTGGAGCTGTTGAAGTCGTCAGTAGCGATGCAGGAGCAGATCCTGGCCTGTAAGGGCTTCCTCGTCATGGGATACTCCCTGGAGAAGGTCAGTCTGCACACGCTCACCGGCTTCCTCACACAGACAGTAACAAGGAACAGAGTGGAACAGTATGTGTGTGTGGGGTGTTCTCTCAGGGTTAATTAACGTGTCCTATTTGACCAGGTTTATGACCTGCTACTACTGCTGTTACTTATTTTTTCCTATTGCAGTAGTATTTCTGCTATTACTACAGTTATTAGTATTTCTGTTCCTCCTGTTATTCAACTTCTACTACTCACAGTACGACTACTACTGTAATAATACCTATAATATTATTACTGCTATTACTATTATCCTTGTTCCTACTTCAACTACGTCTCTTCCTACTGCTATTCCTAGTAAAAGTATGAATAACAGTAGTATTACTGCCATTACTACTGTTATCCCTACATCCTACTATCACTTCTTTTCCTTCACTCCTACTGCTGTTACTACTCCTATTCCTATTGTCATTCCTACTTCTACTAATTCTTCTTTGGCTACTGCTATTCTTGCCTCTGTTCCAAGCATTACTGCTATTACTAGTACAGATAGTAGTAAATAGTATTACTACTTCTGTTCCTATTGTTATTCCTACTTCTGCTTTTCCTGCTGCTTTTCCTACTTCTGTTCCTACTGCTATTCCTGGGATTACTGCAATTACTAGTAGAAGTAGGAATAACAGTAGTAATAACAGTAGTATTACTGCTAGCAGTAGTAATAGCAGTAATACTATTTGATATTTATTTTTCTACTATTGCCTCTTTTTCCTACTGCAACTACTACTACTCCTTACAGTATGACTAGTATACTACTATTACTGCTATTACTTCCGTTAATCCTATTTCTACTACTTCATTTCCTGTTGCTTTTCCTACTTCTACTAGTACTTCTTACTGCTACTTACAGTAATACTACTAATATTACTGCTATTACTACTGCTGTTGCTACTGTTATTACTACTTCTACTACTGCTGTTTCTACTGCTGTTTCTAGGATTACTGCTATTACAGTACTAGTAGAAGTTAGGAATAACAGTAGTAATAGCAGTAGTATAACTGCTATTAAATAGTAGTATTACTGCTATTACTACTGCTATTCCTACTTTTGTTAATACTTCTTTTCCTACTGCTACTTACAGTACAACTACTACTATAGTAATACTACTAATATTACTACTGCTGTTCCTATTGTTATTCCTACTCTTCTGCTTTTTCTACTGCTTTTCCTACTTCTGTTCCTACTGTTATTCCTGGGATTACTGCAATTACTAGTAGAAGTAGGAATAACAGTAGTATTATGGCTATTACTACCGCTATTCCTACTTTAACTATTGCCTCTTTTTCCTACTGCAACTACTACTACTACTACTACTTACGGTATGACTAGTATACTACTATTACTGCTATTACTATTGTTATTCCTATTTCTACTACTTCATTTCCTGTTGCTTTTCCTACTTCTGCTAGTACTTCTTCCTGCTACTTACAGTAATACTACTAATATTACTACTATAACTACTGCTGTTCCTACTGTTATTATTACTTCTACTACTGCTGTTTCTACTATTCCTAAGATTACTGCTATTACAGTACTAGTAGAAGTTGGGAATAACAGTAGTAATAGCAGTAGTATAACTGCTATTAAATAGTAGTATTACTGCTATTCCTACTTTTACTAATACTTCTTTTCCTACTTACAGTAAAGCTACTACTATAGTAATTACTACTAATATTACTACTGCTGTTCCTATTGTTTTTCTTACTTCTACTGTTCCTGCTGCGTTTCCTACTTCTGTTCCTACTGCTAGTCAGGGATTACTAGTAGAAGTAGGAATAACAGTAGTAATAGCAGTAGTATTACTGCAATCAAATAGTATTACTGCTATTACTACTGCTATTTCTCCTTCTACTATTGCCTCTTTTTCCTACTGCAACTACTATTACAGACTAGTATAGTAATACATTACTGCTATTACTACTGTTATTCCTATTTCTACTACTTCATTTCCTGTTGCTTTTCCTACTTCTACTAGTACTTCTTACTGCTATTCAACTTCTACTGTTACTTATAGTAATACTATTAATATTACTGCTGTTCCTACTGCTGTTCCTACTGCTATTCCTACTATTCCTAAGATTACTGCTATTACAATACTAGTAGAAGTTAGGAATAACAGTAGTAATAACAGGAGTATTACTGCTATTAAATAGTAGTATTACTGCTATAACTACTGCTATTCCTACTTTTACTAATACTTCTTTTCCTACTGTTATTCGACTTTTCCTACTGCTACTTACAGTACAACTACTACTATAGTAATACTACTAATATTACTACTGCTGTTCCTATTGTCATTCCTACTTCTCCTAGTGCTTCTGTTCATACTGCTATTCCTAGGATTACTGCTATTACTACTGTAATATCTACTAATGCTTTTCCCCCTACTTCTACTCATACTACTACTTACAGTATGACTATACTGTTACTACTACTACTGTTACAGCTCTTCCTACTGCTCTTCCTACTTATTCTTTCTACTTTTACATCTTCTTTTTCTGCTGCTTTTCCTATTTCTACTCCTGTTATAGTACTACTACTACTGTAGTAATAATACTAAAATTAATACTGTCCTATTTCTACTTCTGTCATTAGTTCTATTGCTCCATCTATTCCTAGTACTTCTTTTACTGCTATTAGTATTACTATTACTGCTAGAATTATATTTTTTTTACTAATAATTACTAAAACTGTTACTATTATTATTGCTAGTACTACTCTTACCACTTCTATTACTAATTGTATTAGTATTATTATTAATATTGTTACTACTGTTATTCCTACTATTAGTACTACTCCTGTTATAATTTCTCTTAATAGTACCACTCCAGTTACTACTACAGCTACTATTCCTCTTATCACCACTACTGTTACTGCTCCACTTGTACTCTTCTAATTTCTACTGATTATAGTATTAGTACAATGAGTTTCTATTGTTACACTATTACTACTACTATTAGTTTGTAGTAGTAATATTGTACAATATAGTATGACTACTGTTGATCTCGCTACTATGTCTACTACTGCTGTTATTACTTCTATTACTACTTCCACTACTCTATTAATGCTACTACTTCCTGCTGTAGAGTACTGATACTTTCACTGTGAACACCTCTGTTTGCTAGTGTTTTTTTTTTTTTTTTCATTCACAATGTTATCGATAATAGACAATAGGTAATTGGACACTGATTTTTTTTTTACTAACTGGTACTAAATGGCATTGTTAGTTCCAGCTCACGTAAACCCTCACTTGCTGACTTCATGCTAACCATATGCTAGCATTATGCAACATGAGGTTGACTTTGTGCTGTATTTATGCTGACCGTACATTCAGGCTAATGTTGTCATAGATAACCAAACTAGTGAAGTAACTATACCTCCTTGTATGTGTGTGTGTGTAGTCTTCCAAAGTCCACGTAACGAGACCCGTGCTGGACATCGTCTTGTCATTTGCTCGGTATCTGAGTAACCTGCCCCACGGCATCTTACTGCTCAAACAGCTGTGTGATCACATCCTGTTCAACCCAGCCATCTGGATACACACACCAGCAAAGGTGAGATGGATGTCACACACACACACACACACACACACACACACACACACACACACACACACACACACACACACACACACACACGCGCACATTGCAGTGCAAGCTAGATGCCAGTACAGCTAATAATAGCAATGCTTATTTCAGATGGTCATTTACTATTTTTTTTCCACCTCTCTTTGCACGTATATTAATTATGACCTAAGCAAATTAGACCTTATCATTTTTTTATTATACATGCTTTTACATAATATTACGTATGATGCTACGATTTCCACAACTAGTAATATATAACTACTATTAATAGTAATAATCATAATACTGTAATAATAATATCTCACTGCTACAAATCGTACATCATACAAAATTCTATTAATACTAGTCTAACTAGAACTGTTAGTGCTACTATTTTTACTTCTACGAGTACTGTTGGAACTATTATTTTCTAATAAAATCATCTTACTGCTACGAGTACTAATTGTACCTATATTGTACTTACTACTACTACTACAAATATTGATTATTGTAGTAATAGTCTTGCTACTACTAGTACAACTACTGCAACAACTACTAGTAAGAACCATGCTAAAATTTATTTTAATTTAATATTTTAATTTTATATTAACTTCTTGTACAATAAAAATTATGTACTATTACTACTAATAATAATTTTGCTACTAATACTACTACTAGTATTTATAAGAATAATAGTATTTATTACTACTATTACAAGTAATAGTCATATTAATACAAATTCCAATGTTGATCTTTCTTACCACTGCTACTACGACTATGTTTATAACTATTAACAATACTACTAGTACTATTACTACAACTATTAGTAATTAGTAATTCAGCCATCAGAGTGGTGTTTTTTTTCCTCCTGACACCATCTGTTGCCACGTGCTCCAGCCAAGCCCGAATTTACATGCATTTTTTTAAATTTACATATTGGATTATTTGCAGAAACACAACATACAGAAACCTTTTTACCACTGTTAATACCATAACTAATAGTAAACTAATTAAACTAACTACTATAGATATAAGTTTACTAACGCTACTACTACATTTGATAATGTTAGTATTACCACTTCTACTATTACTAATGCTAGTTCTACTAGCATTAATCATATTAATACTACTCTTAATACTATAAATAATAATCCCAGTAACAATAGTTATTAGTATGTTTAATGCTACTACTTCGACTAGTAATAATGTAACTGTTAATAGTATAATCTTTATAATGATAATGATACTAAACTTACTGCTACCACTGCTACTGTACAATAGATAAAAATCCTATTAATAAGAGATTAATAAGTCTTACTAGTATGATTAATGTTGCTATTTTTCCTTCTACGAGTACTAAGAGGACTTTTTTTTTTCAAAAGACAAGTGAACTTGCTACTACTAGTACTAATTGTACTTGTATTATTCCTACTGTTAATACAAATGTTAATTATTGTAGTAATGGTCTTTTACTCCTACTGCTCCTACTACTGGTATTAAATTATTAACATTAAGCTTTGTTTTTAGCACAATTATTTTAGTAATAATAATCTTACTACTGTTGCTATAATAGTATTTATTACTACTACAAGTAATAATCATACTAATATGAATTCCAGTATTAATCTTTCTTATCCCTGCTACTACGACTACGATTATAACTGTTAACAATATTAGTAGTACTGTAACTACAACTATTAGCACTAAAGGTTCAAGTATTAATTTTAATTATTATTGCTATTATTTGTAGTAGTAGTAGGAGTAGTAAACTTACGAATATATAACTTTTAGTATGAATAATGATCCTGATTGTTATTATAATGTGTGTGTGCAGGTGCAGCAGGTGTTGTACACGTATCTGGCCACCGAGTTCATCAGCACAGTGACGATCTACAACGCCATACGCCGGGTGGGGACCGTGCTCCAGGTCATGCACACGCTCAAATATTACTACTGGGTGGTTAATCCTCAGGACCGCAGCGGAGTGATGCCTAAAGGCCTGGGTACGCACATGCACACACACGTGCACACACACGTGCACACATCACTCCCTCATCAGGCGACAGGGACATTTCTACCCAAGCCGCATGTGTAACATGGATAAAACTATTACTACATAGTCACCTATTCAGTAGACTTGTATCTGATTTGCATATTAGTAGATCATATTACCATCATCATCTCTGCCTTGTGTGTTTGGATTATAGACGGTCCGAGGCCCGGTCAAAAGGAGATCCACGCTCTCAGAGCATTCCTGCTGCTCTTCGTCAAGCAGCTCATTATGAAGGTGAAACACAAACACACACACTGCACACTCTTATCTTGTACAGTATATCTAAACACATTATACATTCAGCCGTCAGAGTGGTGTTTGTTTTCCTCCCGACACCATCTGCTGCCACGTGCTCCAACTGAGCCTGAATTTACATGCACAATTTCTTTTTTCTATTAGTCTTAATTTACATATTGGTTTATTTGCTTGTGCATACAGAAACACAACATAATGAAACATTTTACTGCTATTAATACCACAATTAATAATAATACTAATCTAAAACTCATCTGACTACTACTGACTAGTATAGATATAATTCTACTAATGCTACGCATACATTTGAGACGTTTACTATTACTACTTCTACTCTTACTAATGAGCTAACAATTTTTTCTAACATTAATCATATTTATACTACACTTACTACTACAAATAATAATCCCAGTAATAACAGTTATTAGTACTGTTAATGCTACTACTTCGACTGGTAATAATGTAAATATTAATATTCATAATAATACTAAACTTATTGCTACCACTTCTACAGTTGATAAAAATCCTACTAATAAGATATAAAGTCTTACTAGTACTATTAATGCTGCTATTTTCCCTTCTTCGAGTACTAATAGTACTTTTTGTTTTTCAAAAGACAAATGATCTTACTACTACTAGTACCAGTTATACTTGTATTACTCCTACTATTGATATAAATGTTAATTATTGTAGTAATGCTCTTATTACTCCTACTGCTCTTACTACTGGTATTAAATTATTAACATTACGCTTTGTTTTTAGCACAATTATTTTAGTAATAATCATCTTACTACTATTGTTACTACTACAGCTGCTATAACTATTACGACTACTAGTACTAAACAAATACTAATCTTGCTTCTAGTACAAATAGATATCGTAATAAGAATACTATTATATACTAATACTAAGTCTTACTACTATTAGTAACTAAACATCCTAATATTACTCTTGCTTCTAGTGCAAATAAGAATGATCTTAGTAAAAATATCCTATTCTTACTACTACTATAAATACTTTTACTGCTAGTACTATACTGTACTTTTACACTTAATCTTGCTTAAAGTCTTACTACTATTTATAACTTTTACCACAACTACGAGTACAAAACATTCTATGATTAATCTTGCTTCTAGTAGAAATAAGAATTCTACTAACAAGAATAGGCTTATTACTGCTCTTACAACTACTAGTGCTAACCTGGCAAATATTAATCTTGCTACTAGTACAAATAAGAATTATGCTTGAAATAATTGTTTTTACTACTATAACGACCAACAATACTAATACTGCACTCACTAATTAATTCTGATCTTGTTTTTAGTGCAAATAGTTATTCTAATACGGTAATACAGTATTACAATATACTATTAATATTATAGTATAATATAATTCCTACTTCTAAACATTGTATTAATTAATTAGATTGTATTAATCTTCAACTACAAAAAAGTTATCCAAGTAATAGCAGTCTTATTATTACTACTTTTACTGCTACTACTACTACTGCAAGTAAATGATATGAATCTATGAACCTTGCCTATAGTACGAATCATTTTTCTAGTAACAATAGTCTTACTACTGCTATAGATATTACTACTACTATTAATAAAAGTGCTGATATTAATTGCTTCTAGTACAAATAAGAATTATTTAGTAATAGTCATACTACTATTACTAATAGTAATAAAATATACTAATAAGAAGACAAATATTATTGCTACTACTCCTACTAATCTAACTACTATTACTACAACAGATAATAATCTTAGTTATTGTTGTACTACTATTAGTACTATACTGTATTACTATTCCTGCTACTATTACTACTACTACTACCACAATTATTACTACGATTCTACTACTAATTCAGCTGTTACTACTAACATAAACTTTATTAGTACTATTACAGTTACAACTTGTAGTAATATCAGTGTTATTATTATTATTATTATTATTATTATTATTATTATACACAAAAACTAAATTCATCACTTGTGTGACTTTCAGGATTCAGGAGTCAAGGAAGATGAGCTGCAGAGCATCCTAAACTACCTGCTCACCATGCACGAGGTGACACACACACACACACACACACACACACACACACAAACAAGCACACCTGTTTTAATAGTGATCACACACTGTGAGATCAGATTTTTTTTTATAGTCTTTAGTGATTTTCTCCTCTAGATGGCGCCCAAGGCTTAAAAAAATGCAGAAATTATATATGAAAGAAAATCTTTTGTGTAAGTTCAGGAATAATTTGTATTTAATTAGTGATTTTTTTGCTTCTGTCACACAAATACATGCGTTAATATAGGGTTCCTGACTCTATTACCATTTCCAGGCTTCAGTAATCAGTGTGTTTGTTTTCACACACTTCTGTTCCTGCCCCTGCCCGGTCAGTCACGTCCACTCTTATAAAAGAGAAAAGACACTTAGTGACACTTCTGATGGAACGTAGTGTACACTCTCTGATTATCTGGAAGGTCATGTCACTAGTTATTTCAACGATATCTCGTTGGTGCGTCGTGTTAATATGAATGATCATCAGTTTATTTTATCTCTCGTGTGTTTGTCTGCTGCAGGATGATAACCTGATGGACGTCCTGCAGCTGCTCGTGGCGTTGATGTCCGAACACCCGACTTCCATGGTGCAGGCGTTCGATCAGCGCAATGGCATCCGGTGAGACAAACCCGTTCTCGTTATGACAGAACTGAGATTGGATTTCGCTTTTAATAAGCAGACACTCACAGAGACGGACATGTCCAACTTACCAGGCCAAGTCAAACAAAAACACTTAAAGAGCAACGGAAATTTGTTGTTATAATATTTTTTTATTCATTTTTTGACACACTCCAAACTCCTAAAAGTAAAAGTAATGTATAATAGATAGTTAAAAAAATATATAATTGTTGAAGTTGAATGTAATTAAATTAAACAATAATACTTCTAGAAAAATGTTCAAGAAAACAAACAAATTTATTTGTGGGCAATGAAGGTTGATGTATATATAGTGAGGTTAAATTGATTTATAGGTTAATAGAGTTATTAAAATAGAGAATTATTTTAATAAATCTATATATTAAAATATCACTTCAAAAACTGTGAACTTTTCCCTACAAATGTACAGTAAAATATTTTTAGATTACATTGTTAAGTTAATGATAAAAAAAAAAATCTTAACAGCATTTAACATGGTTTATAATTAGGGCTGCATGATTTAATTAAGATAATCAGATTGTGATTATTTTGAAGCATATTGGGATTTAAACTGCAATATGTAACTATTAAAATGTACCACCATAAATTCAAACATAGTTATCAAGGAACGCAGACGTTTTTGAAACAATGAGGAAATATTTAACGTGACACACTCTACATAAATAACTGTAGTCATTAAATAATTGCACAGATCCGTATTACAATTAAAATTTGTATTGATTGTGTTGTATTGATATTTATGTAATATTTAACTGATCATTTCAAATAATTGAATTTATTATGATTACGATATCAAAATAACTTTTACATTTTTTTTATGATAAATTAAACAGTATAGCTATATAGATACATTTTAATTTGTGTAAAACTAAGATAATGTTAAATAAATAGTGACGCATGAAGTAAAGAACGAACACCGGAAAACCGACAACTTCAGTTTTTATCGTTGTATAGCTATGTAGCGACACCTCTGTTTCGCAGCACTAATGTGTTCCGAAGGTGTGTGTGTGTCTATGTCTAAGAGTGTGTGTGTTTCTTCTTTTAAACTTAAAGTGTAATTTAGCTGAAGTAATGCAGACTCTGGGTTAAAGGGAAACTTACAGGCTGCTTTTTGTTTTAATCCGCGCTGCGCATACTTTCCTTTATAGACGCGGAGTTAAAAGTTCAGGCTAGCGGGGGGCGTCTGGATCGCTCTGCATGTAAAACCCCCAGCTATAATCTTCATTTTAGAGCTGACAACACCGATAAAAACACACTTCCATCACACACTTCCGTCGCACACTCGCCATCGGGAAGCAGGCAGGGAAGGTCTCGTTTGGGTCGGGGGCGGGCACGAGGAGAAAGAGTTCACTGAGGTTTAGGAGCCAAAGGAGAGGAAAAACCAAGAAGGAAAATATATACGATATATATTTTTAAAAATGTGAAAAAAGCAAAAAAAAAAAAAAAAAAATATATATATATATATATATATATATATATATATATATATATATATATATGTACAGTACTGTGCAAAAGTCTTAGGCGTAGTACAAAAAGTTTATTATGTCTGTATTATTATGTACAAGATCATTCCCTACAAAGATGCACTAAAATTAATAAACTTATAGAACAAAATGTGTATATAATATAACGCCTAAGACTTTTGCACAGTACTGTATATAATTTTATGTCTTGTATGACAAAATTAGGAATTTAAAAAAAAATGTAGGACAGAGAATTTGTACAATAAAATTAAATAATTTAACTAATATAATTTTATCCAATATGATAGAGGCATATTTTAAAGCATTTTCATTTGGGCTTTTTTTCTTTTTTAATAAACCAATGAAAGAAACTTGTATATAACTGCATCAATTATCTAAAACATTCAAATTGTCTTAAGTTTATGTTAAAAACATTAACTTTTTTTTTTTTCCATTTTAAGTCTAATATTTTATTTGAATTTAGTAAAATAAATAAATTAGTATAATTTTAATTAAAGACACATAAAATAAATAAAACACGCTATTTTATTTGTATCAATTAGTGATGAATCTGAAATCAGAAATTCAGATCCACTGAATGAGAAATAATGGAATATGAAAATCAAAATACAAAAAAGGCTTATTTTAAGGTTATTGTAATGTTATTTAGTCAATATTAGGAATAGAATATACAGCTGAAAATAAATAAGTAAACAAACACTGAGTCCTGGTTTGACTTTATCCATGCATACGCGTACAAAAAAGAAAAAGGGTTTCTTTAATTTTTGGAGCCGTATCTCTTCCCTCATTAAGGTTCATTATGCATCATTACCCGTAAATCTGACTGAAAGATTATTTTTGTTAAATATTACACATGATCGTTTAGTATAAAAGGAGAACCAGTGTGTTTTTTTCCCCCCTTTTATAATTTGGTGTGTAACAATATAAGGGACACCTGGTGTCATAAACTTCTCAACAAAGTGCATTTTTAAGTGTGTGTGTGTGTGTGTGTGTGTGCTTTAATACAGGGTCATTTACAAGCTCTTGGCATCTAAAAGTGAAGGGATTCGAGTGCAGGCGCTGAAAGTCCTGGGTTATTTCCTCCGTCATTTACAGCCCAAGTAAGTTTCTCTCTTCGTTTCAGCGTCACGCATCCTCACTCACGTTCTCTCCAGGGTTTTTGGAAAACTTTCAGAGCAAAATCACACATGCAGAATATGACACTTGCACTTGTTAGGTTTGATTTAGTTTATTTTCAGCTCTGTATTCAGATAATAATGAGTTTTTAGATACTATTTCACAAATGACCAGTGTTCACTTCAGTGGCTAATTTTAACCCTAAGTGATGTGTGATGTCATTTCCTTTTTCAGGAGGAAGTCCGAGGTCATGCTGAGTCACGGTTTGTTTTCGCTCCTGACCGAACGCCTGCTGCTGCACGCCAGTCAGTTCTCCATGACCACCTACAACGTCCTGTTCGAGGTTGAGGACCGCTTATATTCTTCAAACGTGTTGAGCGAGAACGAGATTTAATTTACTAAATTTAACAGAATAGAAGGAAATAAAATATTTACTACAACGATCAACATTGGTTAATACCCCAAACAGTCCCCTTAGTGCTGAAGATACATAAAAGCCAAAATCACCTGTTTTTAAAATCCCTAACCTGATGCACTGTTACTGCGAATGCCCCAGTCCCATAAATGTTCTCAAACCTCAGAACTGATATTTCCCTGACTGCTTAATGCCTCTTAATACCATCCACAAAACCCAACATCCGCCTCAGTGTTACTGCAGGGCACAAAACATACGCCGGTCACTGGTGAATTCCCCAAAACCGAGCATAAACACCCACACACTGCTACAGTAAATACTCCAACAGCAGACTGAGTAACATCATGTCAGTAACACGACTTGAGCCTGAGAGTTAATTTATACTCGAGGCTTTGTTAATCCTGATTGATTGATTAATGGTTGGTTCATCCTGCAGGTTCTGACGGAGCAGATCTGCACGCAGGTGATCCACAAGCAGCACCCTGAACCCGACTCCACTGTCAAGATCCAAAACCCACGTAAGACCTGTTACAATCCTAACACACACTCATTATCACTACACACTCACTACAATCCTAACACACACTCGTTATAACTACACACTCGCTACAATCCTAACACACACTCATTATAACTACACACTCACTACAATCCTAACACACACTCATTATCACTACACACTCACTACAATCCTAACACACACTCGTTATAACTACACACTCGCTACAATCCTAACACACACTCGTTATAACTACACACTCGCTACAATCCTAACACACACTCGTTATAACTACACACTCACTACAATCCTAACACACACTCATTATAACTACACACTCACTACAATCCTAACACACACTCATTATAACTACACACTCACTACAATCCTAACACACACTCATTATAACTACACACTCACTACAATCCTAACACACACTCATTATAACTACACACTCACTACAATCCTAACACACACTCGTTATAACTACACACTCGTCACAATCCTAACACACACTCGTTATAACTACACACTCACTACAATCCTAACACACACTCGTTATAACTACACACTCACTACAATCCTAACACACACTCGTTATAACTACACACTCACTACAATCCTAACACACACTCATTATAACTACACACTCACTACAATCCTAACACACACTCATTATAACTACACACTCGCTACAATCCTAACACACACTCATTATAACTACACACTCGTCACAATCCTAACACACACTCGTTATAACTACACACTCACTACAATCCTAACACACACTCGTTATAACTACACACTCACTACAATCCTAACACACACTCGTTATAACTACACACTCGTCACAATCCTAACACACACTCGTTATAACTACACACTCGCTACAATCCTAACACACATTTGTTATAACTACACACTCGCTACAATCCTAACACACACTCGTTATAACTACACACTCGCTACAATCCTAACACACACTCGTTATAATTACACACTCGCTACAATCCTAACACACACTCGTTATAACTACACACTCGCTACAATCCTAACACACACTCATTATAACTACACACTCGCTACAATCTTAACACACACTCGTTATAACTACACACTCGCTACAATCCTAACACACACTCGTTATAACTACACACTCGCCACAATCCTAACACATACTCGTTATAACTACACACTCGCCACAATCCTAACACACACTCGTCATAACTACACACTCGCTACAATCCTAACACACACTCGTTATAACTACACACTCATTACAATCCTAACACACACTCGTTATAACTACACACTCATTACAATCCTAACACACACTCGTTATAACTACACACTCATTACAATCCTAACACACACTCGTTATAACTACACACTCACTACAATCCTCACACACACTCGTTATAACTACACACTCGCCACAATCCTAACACACACTCGTTATAACTACACACTCATTGTAATCTTTCTTTATCTCCCACAGCAAAATGAAAGTTTAATTAAGTTAGCTTTGTAAATGGAGAATAGAGACACTCTCTGCTTTAATTAAAGGCAGTTGAAATTCATGAAACCCTTTTTTCCTTCTTTTCTTTTTTTTTGTTCTTTTTTTTATAGTTGTGCTTTAATCAGAGCGGAGCTGAGCTATAGAGTTACTGCAATCAGCTCAGGAGCGCCTAACGTTTTCCAGCACACAGGGCAGAATTATTTTTCATTACATCCCATCACGCCGAGCGTCCTCTCATACAGTACACACACACGCGCGCACACACACACACACGTACTGCATTCACAGCTCTCAACTGCCCGTTTTCTCATTTCTGTAGGTTTTTCTTTGCCTTGTGCTTCATGTTGCGTGTCTTGAACACATCATTGTGTTGAACAAAAGCTCTGACTCGTGGCTGGTGTGAGACGGTGTATATAATCACGCTACAGAGAATCACTGTTGATAAAGCGAAGTAAAAAAAAAAAAAACAAGCAAAAGAGGGGCGGGGTTCTGATTTGCATAGACGCATCAGTTGAGTGAATTGAGTTGAGTGATCGGATGTTTATGTTCAACAGTAATTTTTAAATTAATGATTAATTTTTAAGTAGAAGATGAAAGGGAAAAGAAAGGTTGATGGTTTGTTAATGTAAAACGTTTAGGATGATACTGCGCACGTGTATCGGGAAGAGAGTAGAAATGGGGATTTATATAAACGAACAGACAAGCTGACAAACAAACGAATAAATAAGTAATATATGCAGTAATAGAATTAAATAAATCCTACATGATTAAATTTAATGCAAATATTGCAAGGAAGGAATTTATCAATCAGTATAGTAATTAAATAAAAGGATTGTAAAACACGATCAACTAAATGAAAATAAAACAAATTCTGTTAAATTTGTTAGACTAAAGTTAGACTTTTTTTTATTGTTAGACATTTTCTTTTCTTTTTTTAAAATCGGACACGTTTCCTCACATGACGAGGGAAAAAAAACGTTACGTCATTTTACTGATCTTCAGATTCAGTCTCTGTTTCTGTTTTTTCACTCCAACATATTTTTCTGATTTGATTCGGGTTGAAACCTCAAAATGCTCTTGATTGCAGTCTTTAGCGACGTCAGAACGAATTAGACAAAGCCTCCTCCCTCACACACACACACACACACACACACACACACACACACGCGTGACTGTTTTCTTCATGCTAAAACTCCGAGACAAACCAGGACCAAATGCAGAGAAAAAAAAAATAGCATAGCGGTAATTTTCCACTGGTGAAGCCTGAGTGAGTGTAATTTAACTGAGTAAAGTGCAGATACACACACACACACACACAAACACACACACACACACACACACACACACGAAATTTAACCTCTTTACTTTAACAGAACAAGCTCTGACGCTGTCTAGATAACTCACCTAAACATGCAGTCACTTTACATTACATACACACACACATACACACACGCGCACGCTCGCCGTCCCTGCAGGATTCGTCTTGAATCAGACCTTTTATTGTTTTTGACTCTTTTTTTAAAATTTATTTTGATTTCTTTGCTCTGTTTAACTGCAGCGGTTTTCATCCACTAATATTATGAAAGAAAATAAAATTGTTTGCTTTGGATAAATGATTTGTTGGTGCGTGTATGTATGTTTGTGTGTGTGTATGTGTATTTGCATGCAGAGATCCTAAAGGTTATTGCGGCTCTGCTGAAGAACAGCGCGTCTCCCGAAAGCATGGAGATTCGCAGAGTTTTTCTGTCCGACATGATTAAACTGTTTAACAGCAGCCGAGAAAACAGGAGGTAGACAAACACACACTTATTCTTGTACAAACACATCCGCTTGTATAAACACACACACGCTACATTTGCAGTTTTTGTCAGGGTTAATCGTGCTGATGTTGGACTAAAACAAAGATACAAATAAAATAAAAAGAGAAAAGGAGTACATTCTTGGGAAATGTTTTTCTCTCAGAATTATTCAGAATGAAAATCTAAAACATTTTTTTATATTAAGTAGTTAATGTTTTTTTAAATATATAAAACATGCATTAAAACAAAATCAAACCGAAAAAAAACAACAACAATAATTTGCATCACCTGAACCGCAAGTGCACCCTCTAGTGGTGCACAAGTGTGCGACAGAGAAATATTCTGCAAAACAAACAGCGTTTAATATATTTTGATTAAGTTTAATTATTAGCCTGTAGTAATCAATGAATGATAAATTAACATCCTTAATTACAGTAACCAAGATGTTTTCCACTTTAATCAGATCAGAAGATTTTTCATTACTTGCGACAAAGTTTAAGAAGCCACAAGAGATTTAATCACTCCAGATTGATATGCACCTAATTTGTTGTATTTGTAACGTGATTACTTGTATAAGCTCACTGCAGAGCTTCTACAATGTTGTTTTAAATGTGCTGATATAATCTGAGTAAATGTTGGGGTAACTTTGACTAATCCAATACAACTGGAGTTGTGTATATACTCCAGTGTGTTTCAGTTTTAATCTTTCTCCGAAAATTAGTTTATCAAAAAACTTGATTTTCTGAACTGAACTGATCATCGGAAATACAATAAAATAATGTTTTTTAAACAGGTTATTATGTAACAAAGGAGAAAATGTAGGGATATGTTTAACATTGACAGAAAAGAGTTTTCAGTTTATGACTTTGTAACCATTAGGTTTTCAGATGATGCGGTTTTTCACTACCAAGCTGCCTCAAAACCTCAAGAGACAAAGTGTTGTTTTATAGCTGCTGTAGCATAAAATGTGACATCTATATGACATCTTCGCAAATGCCATCTAAACAGTGTAGCTACAGTATATGAAGATAGAAACTGACAGCATTGTTTTTCTTTAATTTGCTAAAAAATACTTTGCAAAAAGATTTGACCCCCTGATTTCTTCATGTTAAATTGAAGGAATGTGAGCAAATGCTTGACTTCAAAAGGCTGCAAAGTGCCTAAAGGCACAATTTAAAAACTGGTTGTTATTGTAACTATCTCAGAAGCAACCTCTCACCATGTTCACTCTCATCTGTCCCACCTAGTGAGCATTCAGCATCAGCAGTATAATAATCATCGGCCTGATCATCTGTCATCATCTGCACCTGTTTCTCACTGGTTCATACCTTTTATGCTTGACCAATTCATAGGTCACTGTATGGCTTAACAAACAAAAAACATTCCTCTGAACCTGCTCAACTGGAAATGAAACATAAAAACTTGTCACAATTGCGAGATAAATACAGTAAGTCTCCCAGGAAGGTTGTAGAACTATTTCTTAAGACTACAAAAACAAAAAAACAACAACAAAAAAAGGAAAAATATGGATTTCTGGAAGCACAACATGAAGGAATGGGAGGGGTCAAGACTTTTGCACAGCATTGTATTTGTTGTCACAAAGCTGCGGTGCAGTATGAATATTTTTTGCAGTTCATCGCGGTATGGAAAGCTTGTCCACCATTTTAAGTCTTGAATATTCTGTAGCTTAAAAACTGCACGTCATGGTTTGTGTACTCCTGGCTGGCTCGCCATCTTGTAGATTTTTCATATCTAAAATCTGCTTTCTGACAAAAGTGCAGCGAGTGCTATCTGTATAGTTTCATTAACCCTGTTATTCTTGGGATTTGACCATTACTGGATTCAGAAAATTGACACTACTGATTCATAATGGAAGGATATGCAAATCCTTGCATACATATCAAATGTTTGAGCTTAGTTTAGTGATTGTTCTTCCATTGTTTGCTGTTATTTATTATAAACAATATTATTAAAAAAAAAAAACAGCACACATTTATGAGAGCAACAGTTCTTGCTAGTAACAGTGTGTGTGTGTGTGTGTGTGTGTGTGTGTGTGTGTGTGTGTGTGTGTGTAGGAGCCTCCTGCAGTGCTCAGTGTGGCAGGAGTGGATGCTCTCTCTCTGCTTTATAAATCCGAGCAACAGTGAGGAAATGAAGATCACAGAGATGGTGTACACCATCTTCCGCATCCTCCTCTATCACGCCATCAAGCACGAGTGGGGAGGCTGGCGCGTGTGGGTCGACACACTCTCCATCACACATTCCAAGGTCAGCCTACATACACACACTTCTGTTTTTATTTTACATTCTGTACATTTTAATTAGGATCTACAACATATTACAGTTGAGTTTCTCTTTTTTATATTTAATAATCAAGTTATATTTTATTTTTTTGTTTGTAATATTTTATATATAATGTAGATTGGGATTTGCTAATATTATCAATAACTAATAATGCAGTAGCCTAGTGAAAAAAATAGTTAACACTTTCTTATATTTGACCGAAAGTAATACATTATCATTGTTTACATTATCAATGCATAATAATCATTAAAAATGATGAAAAATTAAAACATTAAAGGCAACAAAATAATTATAAAATAAAAAAAAAAGATTTATAACAAAGCAAAGCACATTAATTTTGTTAATGTGATTATGCTAAAACATTTCACAGATGTGATTTCCATAGGTTAAAAGTATAAAAACCAAAATCCTTTTATTCATATTTTTTAATACCATAAACAATTGTATGATTTATCAATAGGTAAGGATGAATTAAAGGTTCTAAGATTAGACATTTTATAACATAAACATGCACATGGACCGAGATGTTTGCTGTAACCGGAAATTTAAGTTTATTATGTGTAAAATATTTTTTGAATTTTCTATTTAAAATTCACCTTTAAAAGAATTTTTTATTTCTATTATTTATTTATTTATTTCCAAAATTGTGCCTTTCATTATCTGACTTGTATCCTTTATATTCCCTGTGTCGCAGAATAAACTCGGGTCTGTGTGTGTTTGTGGGCCGGCAGAAAATAAGATCAGAGTTTAATACCACATTGTTTATGGCATTGTGATTGCTTTGACATACTGTGTGTGTGTGTGTGTGTGTGTGTGTGTGTGTGAGAGAGAGTTTGTTTGTTTTTGTTGTTGAACTGTGGGCAACGGATTTTGGCAGAAACAGTGTGTTCCTCAAATTGACTATACTGTGTTTTATTGTGGGCGATGACCAGCAGGGGGCAGAAGTAAGCTTTAGTAGGAAGTCGAGGTGTGTGTGTGTGTGTGTGTGTGTGTGTGTGTGTGTTTGTGTCAGTCAGTCCTTTCCTGTTCTCTTGTCATGACATTTATAATGACTTTTTTGTTGTATATTTGCCGTATTTTATAAATGGTAATATTTAACATTTAATACTATTTAATGAATGTTTACCTAACTAGACCTAAATATTTAGGTTTGTGGCCGAATGGTTTTATTATAATCATCCACAAACCCCATAAACATTACTAGGGGATGTTAGTGATAGTTCAGTTATGTGTTCAGAATATTAATCAATGTTTTTTTCCCCCAATTATTTATCTTTTTACTCATTTTCTCAATTATCTTGTATTTTTGTGGAGGCCAAATAAAATCGTTATGAATCACAACAAAATACTTCTATAAATGATTAGTTTTGTTTTTGAGGAAACAATTCTTTAACACACTATACTGTAGCTTGAACTTTTATTATTGTATGAAAATCTTAATGTTCATCTTAAATCGTATTATTCGGTAGCTATTATTAATTGTTTAGTAACTGTAGCATAGGGAGTGCGAAATTCACATTTGCATTCCTTTAGCCTCATTAATAATTATTAATTAAGTTTAAAACATAATTAATGAATAACCACTTCAACGGTTATCTTCTGTACACTGGAGAACTAGTTGAACGTATTTTGCTAAAACTTTAGCTATTTTTAATACTTCGATTTTCAAATTATTACTGATATGAAATCTTATTAGTTCTCACTAATAAGTATGCCTTTTCCTGCCTTGTTCAGGCGCTACAGTAAGTTTAGAGTAGAAAGTGTAAAATTTTTATTTTTTTTGTACCCAGTAGTCTTTCTTCATGTTGTAAGAGTTTAATTCGATTCTACAACGACAATGCTATAAACTATAAAGAATCTTCTGCAGAATAAGATGCGTATATAATAAACAAACTTTAGCTATTAGAATATAGAGTGTAGAATTTAAGCACGTACATTTTTTTTTATATTTAGAAGTTAATTACATAAAAACATTAACTTTATGTTTTAAACTTAATTAATAATTATTAATGAGGCTAATGAATCCAAATGTAAATTTCGCACTCCCTATGCTACAGTTACTAAACAATTAATAATAGCTACCGAATAATACGATTTAAGATGAACATTAAGATTTTCATACGATAATAAAAGTTCAAGATAGATTAATATACACTTTACGAAACTCTTTTGCAGACCAGAGGTATAGTTGGTTATTTTATGATGAAACTCTCTAGCTTGTGCTGTTATTAATCATAAAATACTCGAATTCCTATATAGTAGTAACTCAGTAGATTCAGTGCTACAGTGATTATAGATCTGCACCCAGTAGCATCTTTTGGAGATTAGTTTAAGAAAGAAAAACAAGTTGGTGGTACAAGTTTATTACACATTATTTCTATTTATGGTTTTGTTTTGTGTTGTTTGTGTATTCTTTGCATATTTTCATAGATTTTCTTATAAATAGACAGACGCGTACAAAACAGCTACAGATAATTAAGAGCTCATGCCATTTCATGTCTGAAGTTGTTATTATTCAGCTATTTATCAGCATGTTGTTAAACACCTTGTGGTTTTGCTTTTGATTATTATAGTGGTTTTAATTGGGAACAAAAGAAAAAGTGTAATATTGAATACAGAAATTAGAATTGACATCTGCCCCCTGGAGCTGAAGTTATTACTTTCAGTGTGTTATCAATGCCCGTTCATTTCATTTAGAGGTAGCGTCACTCCTTACACGCACATGACATTTCTTTTGGCTAGTGTTTGTGTTTCAAAATGTACTAATTAGAGTTTTAAATGTGTGAGTAATATCCTTATTAATATGATGATTAGAAGATATTAACTTGATAGTGTTGTCGGTGGAGATGAGTGTTTGGTAACTATCGAGAGCTGTGTGTAGAGTGGTGTGTCGAGTGTAACTGCCATGATATCTCATGCAAGAGAGGAATGATGGGAAGTACGTCTGAATGCGCATATGTGTGTGTTTTCTAGAAAAGGTGTGTAACTTATTTAAGAATTTCATAAATGTTTAGATAAAATATATGTGATAGTTTTTGCCTCCGTTCTCTCTTTCTACCGCCTGCACACACACACACACACACACACACACACACAATACTCTTTTTTGGCCTTTTTTTTTTTTGCTTCAGCAAGTTTAATTAGAATCAAATAATTAAAAATGATATAAAAATAATAACATCACACGCGACATCCGTGCTCTTTACGTTCTATCCCTCCTTTGTGCATGAGCGGAGTGTGTGATTGCTTTTCTCTCTATAATTGCAAAAAGATTAATGTCGCCCGTGTTCACATGCCCTGTATGTGTGTCTGTGTGTGTGTGTGTCTGTGATACATGCATCTGCTATAAGAGGAGGGAAAAAAAAGAGCAAAAGAAACTCAATTGCAATTTTATTGTGCAGTGTGATAGATTTCCTGCCAAGTCGGGAGCAGGAGAGCTGTTTGTCACTGTAACACTCCTGCTCACAGCTGCGGGTGTGTGTGTGTGTGTGTGTGCGCGCGTGTGTCTAAGAGAGGGAATGTGCGAGTTTCTAAATGTGCACACTGTGTATATGTGTTTCACACAGGGATGTTTGTGTATGTGTACACTAATTATATGTGTGTATATATAGAGAGAGTGTGTGTGTGTGTGTTAGGGATGAGCGTTGTGAGGGAATCTGTAGATGTGAAAAAGTGTCTGTGTGTGTTAGAGAGAGATTTGTGGTTATAAATGTGTGAGGTTATGATCATTGTGTAGTTACAGAGAGTTCTATGTAAATAATTGTATTATTTTAATAGTATAATTTAATTTACACCCTTTTTTTTTACAATCACATTTTTAATAAGTAAAGATGACATTTCTTTAGGAACTTTCAAGAATAATTTGTAATTTTATTGTTGAAAATCTAAATTGATTATTTTTTATTTAGTTTTGAGTAATATAACAGATTTAGGTTTTTTATTATTATTATTTATTATTATTATTATTTATTTTTGTTAATTCAGTCATGAAACATGAAGACAATTTTTTTCTTATTGTAGTTTGTATAGTAGTTTTCTATAAAAAATATAAA
Source organism: Clarias magur (assembly GCA_013621035.1). NCBI lineage: Eukaryota > Metazoa > Chordata > Actinopteri > Siluriformes > Clariidae > Clarias > Clarias magur. The sequence goes on along the minus strand of QNUK01000095.1, from coordinate 989,759 downwards.
ACAAGGAACATGTGTATCTAGTTTAGATAACATATTAACAGCTTAACAATTAGTCTGCGCTTAAAACTACTGTTAAATCATCCAGGAAAATAAACCTTAAATCCGTTTTAAATGAATTAATGGCAGATTTGTTCATTTATTTATTTAGTATAAAGTCCTATAGTGCATTTCTAACAGCAATGGTCACTTTATAAATTGTGCAACACAAAATGAACCTCAATAAAGATGAATAAAACAAGGTGTAAAAATAGCTGCAACATTCATTTTAGAATACATTTTTATGTTAAATAAAAAAAAAAAATCTATATATAACGGGTGAAAAAAGCAAAGCACAAAAAGAAATGCAAAGTAAAAGGGTTATTGAAATAGTCTGATATAATTATAACAATAATTATAATAATAATAATGTTTCTCTTATTTGCATTATTCAGATTCTACCAAAAAAAGATTTTTTTATTTTTTATAATTATTTATGTTACACTTGAAGTAAGCAAGCTTGACCAAACTGAAAATCATATAACATTGCAAAATATTTGTAATTACATGACATAAATAAAAAAAAAAACTTAGCAATGAATAATTTCTAATATTTTCATTCTAATCTTTCTTTTAATTTTTCTTCATGATGTAAGAAGATTAATACTTTCCTTTCACGAATATAAAACATTACTGTTACAATTAATATTGATATTTTTACATATCAGGATTGAAATTGATTTGTTCCACTGGTCGATATTTATGCTTTTGAAAGAAATAGGCATGGTTAAGAAGTGATTAAGCTTGAGTTTAGTAAATATATCTAGGAATGATTTATAGGTTCGTAAGGATTTCATAAAGAGAAATATTCGATAGCCCATTCTTTATTTCAAATGATTTAACTCGGTGTTAAGCAGGTGATTGTTGAATGTTGTTTATGTTTATAGGTGTATTTGCTCCAACTCTAAGTAAGTTGTTCCAGGATCCTCAGGGTTAAGTGTAAATGCTTTCATTAGTGAAGGCTTTTAATCAGTCAGATCTTTACACCATTGGCTGTTATGAATCATGTGATTATATACATTCACAGTTTTTAAATCCTTAAATGTGATCACTTTGCTGCTGTTTTTACGGTACGGTTGATTTACACATAAAGGGTGCCAATATTTCCAGTCTGTATCAATTTGAGATAACAGCAAATACGAGATAAAGGTTCAGCTGGAGTGTATCAGTTATTTGTACAGTAACTGTGTATGAACAGTTATAAGTAGCATGAAGCTAGCGACGTAGCATAATTAGAGAGTTTTACATTCATCTGGTTTCATTCACTACGACAGAAGATGTTTAGAGCTGTGTAATGAGTATTGTAAATCGCTTTCGTGCATATCTTATAGTGCGTCTACACAGACTGGAGCGTATCGTCCAGTGAAACACTGTGTCTGTAGACGCCATTGATTTTCACAGTGGCCTTTAGCTAATCCAATTACGCCGCGCACCGTTTCACTTTAGTTCTCTGGCCGCTCGCTTACTTATCGATCTGACCGAGACTCACTGCTCACATCAGACGCGCAAAACCCTTTGTTACTGTATAGAACTCAGATATATTGCTATAATGATACCAAGGGTACTAGCTTATATAAAACTGCTCATACTTAATAATAATAATAATAATAACGGTGTTAATAATACATGCATATTTAATGCTATTTATAATGTGTATACTTTTTTTTTTATACGTGCACACACATCTTAAATTTTATTAATCATAGTATTTTTTATAACTGCTTACTCTAAACCATGTTTTTCTGTATACAAGTGTTTGTATAGCTTAATGTGGACCTTTTATATATTTATATAAAGTACTATATATTTAAACAGTGGCAGAATGTATACAGAATGTCTACAACCGTACTCTTTCATGCAACTTTTATCCAATTGCTTTATATTAAATCCAACTTAATACTTTATAAGGTAAAACCTACATATTTTATCATTACAAGTAATCTGGCTTAACATATCTATTTTAAATCTGTCTAATGATATGCTGTATGTTACATACAAGTTGTTATATAAATGATTAGAAATATAATAGTAATAAATACATTCACGTTGCTGAAATAAAAAAATATATAAATGTACATTAAAGTGCACAAAGGATCTTATACAGTATAAAGCCAGATATGGTCAATTTCTGTACATTATACTACATTTATTTATTCAATTAACTATTTATTTATTTATTTATTTATTATTAATTCAACTAACAATATGGTAAAATATATGAAAGTAAAAATAAACTAAAAAATATATATGAAAGCATACATTTTCATTCAATATTTATTGAATAACAATTTTAACTGTTAAACAGTATATCAGAATAATCAGTTCAAGACACTACAGTGCACGTTAAGACACTATACTGTATACATTCCGCCACGTATCGCTGTTTATACCCTGTAATGTAAATATAAAACTGTTTTTGATACTATAATTATTCAATATTAGGTTCATGTCTAATAAAATTGAACATTTAACAACAAGTATGACAAAATTTTACAGTAGACTATGCATTATTATAAATTATTATAAGTATTGTATCATACCTTGCAAAACTATTTTTACTAATGTACAGTATATGCTTGCATATGTTGAAACTGTAAAGTAACATACTGCCCAAGCCAACAGGTTAGCAGAATCTAATACTGAATATACAGTAAAAAAAAAAAAAAAAAAACCTTTGTGATATAATTTTATATCTATATCTGACTATATTTTTGTACATACCTCCTGTCTATAGTATAGTTATAGTTTATATATATAAATTATAGGTCACATATAATTCAGTGTAGAATATTTAATTTAGTAATGGATTTAATTAAATTTGGCCCTAGCCTGTATAAAGCAGCATACAAAGAATTTATTACAGTTGAATATAATAAAAATAATAAAAGAATGAAACATGTCCCACACGAACCGGCCTGTACAATATTCTATATACTACTGACTTTGAAATCATTAACCAAAACTGTTTTTTAACTGTTTTTTTTTATATAAAATATAAGTATAGGCACAGGTGCAGTGCTAGAATAATACTTTTTATATCGTAATAGCATATATATTTTATACATCATCATTAGTATATTCATCTCTTTAATAGTATGTTTTACCATTTAACATCCTAAACATTAGCCTGTACGCTACTCGTACGTGTTTATAATTCTGTACAGTACCAGATTTAGTACTTTTCTATTTATTAATACAGTAATATACAGTAGTGTGTAATATATTATAAATGGTTTATAATAAACAAAATGTACATGTAAGTGTATAAGCAACATGCACCAATGTTGGTGTGGGAAATGTATTGTACGTTGTGTTGTACAGTACATATTATAAAATTAAAAAATTCTCAATAATAATAGTAATAATGATGATGATGGTTTGAGTATTGAGGATTGATGTTAACAGTAGAGTAGAGTAGACTGGACCGGAGCGGAGTAACCTCAGACACACCGCGCCCCTCTGAATGGTGTGATTATGCAGCCGAGTAAATTATATTACACACTAATAAAATAAATGTCACGCTTTCTGCTTCACATCACTCCTTTTCTTTCCCATCATGCCCCTGTGTAAAGATGATTTGCAGTACACCGCCTTATCCGAGCGTCAGTCCGGCTAATATCAGCACGCCGCTCACGTCACCAGATTCTGTTTTTGTTTTTTTCCCCTTCTATCCCGTTCCCGAGCTAAATGGGTTGAAATCGAATTAGGCTGACTGTGATGTGTCGCTCACTACACTGCTGCATTTGTACAGGGCTTTTTTTTTTTCTTCTTCCTTCCTTTTTTTCCCAGGAGTAATTCGATCTCGGCAGCGCGCACACAGTCTATGTAGGATGCTTTTCTTATGACGTAGACATTTTTAAATATGTGAGGTCACAGTAGTTTGCTAGGGCAGGAAAACAGGCAAGCGACTCTTTCTCCGAAGGCCTAAAATTTCAATCTCGTTGCCAGTTTAAACCGTTATAAAACACAACAATAAATCAGTACTGAATAACTCGCTATACTATAAAGTATGTGTTACAGGAACATAATCAACGCCTACTGTGTGTTGTGTGATCAAGTGGAGTGACTGTCCATGTTGAAGTGCTTCATTCCTTTTATACCAAAGCAACATCGCTAAACATTTTATTAGTTTATATGTATAATAATAACTTTAATGCACTAATCAGATAGATCCATTTATACAGAGAGGATCTTATTCAGATATCTTCCAAGTCCTGGTTACTATAGAAACAATAACATATCAGAACTGGGGCCTAAATATAAACATATAAATATTTGAATTACAGCCATAACTGGTCTGTGTGTCTGTGTGTGTGTCTGTCTGTGTGTGTGTGTCTGTCTGTGTGTGTGTGTCTGTCTGTGTGTGTGTGTCTGTCTGTGTGTGTGTGTCTGTCTGTGTGTGTGTGTGTCTGTCGGTGTGTGTGTGTGTCTGTCGGTGTGTGTGTGTGTGTGTGGGTGTGTGTGTGTGTCTGTTTGTGTGTGTGTGTGTGTGTGTGTGTGTGTGTGTGTGTGTGTGTGTGTGTGTGTGTGTGTGTGTGTGTGTGTGTGTGTGCGTGCTTTTAAAAAAAAATATATATCAGGGCCGACGGCAGTTATTAATAAGGAAGTAAAGTATAAAGATAACTGCAGCAACCATGAAAATCTTGGTGTCAAAATTTACAATAAAACAAAAGTTGGTTGAAATGCCTTTAAGCATGTGATTAATTAAAGGAGAAGTTTTATATATTAATATTTAAAAATAATACATATATTAACATGTTAACTACTGCACTTTAAATCTATTTCTGTATTGCTTCTGTATGCTTTTTCTGTCCATAAAATTCCGTTATATTAGTGCATAAGAAATAGGTAGTTATTATTATTATTATTATTATGAATTGCTTTCTATTTATGCATATACTTAACATTAATTAGTATTCGGGATATTGATTATTAGGAGCACTGTTGGTTTATTGGTTATTAAAAGGTTATTCGTCGTCTAATCCCGCGCACTCTGACAGATCTGTCACTCGAGCCGGATGAGATGATGTAATGCCGATGTAGCAATAAGTAATCACGCCATGTTATTGATATTGTGGTATTATTTTGTAATATTTCAATGTTTTGTGTTTTGCAAACCGATGAGAAGCAGCACTTACAATAATGCGTTACCGTGTATTTTACGAATTTGTTAAAAATAAATTTCCACATTTCAGTGCTAAGTGTTGAATTATTATATTTTTTTGTTTATTTAATTATTTGAAAAAAGAGGTATTTTAAAAAGCTTTAAAATTTTTTTAACTATACCGTATTTTTGTCAAACATTGAATAAATTTGTATATTCCTTAAATTGTTATGCGACACTACATTGTTTAGTTTTGCTCAGAAATCATTCACAAAAAAAAAAAAAAAACTGTGATCGCTGAAGTTTTTCTCGAGAATTGTGAAACGTCCCCCCCCCCATCATATCGCGCATCGAAAAAATAGAAAATAAAGTAAAAAAGGCACTCAGAGACTAATAATTAAGTTTTGATTGCATTGTAATGGTTTCAAAAGCGTTAGTAACACAAACTGTGATAAACACACACACACACAGACACAGAAATGATTCCAGTATGAAAAGCTGCTCGTATGAGTATTTAGCAGGAAACTCCACCGCGTGGCTTCAATGTCTAAATGTTAGACGTCAAATTAGGCGTGATCTAATGGGCATGCTAACGTGGTGATTTGCAGTTTAAAGGGCATCCGTGCGCCGAGAGACACACACACACGCTCACACACGCACACCTACAGTATGGATTACCAATCACGGCCGCGAGAAGATTAACGACCTGCCTGCTAGCACGCTAATTTAGCACAATAACCGCAAATTAATTACAAATAATCAGGGGCTTTCTGCTAAATGCAAATGTCCGTCCGTGTGTGAGTGTGTGTGTGTGTGTGTGAGTGAGAGAGAGTGTGTGTGGGTGTGTGTTCTCCTTCTCCCAGCAGTGTGTTTGACTTTCTGTCTGTGTTTTGTGATAAATGGAGGGTTGTAAATGAGGTGGGCTTTGCCAAACCGTCTGCTGCTAATTGGTGCCCGAGCGTGAATCGACCCTTCTTCCCCCCCCCCTTTTTTTTTTCTTTTCTTTCCTCCTCCCTCTTATTTCGTCGTGTGATTGTTCATAGAGACATTTCCGCAATAGGTTACACTCATTTGTCACGTCGCCGTGCCTGTGCGCCGCTCCCGGGTGCATTTGTGCGGTACCGTCAGGGTTTATCGAACCGCTTTCATTCGTTTCCTCACACTTCTTATCCTTCTTCTCTCATCCCTCCGTTCCCTGCCGTCTGGTCCTGAGCGTAAACTTCAACAGGAGCTGGTGCTCAGGGCTTCTTCTGTACACTGTAGAGACGTGTTGGGTCTAAACACTGTTTCCCGCTGAAACACAGGCTGAATATGATGTCATTATCTGCTTTACTGCAGCGACCAATCAGCAGCTTTGCTTAAACTCATACCCCGGCTTGAGCTTGTTAGGAAACGAGGTAAAGACAAGAAGAGTGGATTTGCTATAAAAAAAAAAAAACACTCGTGCGTCTTTTCTCGTGTCACTGCTTTCATGCTGGCGACTCCTGTGCAGGAAGCAGCTCTTCTTCTTCACGTCCCTACCTTCATTCATCACGCTTTACATCTTTAAATATTTACCGTTGTTCATTCTTTCCTTCATTCTTTCCTTGCTTCAGTTTTGTTTTTTCCTTGAGGGAAGTTGTTCTCCCTTCTCTCTTTCTTTTCTTTCTTTATTTCTTCCATCTTTATCTTTTACCATTTTTGTATTTTCTTGTCTTTTCTTTTTTCTGTTTCTTCTAATGTTGCTTCCGTTCCTTTCTTTTCCTTTTCTTCACCAGCGTTTCTTCCTAGCGTCACCCCATTTCCTTCCCTCTTTGCTTTCTTTTCCTTTTCTTCTTCTTTCTTTTCTTTTCTTTTCTTTTTTCCTTTCTCTACTAACTTTGTTTTCCTTTTTTCCCATTCCCAGATTTTTCTCTCTCCCTTCACCATTTTCTTCCATTTCCACCCTCTGTGCTTTATTACTCATTTTTCTTTCTTCCCCTCCCTCATTTCTTCCTACTTCATTTATCAGATGTTTTCTTCCTTCCTTCATTCTTTCTTCTCTTATTCATTTTTCTTCGTTGTTCGTTATTTTCTTCCTTTTCCTTCCGAGCTTTCTTTTTCCATTCTTACTTTTCTTCCTTTCTTCCTCACTTGCCTTCTTTCCTTTCTTATTTTATTTAAATTCTTTTTTCTTTCTTCCTCATTTACTTAGTTTTTTCCTCTTTTACTAATTTTCCTTCCTTCCCTCCTTTGCCTCCCTCAATTAGCAATTTTTTCCTTCTTCCTTCCTTCCTTTCCTTTTTCTTCACTTAAATTATTAATTTTTCTTTTGCATCCTTTTTTAATTTCTTACAAATTTTCCTTCTTAAATTCATTTATTTCTTCATTTCTTCCTCATTTACCTTCTTATGTCCTCAATTTTTCCTTTCTTCATTCTTTTCTCTTGGTCTTTTTTTTGTTCATTCATTCATTTGTTCCTTCTATTCTTCCTTCCGTTCTTATTGATTTCCCTTCCTTCTTCACTTAATTCTTCTTCAATTCTTCCTCCTGCTTGCTTTCATTCTCCCTTCATTATTTTCTATTTTCATTGCTTCCATTCTTGCTGTTTCTTTTCTTTTCTATTTCCTTCCTTTCTTCCATTTTCAGTGCTGTTTTTTCTTCCCTTTCCTTCTCTTCTTTAGCAGTTTACTCTCTGAGACATTCCTGTTTGGCCCATAAATAAAGCCGCATGTTTAACAGACATGGTGTACAGATCATGTGACATTTTGTAATAATTAAATATTCAGTACAAGGATATAAACACCTGTAAATGGCTGTTAAGTGATATTAATTAGAATGTGATGCTCTTTAAAGGAAGTACTCGTACTGGCCTGATCAGTAAAGATCCACACTGATATTCTGTTAGCTGTTGGTGGTTTTGTCTTTCCTGGCATTGTGTCCTACACTCGATGCTGATGGAAAGTTCTTTTCTCTTTGCAGGTCACCTTTGAGCAGCACAAAGAAAGCTTATCCCATGTCTTCCATGAATACCAGCGGATGGCGTCCGACGGTGGCGCTGAGATCAGAACTGTGTCCGGCACGAGTGAGAACAGTGAACTTAATGCAGAAACACCACTAGAACCACCATCCACCATTATCGAGCTAAATGTGGAGGAGCAAATCTGCGGAGAACATGATGACCACGAGGAAAGAGCGCAGGTCACCGTTTCGAACATCTTGGCCAGAGCCGATGAAGAGGATGAGGGAGGAAAAAATGAAGGCTCCGTTCAGAAGAAACAAGATGAAGGTGAATCGGAGGCATCTAAAGAGATAAAGAAGCATGAGGAGAACAACCAGGAAGTGGTGGGAGGAAAGGATAGAGAAGGAGAAGATGTGCAGGAAAAGACAGACAAGGATAAAGTGGTTGGTGAAGACAAGAGAGAAGCAGGTGATCAAAAAAGCTTAGCAGCAAAAAGCCAGGAAGTGGAAAATTACCAGGAAGCCAGTGCAGAGAAGATCCCAGGAAAAGAAGAGGATAAAATCAGAATTGGAGATGGAACAGAAACAAAGGCTGACCCTGGTGAAGGCACGAGAGAATCAGAACGAGGTGAGACTGAGAAGAAAGAGGCTGTTACTGAGACGCCTTTTCAAGGAGATGGGGATCAGAAAGAGGAGAAGTCTGAGAATTCTGAGGAGAGCCCAGACATGGAGGTGAGCCCTGGCACAGAAGTGGTCCAAAGTGCAGACAAAGCTCCTAGTGTCCAAGGAAGCCCTAGTGTGGAGACAACCCTCAACTCGCAGGAGGTTCCTAGTGTTGAGGTGAGTCCCAACGTGGAGGTGAGCCCCAGCACGGAGGAGGACTCAAGTGCACAAGAGTCCCCCAGTGCGGAGGAAAGCTCCAGCATGCAGGAGAGCCCCACTGTGGAGACGGACTCTAACACGAGCCCGAGTACTCAAGAGGCCTCTGGTGCGGAGGCGAGTACCAGCACGCAGCAAAGTCCTAGCGTCCCGGAAAGCCCCAATGCAGAGAGAGGTTTCAAGCCCAAAGAGGTTAAAATCGCCAGACTTGATGTCTCCAGCGTGGCCATAGACACAGAGCGACTGGAGCTGAAAGACATGTCAGCTGCTGTAAGTCCATTTTTTCATACTATGCAAGTGCTAGTTAGCATGTTAGCCAAGGCTGGAAAAAAATGTCCCTACTGGCTTTATTATTATAAATTGCTAAGATCATACAATGCTAAAGCTATGGGCAGTGGTTCTAGAGCATATATAGTTGTGGTTCAATCAAGTTGTGGTTGTACTCCAGAGACAGTTGTGGTTGTACCACAGGAACACTAGAGATTTTTTTTATTTGCACAGGGACACCTGAGGTTTCCTGCACAGGGACACTTGTGGTTTCCTGCACAGGCACACTTGTGGTTTCCTACACAGGGACACTTGTGGTTTATTGCACGGGGACGCTGGTGGCTCCTGCACAGACATTTTTGTAGCTTCCTGCACGGGGACACTTATAGTTCTAATGCAAGGATAGCTGTGGTTTTACCACCGAGATAGTTTTGGTTCTAGAACATATGCAATTCTTGTTCTGACACACAATGAGTAGTTGTTTTACGACAGTGGCAGCAATGGTTGCAGTAGAGGGACAATAAAATTTCAACCATAAGACCAATTGTGACTCTAGAACCTATGTAGTTGTGATTCTATAACTGAGCAGTGGTGAATGAATAACCTGCTCAGTTGTGGTTTCAGCGCAGGGACAGACAAAAGTTCCGTTGTAGTTCTACCACAGGGATAGTTATGGTTCTAGCAGAGAAATGGTTGTGGTACTAGAAAATGCTTAGCTGTGGGTTTTTATTCCATTTATCTCAAAGCTAGTTTGTGGTTCTTCAGGTTGGAGGTCAAAACCAAGCAGGAGCCAGCACATCCGCGCAGAACCGAGATGGTTCCTTGTCCTCCCCTCGTTCCAGCATGTTCCGTATCCCGGAATTCAAGTGGTCTCACATGCATCAGCGGCTGCTGACCGATCTGCTGTTCTCCGTCGAGACCGACCTGCAGATGTGGAGGAGGTGAGTTGGGGGAGTTGTGGGAATATGGATGCAGTTGTTGTGACCTGCTGACGGGTGTGTGTGTGTGTGTGTGTGTGTGTGTGTTGACAGCCACTCCACTAAGACAGTGCTGGACTTTGTGAACAGCAGTGAGAATGTGGTGTTTGTGCACAACACGGTGCATCTGATCTCTCAGGTGGTGGATAATCTGATCATGGCGTCTGGAGGAATCCTGCCTCTGCTCTCGGCCGCCACTTCGTCCACGGTTAGTGTGTGTGTGCGTGCGCGTGATGGTTATGATGATGATGATGATGATGATGATGTCCTGTGGTTGTTTCTAGCACGAGCTGGAGGCGATAGATGCGTCCCAGGGTCTGGAAGTGGAGACGTCCCTGTCCTTCCTGCAGCGTCTCATCTCCCTGGTGGACGCCCTCGTCTTGTCCAGCTCTCTGAGCTTCACTGAGATCGAGGCGGAGAAGAACATGACGTCAGGAGGAGTGCTGAGGCAGTGCCTACGCCTCGGTACACACCCTTTCTCTCATCTTCTGTCCCTCTGTTTTTACCTGCCTCTTTGTCTCTGTCTTCCTTTCTTCTCACAAATCGTCTTGATTTCTGGATTTCTGCAAGAACACCACAGTGTGACATTATGTCATCACCAATTCGGGAGGTTGTCCACATGTTCCTCACCCGTGTTTCAACCTGTTTATTGGATCAT
>QNUK01000095.1:921419-973919 GCA_013621035.1 Clarias magur | reverse complement strand
AAAAATCTGACATTTGAAACTATCAGAATCAGTAAGAGTCAGAATCATGAATCAGAATCAGAGAGAATCAGAAATTAAGTATAGGACATAAATGCAAATACATTGAGTTTGGTATTACTATTGATAGCATTAATGTGTGTGTGTGTGTGTGTGTGTGTGTGTGTGTGTGTGTGTGCGTCTAGGAGGACAGTAAGCAGGCTCAGTTTTTGGCCCTGGCCGTTGTTTACTTCATCTCTGTTCTCATGGTGTCCAAATACCGAGACATTCTGGAGCCGCACAACGACAAGAGAGTCAACACACACTCTTCTCGGAGCACAGGTAATGTGCTACACACACACACACACACACACACACACACACACACACACACTACTATTGTTATTTCTACATTTTTATTTAGAAATTTATCATAAGCGCTCTCTCTGTGTGTGTGTGTGTGTGTGTGTGTGTGTGTAGAGAGTGTCAGTTCTGACCTGGAAAACTCCTCCCCTCTCCAACGGTGTGACTCCACCCCCGCAAACGAGCACTCACCTGTTTCCCCGAGCGATGCCGCCGAATCCCACTCGGCGCCGGACGCCGTCTCCGAGGCCCTTTCCACATTGTCGTCTGAGGTGAAGGGTCACGAGGACGCCGCGGACAGGGACAAAAAGGGCAAGAGTGTTAAGGTGAAAGACATTCTCAGGAGCCTGGTAAGCTCCGCCCCGGCAGATGATGTCATTGTGGACGCGAGTCTCTTACCGCCAGCATTTTTGGCGAAGCAAGAAGTCCAAACCCAGTTCAGCTCATTCGACAGGTCAGTAGCCAATCAGGCAACAGCTCCATGCTAATACTAATGCTAATGTCACTACTGCTGGTACTACTAATAATAATAATAATAACAATAATTAATAAATAAATAAATAACATACAGATCAGATGACCAGACAGGTGCATTTAAACTGTCTAGCAACAGCAGGAGATGTTAACATCGCAATATTAAAATGATTAAAAACCCAAATGATGGATGAACAGATAAATCTTATAAACCTTTTAAAGAATAATCAACAAAAAAAGAACAAGCTAAAGTAAATAAATAATAAATAAATAATAGGTAATAAATCAAAATGTATTTACACGCTAGGGGTTCAGGGACAACATGGTGTCTTATGACTGACGCGAGACGATTCCAGGCGGTTAATTTGCAAAACGTAGTCTCATCTTTATATCCCGTGTACATCACTTTTACATTGGCTTTAAATCATCTTTACATTACAATTTACATTTTCTTTACACTGTTTTTACATTACCCTTTACTTCAAAGTTACATTGTTTTTGTTCTTTTTGTGCCTTTACAGTTATATTGTCTTCTCCATTACCTTTATATTGCCGTTCGCAGTACTTTAGTTATGTTATCTGTACATAATTTTAACTTTACTTTACCTCACCTTAACTTTATCTATTCATTTCCTTTACGTTATCTTGACATTACAGTATCAGTACATTTATATTTGCTATCTTCACATTACCTTTACTTTACAGTTGTACTGTCTTCAGATTACCTTTTCAATATATTTACAGTTGGTTTATTTCACCTTTCCTTTGCTTACCTTATCTGGTTGTTGCCTGTACTTAACATTTCCTTTACATTATATTTAAACAACATTGCACCTTGAACATAAGGCATTACCTTTCTATTGCAGTTACAGGAATGTTATCTTTATCCTGACCTTATAACAACCCCCCCCCTTTCTCCCTTTTTACATTTTACCATTGTAGTTACATCATCTGTTTACTTTACATTCCATTTACTTTACCTTCACATTAGCGTTACGTTATTGTTACATTCACTTTACTTTTACATTAACTGTACAGTAGATCAGATTACCCTTACATAACCTTTATAATTCCTTCAAATTATATTTACATGATCTTGACTTTGCAGTTACATTTTCTCTGTCTGTCATCTTTACAATATATTAACATTATCCTTGTATTACCTTCACATTATCTTAAAAATCTTTATATTGCTTTATATTACAGTCACAGGTCCTTACATTATCTGCACATTAACTTTACTTAACATTACCACAGACTTATATGATATTTCCAGTAACTTTACTTTATAGTTACATTAGGTTTGTTACCTTTACTTTACTTTATTTTGTTAACTTTACATTAATTTTACATTATCTTCGATTTACTTTACTTTTACATTTACAGTTAAAACAGTTATGTTTTCTGTCTGTTATCTTTACATTTTGTTAACTTTACATTATTTTTACATTATGAATGCAGTTCCTTTACATTACATTTACACTATACTATCTTCACATTGCTTTTATGTTATTTTTATATTACCATTACATTACAAGTACTTTATCTTTACATCGCCTTCGTGTAAACTTTACATTTCAGTCATGGGTAGTTTATCTTTACAAAGCTTTCATATTATTTTAAATATTATATTTGCAGCATTTTGCACTTTTTCTAACTGGTGCAGCATACTTACAAACTACATTTACCTTACTTTACAACGGTTCCTTTACAATACTTTTACACTTTTTACATTGCCTTTACATTAACTTTACATTAACTTTACATTTATCACAGCTTATGAGACGAATCCAAGCTTAATGTACTTAACTCTGCTCCCCTACAGTATGTAACAGCATGGAGCCTTTTTGAAGAATGTTTAATGTTTGACTCATCATACACACACACACACACACACACACACACACACACACACACACACACACACACACACACACACACACACACACACACATCTTTAATGTATGACTGTCTGCAGTTCTGAGACATGCAATGTCTGTTTAAATTTCAACACAGGTAACACACACTTTTTTAAACATATACTGTCTATGGTGGGTTGCATGGTTCAAGGTGTGTGTGTATATCTGGTTTGCATTTGCAGCATTGTCTGTGTGTGTGTGTGTGTGTGTCAGACAGACAGTACGAGACGGGGATTAGAGCTGAAAAGGAGAAAGAGATATACAGATAAAGGGTGTGTGTGTTACCATGGATACGGGACACTGTTCCTATAATCGGTTTTATGATATATCCTGATATTCAACGCACCCAATATTGTCATCATGGACACTTAATAATGCTGTCAGTGTTCCTTTTGGGGGGGGGAGGCTGCCTACTTAGGGAACACTTCTCTTGAGATGAAGTCTGTCTCGTCTTCACGGCAACGTGAAAACATCTGTCTCATCAGTGCGTCCTCGTTTTGGACAGATGTGCGCCTCTCAGAGATTTTGTGACAATATCCGAGATGGTGTCTCAATGTTGGGTGACGATGTAACAAAATGTAATATCGACACAAACCGTCTCACAGCACACTCTTAGTGAGGAGTGATGGAATGTGTCTGCGGTAGGAGTGTGTGCGTGTGTGTGTGTTTTATCTGTGGAATGCTCTGTCAGGATCTGCTCATATCTGTTCCTGGATTATTGTGGCTCCTGAAGGCCGAGCCACTGGAGGGAATACACTCGCTGGGTCTCAAATCACATTCTTCATAGTGTATCATCAAGGGAACATTGGAATTAAAAATGGGCGAAAACTAGGGAATAAGGAAAATGTCCAGAACATGGGGTTCTAGAGATTAACCGCACTAGGAAGGATGACTAGGTAACAAGGAGGCTAGGGAACTAGAAAATGAGATAACTAGAATTGAAATATACACGGTGAAAAGGAAACATAAAAGTTAAACATTGTCACTAGGGACTGTGGAACAAGGTAACTGAACTGTACTGTAACTAGGGAAACTGAACACTAGGCATCAGAAAGAAATTATCAAAAGATCTAGGAATAGGTACTATTGAGATTAGTGAAAACAAGTGAACATGGAAATTGTCCTTAGCTCACTAAGAGATGAGAGAACTAGGGTCTGAGAAACTATTGTAGGGAATAAGGGAAATACGAACAATGACTTTGACATAGGAAGCGGTGAACAAGGGCACTAGGCACTAGGTAACAAATACACTAGAGAACTTGAATGCAAAGTAGCTAGAAATTAAGTTAAAGAAACTATATACTGTGACCAGGAACCACAAGGATTACAAATTGTGACTAGGGAACTAGTGACTGAGGAACAAGGAAACTCCAAACTGTAACTAGGGAATAAGGGAAACATCAATTAACTCAAGATTTCATAACTAGATACTATTGACACTAGGGAACTAGAAAACAAGGAATTATCCCTAGTTCAATAAGGGCGTTTTCACATTTATGACTTGAAACTAGGAAGGGCAATCGTAAGTAAGACTAAGTAACAACTAGAGAACTTAAAACACAGTAATTAGAAATGAAGGTAAAGGAAGTACACACTCTTGCCAGGAACCGTAGAGATTCAAAACTGTCACCAGGGACTGAGGAACAGGTCGACTAGGGAGTATTGGAAATACGAATGAGGGCAAGAGGAATTATGACTATGTAAAAAGGAGACTAGGGATCTAGAGAATAAGTGAACAGTAAATTAAGTTAAAGGAAGTAGGGACTGTAACAAGGGAATAAGGGAATTATAAACAAACACTAGGTTTCAGAGAACATGGATCAAAGGATCTAGGAAGTATGATTAGGTAATATTGAGGCTAGGGAACTGGAAAACAAGTGAACATGGAAATCAGTCCCAAGTTGACTAAGAGACAAGAGAACTAGGGTGTTAGGAACAAGGAAACTAGGGAATAAGGGAAATACGAACAATGACATGGAACTAGGAAGCGGTGATCAAGGGCACTAGGAAGTAAGACTAACTAACAAGTAGACTAGGGAACTAGAAAATAAGGTGACTAAAAATTAAAGGTTAAGAAGGTACACACTCCTGACCAGGAACCATAGAGATTAAAGATTCTCTAGGGAAGTCACTAGGGAACAAGTGAACCAGGGACTGAGGAACCTAACAACTAGAGAACTTAAAACACAGTAATTAGAAATGAAGGTAAAGGAAGTACACACTCTTGCCAGGAACCGTAGAGATTCAAAACTGTCACCAGGGACTGAGGAACAGGTCAGCTAGGTAGTATTGGAAATACGAATGAGGGCAAGAGGAATTATGACTAGATAAGAAGGAGACTAGAGAAATAGAGAATAAGGGAACAGTAATTTGTAGTTGATTTTAACTAGGGAATAAAGGAATTATAAACAGTTACCTCTGAAACCTAGTGTTTATAATTCCCTAGTTACTGTCAACTTCAAACACTAGGTTTCAGAGATCAGAGGATCTAGGATGTATGTTTAGGTAATACTGAGGCTAGGGAACTAGAAAACAAGTGGAAATTTGTCCCAAGTCTACTAAGCAACAGTAGAATTAGGGTATGAGGAACAAGGAAACTAGGGAATAAGTGAAATACGAACAATGACATGGAATTAGGAAGTAAGACTAAGTAACAAGTAGACTAGGGAACTAGAAAACAAGGTAACTAAAAATTCAAGAATGAAAGGTTAAGGAAGTACACACAGTAACCAGGAACTACAGAGATTCAAAACTGTCACTAGAGAACAAGTGAACTATGGACTAAGGAACATGTCGACTAGAGAGTTTTGGAAATAATAGCGCAGAATTGATTATGACTAGATAAAAAGGAGACTAGGGAACTAGAGAATAAGGTAACAGTAAAGAAGTTAAAGGAAAAAGGGATTGTAACAGAGATTACAGATTGTCACTAGGGAACAAGGGACTCAGGGTCAAAGAAACTCCAGACTGTAGCTAGGGAATAAGGGGACATGAATGAATCTAGGGTGTACGACTGGGTAAGAAGTCGTCAAGCGGTTGAGCCTGTCTTATTTATTAGGCAGCTTTGATCAAGGGAACCATCTCGTGTATTTTGTATGCTAATCGTTAATTCCCTTGCTAGCGAGCTAACTGTTAGCTGTCATGAATAAGGCAGGTTGGTTTCTCATGATGTCACTGCATCAGAATATAGTGTGTGTGTGTGTGTGTGTGTGTGTGTGTGTGTGTGTGTGTGTGAGTGTGTGTGGGAATGGTAGTGGGCGTGTAGCGGGATTTACGATCTCTGTGTCTGGAAAAAGCAGGATCTCCCTGATAATCCACTCGTGAGGTCAGAGGTGAAGTAGACGTGAGATTTATTCGCTATTTTCCTCTGCCCGTTCCTCCGTGTGTGTGTGTGTGTGTGTGTGTGTGTGTGTGTGTGTGTGTGTGTGTGTGTGTGTGTGTGCGTGCGCGCGCGTGTGCTTGTATGTATGAGTGTGTGTGTGTGTGACCTCCTACTCCTGTTTTGACGCAGTGTCTGCAAATATTTGCTGATGGAAACCAGAGCCAGTAAACAATGTCACTGTAACGCAGCCAGAAAAAAAAAAAAAAGTAATTTACTGTTGGGATGAAATATATGACGTGGAAAGAAAGGCTTAAAATATACGACAGGAGAGAGAGAGGGAGAGAGAGAGTGGGGTTTATAGTTTTACACGGATTCACAAGCGGAGATGAGGTCATAGCGACAGCATCAGCTAAACAATACACTGATTTATGAGTGTGTGTGTGTGTGTGTGTCTTTTAGCACAAATTGGAGAAGAAACCCAAGTCTGTAAACACTGTTACCAAAAAAGGGGCGGGGCTTCAGAGTAAACTTGTGGAGCAGGTGTGTGTGTGGCGTTACATCCGGAAAATCCATTACATAGGCAGTGAGCAGTTAAACCTCATCTGTTTCACTTTGGGGTCGGATTTCATGTTTCATCTCTATCACACACACACACACACACATACACACACACACACACACACACACACACACACACACACACACACACACACACACACACATACAGGTGTATATAATGTGTGCAATGTGTGTGTAGGTGTTTCAGTGTGTGTAGGTGTGTGTTACTGTGTTTTGTGTTAGTGTGTCTGTGTGTGTAGGTGTGCGGTAGTGTGTGTATTAGCGTGTATAGTGGGAAAGTCGGTGTGTGGTTGTGTGTATTATCAGTGTGTGTGTTGGTGTGTGTATGTGTTTATAGTGTTAGT
This sequence comes from Clarias magur, assembly GCA_013621035.1. Lineage (NCBI taxonomy): Eukaryota > Metazoa > Chordata > Actinopteri > Siluriformes > Clariidae > Clarias > Clarias magur. The sequence goes on along the minus strand of QNUK01000095.1, from coordinate 966,942 downwards.
GTGTGTGTAGGTGTGCGTTAGTGTGTGTGTATAGTGTTATTGTGTGTCTGTGTGTGATTGTGTGTGGGTAGTGTTGTTGTATGTGTGTGTTTAGGTTGTGTTAGTGTGTGTATGTGTTTTAGTGTATGTAGTGTTGGGGTGTGTGTGTGTGTGTGTGTGTGTTGGTGTGTAGTGTTGGTTTGTGTGGATATATGTGTGTTTATGTATATTTAGTTTGTGTTCGTATGTGTAGTGTTGGTGTGTATATGTGTGTTTTGGTGTGTGTTAGTGTGCATAGTGTGTGTGGTTTGGTGTGTGTTAGTGTGTGTAGTGTTGGTGTGTTTGTGTGTAGTGTTAGTGTGTGTAGTGTTAGTGTGTGTAGTGTTAGTGTGTGTGGTGTTAGTGTGTGTAGTATTGGTGCGTGTGGTTTGGTGTCTGTTGGTGTGTGTAGTGTTGGTGTGTGTAGTGTTGGTGTGTGTAGTGTTGGTGTGTGTAGTGTTGGTGTGTGTAGTGTTGGTGTGTGTAGTGTTGGTGTGTGTAGTGTTGGTGTGTTTGTGTGTAGTGTTAGTGTGTGTAGTGTTAGTGTGTGTGGTGTTAGTGTGTGTAGTATTGGTGCGTGTGGTTTGGTGTCTGTTGGTGTGTGTAGTGTTGGTGTGTGTAGTGTTGGTGTGTGTAGTGTTGGTGTGTGTAGTGTTGGTGTGTGTAGTGTTGGTGTGTGTAGTGTTGGTGTGTTTGTGTGTAGTGTTAGTGTGTGTAGTGTTAGTGTGTGTAGTGTTAGTGTGTGTAGTATTGGTGCGTGTGGTTTGGTGTCTGTTGGTGTGTGTAGTGTTGGTGTGTGTAGTGTTGGTGTGTGTAGTGTTGGTGTGTTTGTGTGTAGTGTTAGTGTGTGTAGTGTTAGTGTGTGTAGTGTTGGTGTGTGTGGTTTGGTGTCTGTTGGTGTGTGTAGTGTTGGTGTGTTTGTGTGTAGTGTTAGTGTGTGTAGTGTTGGTGTGTGTAGTGTTGGTGTGTGTGGTTTGGTGTGTGTGGTTTGGTGTGTGTGGTTTGGTGTGTGTGGTTTGGTGTGTGTAGTGTTGGTGTGTTTGTGTGTAGTGTTAGTGTGTGTAGTGTTAGTGTGTGTAGTGTTAGTGTGTGTGGTGTTAGTGTGTGTAGTATTGGTGCGTGTGGTTTGGTGTCTGTTGGTGTGTGTAGTGTTGGTGTGTGTAGTGTTGGTGTGTTTGTGTGTAGTGTTAGTGTGTGTAGTGTTAGTGTGTGTAGTGTTAGTGTGTGTAGTGTTGGTGTGTGTGGTTTGGTGTCTGTTGGTGTGTGTAGTGTTGGTGTGTTTGTGTGTAGTGTTAGTGTGTGTAGTGTTGGTGTGTGTAGTGTTGGTGTGTGTAGTGTTGGTGTGTGTAGTATTGGTGTGTGTGGTTTGGTGTGTGTGGTTTGGTGTGTGTGGTTTGGTGTGTGTGGTTTGGTGTGTGTGGTTTGGTGTGTGTAGTATTGGTGTGTGTGGTTTGGTGTTTGTTGGTGTGTTTGTGTATAGTGTGTATAGTGTGTGTGTGTGTGTGTGTGTGTGTGTGTGTGTGTGTGTGTGTGTGAATAATTCATCAGGACGCAGTGAGTGATGGAGAGGCGAGTGTGGTTCGTGAGGCAGAGCCGAGGCCGAGGCAGGGAGTGAGGCGGAGTGTAGCTAATGGTGCGCTGAATAATTTAACACGGGAGCAGATGGACACTCGCTCTTCACCCCCTCCCCTCACACACTCCTTACTCCAACATTTACTTTAGTGTAAAGTCTCCACTTAGCTCTGGTGAAAGGACACACACACACACACACACACTCATTGGAATTATCAGTCAGGAGATAGTTAACTGTTCATTCACTAACCAGCATTTTTACTGATGAGAAAAACAATCCTGATCAATGATCTCAGTCAGGTTCATTCATTCTCACAGTGTTCACTCTTTAGGACACACATACATATAATGATCCGTCTGTCAACACACTTTCATCTTCCTTCAGTAAACAATGTTTTATTCTGAGCCGCGAGCCGTGAATGCACCGCTGTCTTCGTTTCTTCATCAGAAGTGAATCTTCATCCTCACAAGGCTGATTCCATAAGCACATGATCCACCTTCACCCGTCTGTACGACTGAATCATTTCACACGCACGCGTTGCTCGAACTTCTCTATCCATTCCTACACACTTCTCCGTGACAAAACACTTTCTCCATGTGTCAGATCGATGGAGTTTGGTGGTCGAGTCAGTGATCCCTGGCTCTTTGACTGCTCGGCCCAGTGTTCGACGTTACTGTGGTTTAAATCTTGATATTTAAACTGAAGACGTGAACTCCAGACGCGCGACACACGTCCCCGATGTGGCCAAAGAGACTCCGCGGTTCGTTCCCTCTTTCACGTCAGCTCCTGCTTTAAAGCTCAGATAATGCAGCACTGCTCCTTCTGTTTAATGTGTGCTTTCACTTTATTCTTTTTTCTTTTTTTTTTAAAAATAAAATGAGAACCATCCCCTGCAGTGTGTGAGCGTCTCTAACTCCTCCGTCCCGAACCCGGGTTTTATCTTAAATCTCTGCAGACTCTGTCGTCTGACTGGAGAGAAAAAAAATCCAGCAGTCTCTCTCAGACTGTGATGGTGATTAAACAGAGCCCTACACACACACACACACACACACACACACACACACACACACACACACACACACACACACAGAGATGCTGTCAGCACCGATAAAGAGGACACGGACCTTTTGGGAAAGGCCAGCGCTCTCTCAAGACCTCAGATAGAGATACACACTGACACACTTACAAACATACACACACACACACACACACACATATATTGAGGCATTCATTCCTGTAGGTTCAAAAAACTGAGCTCTAATTGCATTGTGTGTGTGTAGTTTTGTATCAGGTTGATTGTAGATGTGATGCTATAAAGAAAATTTAAATAAAAAAAAAAAACACTTGTAAAAATATAAAATAAGAGGAAAAAAATTAAAAGAAAGTTGGGACAGTAACATTTTAATTATACACACAAAAAAGAGAATACAATAATAAAAAAATAGGGAAAAAATGATTAAAAAGGGAGAATGAAAACAAAATAAAATATAAATACAAAAATTGACAGAAGTGAAAAGGAGAAAAATTAGATAGCATTAAAAAAAAGAAGAAAAAACATGACAAAAAAAAACAGGACAAAAATTTAATGAAAAAAACAAGAAGAAAACAAAAATCAAATAAATAAAAAAATCAAGCAGAAAAACATGACAAAAAGTAAAAATCAAGAAAAACATGACAAAAATTGAATAAAAAGAAAAATCTAGAAGAAAAAGATGGTAAAATGAAAAAAAATAAAGAAGAAAAACATGACAAAAAAATAAAAATAAACTAAAAAACAGTACAAAAATCTAATAAAAAATTGTATTTTAATCTGATCTTTATTTTCTTCCCAGGAGTGTTGTTGTGGCATCTAAGAAAATGGGCGGAACTTCAACAGCAGCCCCCTCCTCCTCCTCCTCCTCCTCCTCCACCCACGTCCCACAATCCCCCACTGCCTCCGCAGGTGGAACTCCTGTTGTCAGCGTTTCTATGGTTACCGCAGGTGACGCCACCCCAAGCAGTGCTGCGGAGTCAGGTGTGTGTGTGTGTGAGTGTGTGTGTGAGTGTGTGTGTGAGTGTGTGTGTGAGTGTGTGTGTGAGTGTGTGTGTGAGTGTGTGTGTGAGTGTGTGTGTGTGAGTGAGTGTAGATGTGTGTGTGTGAGGTGTGTGTGTGTGTGTGTGTGTGTGAGTGTGTGTGTGTGAGTGTGTGTGTGTGAGTGTGTGTGTGTGAGTGTGTGAGAGTGAGTGTGTGAGAGTGAGTGAGTGTGGGGGTGTGAGTGTGGGGGTGTGTGAGAGTGGGTGTGTGAGTGTGTGTGAGAGTGGGTGTGCGTGTGTGTCCGTGTCCCTGCTGTATAGAGATAAGTTAATTGACTCAGGGCCGTTTGAAGTGGCTACTTCATCTCACAGCAGGCGCACATGTTGGATCTGAGAGTACATTCCACACCGGCGTGTGTGTGTGTCTACTCATTCGCACATCCCAGGCAGCCGAGTTCCAATCTGGCCAAACACACCAGAAACATGCTCACAGGGAGATTTATGTGCTCTCTTACACACACACACACACACACACACACACACACACACACACACACACACACACACACGCGCGCGCTGGAGTGGAATGTACTCTAGTGTTATTTTATAGAGCAATCATTCTAAGCAGGCTAATAGGAAAATAATAGCTTTTAAAGGCTAATGTTACAGGGAAGGAGAGAGAGGGAGAGAGAGAGACAATGAAAGTGAGACAGTGAGTGAGAACACAGGACAGACAGAGAGAGAGAGAGAGAGACACAGGGACCGTGAGAGTCAGACAGCGGCAGGAGCAGTGAGACAGTGAGAGAGAGAGAGAGAGAGAGAGAGAGAGAGAGAGAGAGAGAGATTATACGAGTCAGACAGTGAAGACAGCAAGAGTGTGATTGTGAGAGTGAGACAGTCAGGTGGGGACGGTGAAGGTGAGACGACAGGAGTCAGAAAGCGAGACAATGAGACTGAGATTGTGAGAGTCAGTAAGACAGTAGGAGCGATTTTGTGAGAGATAGCGAGACAGTGAGAGTCAGACCGGGAGAATGAGACAGTGAGAGCGAGATTGTGGGCTGAGCTGTCATTTTTCTCATGCAATATTGTAGAGAAAGAGAGTGTCTGTGTGTATGTCTGTCTCTGTATGTGTGTGTGTGTGTGTGTGTGTGTGTGTGTGTGTGTGTGTGTGTGTGTGTGTGCGCGCACATTGAATGGTATGTTCTCTGTCTTCACAGGAGGACCGGTGAGCCCCTCAGACCTGCCATCTGTTCCACTCTCACCCACCACCACCCTGAGGTGAGAGAGAGAGAAGGAGAGTAGGGACGAAGGGAGGACATGGGACAGGACAGAAAGGGATCGACACAGATGTTATATTGACCTGTTAATGTCTGTTAATGTCTTATGACATGAGGTCATAAGAAATGAAACGATGAAGGGAAGAGAGAAACAGTGTGGAAAAAGATTGACAGAGAATGGGGAGACGGGGACGAGAGAGACAGAGGAGATGAGGGATGTGATGCAAGACAGGAAGAGAGAGAGACAGAAAAGGGTTTAGAGAAAGAATGAGAATAAAATTGTGTGTGAGAGAGAAGATGAATAAAAGGGTGTACTTGTGTTTATAATATTCCCTCACTGTCTGTCTGTCTCCATCTCGCTCTGTCTCGCTCTGTCCCTCTTTCTTTGTCTGACTCTCTGTCCGCCCCAATGCTTCAACGTCTGCCTGTCTTCCTCTCCCTGTCTGTGTCTCTGTTTCTCACTCACTGTCACCGTTTGTCTCTCTATTACCGTCTATCTCCCTCTCTCTGCTTTTCTGTCTGTCTCGCTGTCTCACTGTCTGTCTGTTTGCTTGCCCTCCTGCTTTACTGTCTGCACCTCTGTCTGCCTGTCTGTCTCCATGTCTCACTGGCTTTCTCCTTCGTCTTTCTGTCTGTTTGCCTGCCTTACGGTATGAACCTATGTCTGCCACTCTATTTGTCTCTCTCTCTTTCTCTCTCTCTCTCTCTCTTTCTGTCTGTCTCTCTGTCCGTCTCTCAGTATCTCTGAGCGTCTGGAACACGCTCTGGAGAAAGCAGCCCCGTTGCTGCGGGAGATCTTCATGGACTTCGCTCCATTCCTGTCCCGAACGCTACTCGGGAGTCACGGACAGGAGCTGCTGATCGAGGGCACCAGTGAGTACAAGGAAAAAAACACACACACACACACAGATAGTGGGCTTGTCTGGTCGTCATGGTAACCGGTCATCAGCTTCATCATTGGTGAAAAAGGCAACAGAATTTGACACGATGTGAGACAGAGCCATGGAGATAAGAGCGCTTGTATCAGTGCAATAATCACCTGTGTGTCTCCTTCAATCTGTGTCTCTGTCCTGTGTGTGTGTGTGTGCGTGTGTGTGTGCGTGTGTGTGTGTGTGTGTGTGTGTGTGTGGAGGGTGTCTTGTTTTATGAATCAATAGAACATATGTCCTGTACGTGTAATACAAGGCAGCGCTGTGGATTAGTTTACACACTCACCTCATGTCTCTTCATTAAGATCATCAATACGGAAACATGACACTCTGTCCCATCGCGATCCCTCACACACACACACACACACACACACACACACACACACACACACACACACACAGACACACACACTGTGTAGTGATATAAGCACAAGTGGCTACCAGCAGCGACCGAACTCTATTTCACAAATTGATCCACATTCGCATCTGCTGCTGTTTTCATTTAAAATATTTTAACTCTGTGTGCCCCAGTGGAAAAGGCGTGGCCTCTGTTTCTCAGTCTTTGTGAAAGAGGCGTGGCCTCTGTGTCTTAGACATAGTGAAAGAGATGTGGCCTCTGTGTCTCAGTCCCAATAGTGGAGACGTGGCCTCTGTAGCTCAGTCCCAGAACTCTTTCTATCGCGGTCCCAATAGTGGAGGCGTGGCCTCTGTGTCTCAGTCTTAGTGAAAGAGGCGTGGCCTTTGTGTCTCAGTCCCAATACAGGAGGCGTGGCCTCTGTATTTCGTTCCCAATAGTGGAGGCGTGGCCTCTTTGTCTCTGTTTTAGTGAAAGAGGTGTGGCCTCTGTCTCTCAGTCCCAATACAGGAGGCGTGGCCTCTGTGTCTCAGTCTACGTGAAAGAGGCGTGGCCTCTGTGCCCTAGACTTAGTGAAAGAGATGTGGCCTCTGTGTCTCAGTCCCAATAGTGGAGACGTGGCCTCTGTAGCTCAGTCCCAGAAGTCTTTCTATCTCGGTCCCAATAGTGGAGGCGTGGCCTCTGTGTCTCTGTTTTAGTGAAAGAGGCGTGGCCTCTGTCTCTCAGTCCCAGTACAGGAGATGGGGCCTCTGCATCTCAGTCTCAATAGTGGAGGCATGGCCTCTGTTGTTTACTCCGAGTTAAGGAGGTGTGGTCTCTGTGTCTTCACCTCAGTAAAGGAGAAGGCGTGGCCTCTGTGTTTCAGTCCCAGTGTAGGAGGCGTGGCCTTTGTGTCTCAGTCTTTGTGCAAGAGGCGTGGCCTGTGTCTCTCAATAGAGAAGGAGTGGCCTCTGTGTCTCAGTGAAGGAGGCGTGGCCTCAGAATGGCAGTCTTCATAAAGGGGGGTGTGGCCTTTGTGCCTTAATACTAATTAATGAGATAATTGGAGTGTATGAGCATATTTCTATAATGATGTATTAATTACCCTCTTTGTCTCTGTCTCTCAGGTCTGGTGTGTATGAAGTCCAGTAGCTCTGTAGTCGAGCTGGTCATGCTGCTGTGTTCCCAGGCAAGTCATCTGTCCATCCTCTCATTTTTCATCCCTCCATCCTCTCATCCCCGTATCGCTTCCTCCCTCTCGTTTTCCCTGCATTCATTTCACTCATTGTCCATCCATCACTTAATTTCTTCATCCCTTCACCCCTTAGTCTCCACCCCTTCATTTCTCTTCTTTATGAGCACACACACACACACACACACACACACACACACACACACACACACACACACACACACAAACACACCAGTTCTAGATGGAAATCAGTTCTAAATTGACACACGGTCAGTGTGACGCTGCTAAACCAGATGCTGATTTGGAACACGGCCCATGTACATCTGCCGAGACGAGTGTAATTTAACTCAGACTTGATGATCTTAATGTCCAATTTGGAGCACGGCCAAGCCAGGAGATTCAGCGGTGAGAATCGGAGAGAATCTTGATCTCTAAATGAGACGCAGCCCGTGTGGGAAGAAGAAGAGACGAGTGTGTGAGAGAAAGAAGAGAACGAAAAGAAAAGGGAAAATAAATGTGTGTGTGTCTGCGGTTTTTATTAGCGCCGTTGTTTGGTGGGGGGGGGGGTGTCAGAGGTCAGGCACCCTGGAGACCGGGTGTAACGGTGTGTGAGGTGTTTTGAAGGTGGATAATGCAGAATTAATGTCGTTTTTCGATCGATCGCCTCTTTGTATGCGTGTGTGTGTGTTGCCAACTTTATTTAGGGCTCGGCTCACAGATCAATGAATATAAATGAAAGCTTGATAGCAGGTGTGTGTGTGTGTGTGGAGATCAATGTGCTCAGCAGCTCTTCTCTTCTCCTAAATCTTTCACTGAATAGTGCAGCATCCATGATGTCATATTATAATACGTTTCCTAGTGCCGTGTGTGAGATTTGGGATGTTGTCACGGTAACCAAGAAAGCCACACATTGCTAAATATCATGCCACAGATGGTATAAGTAATACAGTAGTCTAGTCGGTTTAGGACGGAACCCGTCTCTTCATGACAAGGTGTTTTATATGAGCAGAAATGCTCATATAAAACACCTTTGTTTGTTTTTTTACTTCGCATGAAGTCAAATGATTTTCCTGTGCTGCGGCAAGACACAAGAAGAAAGAGGAAGGAGAAAAATCGCCCTCATTAAAAATTTAAAGGTGTGATATAATAAAGACGGGACTTCAAAGCTCAGGGCACAGGAGCCATTGTGTCATTTATTGTCAGTGTATTTTACACTTGTGTGTGTATGTGTCCTAGTGCGTTAGTTTACCTTGAAGGTATGAAATGGTTTACAGCAAAAGCATTAAGTTAGGTTTGTGTCTACAGTGTTGTCACACATGAGTTTTAATCTCAGCTTCTATTTCTGCCACTGCTGGGCGCTTGAGCAAGCCTCTTAACTTGGATATGTCAGTGTACATTACAGTGTGTTAAAGTATGTTACAGTGTGTAAGAGTACAATGGAGTGTGTTAGAGTATGTTATAGTGTGTTAGACTATGTTCGACTATGTTAGAGTATGTTAGACTTTGTTAGAGTATGTTAGTGTTAGTCTACATTACAGTGTGTTAGAGTATGTTAGTGTTAGTGTAAATTACAGTTAGAGTATGTTGGAGTATGTTAGTGTGTTAGAGTATGTTAGTGTTAGTGTACATTACAGTTATTACAGTTATGTTAGAGTATGTTACACTGTGTTAGAGTACAATAGTGTGTGTGTGTTAGTGTGTGTTAAAGTATGTTACAATGTGTAAGAGTACAATAGAGTGTGTTAGAGTAGGTTACTGTGTTAGATTATGTTAGACTCTGTTAGAGTATGTTAATGTTGTTCTACATTACAGTGTCTTAGACTGTGTTAGAGTATGTTAGAGTTATGTTAGACTCTTTTAGAGTATGTTAGACTCTGTTAGAGTATGTTAGTGTTAGTGTACATTACAGTTAGAGTATGTTGGAGTATGTTACAGTGTGTTAGGGTACAATAGAGTGTGTTAGAGTACAATAGTGTGTGTGTGTTAAAGTATGTTACAGTGTGTTAGGGTACAATAGAGTGTGTTAGAGTATGTTAGAGTACAATAGTGTGTGTGTTAGTGTGTGTTAAAGTATGTTACAGTGTGTAAGAGTACAATAGTGTGTGTTAGACTCTGTTAGAGTATGTTAGTGTTAGTGTACATTACAGTGTCTTAGACTCTGTTAGAGTATGTTAGACCCTGTTAGACTGTGTTAGAGCATGTTAGTGTTAGTGTATGTTAGACTGTGTTAGAGTATGTTAGAGTATGTTAGTGTTAATGTATGTTAGTCTCTGTTAGAGTATGTTTGTGTAGTGTACATTACAGTGTGTCAGACTGTGTTAGAGTATGTAAGTTTGTTACAGTGTGTTAGAGTATGTTAGTGTTAATGTACATTACAGTGTGTTAGAGTATGTTACAGCGTATGCTACAGTGTATTAGAGTACAGTAGACTGTGTTACAGTGTGTTAGTGTGTTACAGTGTGTTAGTGTGTTACATTGTGTTAAGAGTATGTTAGTGTGTTAGAGTGTGTTAGTGTACATTAGAGTGTGTTAGTGCCTTAGTGTGCATTAGAGTGTGTTACAGTGTGTTAGTGTACATTAGAGTGTGTTAGTGTACATTAGTGTGTTACAGTGTACACACTGTACATTACACTATGACTACATTACAGGGTGCAAGAATGTTTTACAGCGTGCAGGAGTTCTGAAGAGTGCGTTAGACTGCGTTACAGTGCATAGGATTGCGTTACAGCATGTTAGGGGTACGTTACATTCGTTAGAATATGTTAGTAAGGTAGAGGGCGTTAGAGTATGTTAACACCTAAGAGTGTGTTAGAGTACATTAGAGTGCGTTACTGTGTGCGTTAGGGCTAGTGATCGGAAGGTCGCAGGTTCAAATCCCACCACCACAAAGTTGCCACTGTTGGCCCCTTGAGCAAGGGCTCTTTAACTTTACAAATATTTAAACAAAATGTCTAATTACTTATAATTAGACAAAATGTAAAGGTTACAATGTGTTAGTGTGTTACAGTGCGGAAGAGGACGTTTCTGTGCTCAAGAGTGCAATTCATTGTGTTACACCGTGTAAGAGTGTGTTACAGTGTTAGTGTATTAATGCATTACAGCATTGTGCATTAAAGATGATAAATCACAGAATTGCTAAGCTAATGTGTGCGCACACAGAGTATACAACCTCTGATCAATAATCCAGCAGCTCATTTTAAAGCCATAAACCACAAAAAAAAATCATCTTTAATTGTGAATAAAGCAATCGCGTGAGTCCAGGTGCCATTAAAGCGGCGTTAAACACCCGTTCCTCAAAGACGAGCTGAGGCGATACACACATCTGTCCCGCTCGCCATGATTAAAAAGCCCTCAGCGACCATGACCTTTCACCCTCTGACCCCAAACCTACTCCGTCATGTTGAGAGGAAATTAATTAGAAATTTTCACCAATAGTATCACATCTCCAATCTCCACACAGCAGGGGAGGAAAATAATTAATCATAAATGTCCTGGGGTCCGCCGATCACTTCCTGTTAAGATCACAAGCACTTCCTGTTTAATCTACATCACAAGTGTGTTAGGATTGTGAGTGTGTAGTTATAATGAGTGTGTGTTAGGATTGTGACGAGTGTGTAGTTATAATGAGTGTGTGTTAGGATTGTGACGAGTGTGTAGTTATAATGAGTGTGTGTTAGGATTGTAATGAGTGTGTAGTTATAATGAGTGTGTGTTAGGATTGTGACGAGTGTGTAGTTATAATGAGTGTGTGTTAGGATTGTAGTGAGTGTGTAGTTATAATGAGTGTGTGTTAGGATTGTAGTGAGTGTGTAGTTATAATGAGTGTGTGTTAGGATTGTGACGAGTGTGTAGTTATAACGAGTGTGTGTTAGGATTGTGATGAGTGTGTAGTTATAATGAGTGTGTGTTAGGATTGTAGTGAGTGTGTAGTTATAATAAGTGTGTAATTATATCGAGTGTGTGTTAGGATTGTAGCGAGTGTGTAGTTATAACGAGTGTGTGTTAGGATTGTAGTGAGTGTGTAGTTATAATGAGTGTGTAGTTATAATGAGTGTGTGTTAGGATTGTAGTGAGTGTGTAGTTATAATGAGTGTGTGTTAGGATTGTAGTGAGTGTGTAGTTATAATGAGTGTGTGTTAGGATTGTAGTGAGTGTGTAGTTATAATGAGTGTGTGTTAGGATTGTAGTGAGTGTGTAGTTATAATGAGTGTGTGTTAGGATTGTGACGAGTGTGTAGTTATAATTAGTGTGTGTTAGGATTGCAGTGAGTGTGTAGTTATAACGAATGTGTTTTAGGATAGTAGTGAGTGTGTAGTTTGAGTGTAGATGCTGATTGGTCAGCTGCCCTAAAGGTTGGTATTTGGCAGTTTGCCCTTCGTCAGTGTACAGTAGATAGGAAGTTGTACACTTGCAGTGTTTCTCACTGTGTGTGTGTGTGTGTGTGTGTGTGTGTGTGTGTGTGTGTGTGTGTGTGTGTGTGTGCAACTGTGACTATTGGCTGGAGTTATGGAGTAATCATTGACTCTGTATCAGATAAAAGCAGGATCAGTGCAGGTGTGTGTGTGTGTGTATATCACTGTTATTATCCAGTGCTGTGTCAGCTCATCTGTTCTTTACTCCATCCATCTCTTCGCTCATCTTCTAAAGGACAGGAGAGGAGGAGGGATGAAGAGGAGAGGATGGACAAAAGCAGGCGGAAAAAAAACCCTCACAGGAGAGAATGTGTTTGTAACTTAAGTGTTGAATTTGGCGTGGAATTTTCCCCAATGTCTACTGTATATAATTTAGGAAAGATTATTCTCTTTAAATTGAGGGGTTTTCTATGTAGTTTAATATTATTTACAAAATAGACTCTTTAGACAAAAATGATAAAAAAAAAAAATATATATACACAGTACAGAGCAAAAGTTTGGACACCCCTTCTCATTCAGCGAGTTTTCTTTATTGTGTTCTTGAGCCCAAACGCGTCTCTTCTGCTTGTTGCCTGTCCTTAGCAGTGGTTTCCTAGCAGATCTTCTAGCATGAAGGCCTGATTCACACAGTCTCCTCTTAACAGTTGTTCTAGAGATGTGTCTGCTGCTAGAACTCTGTGTGCCATTGACCTGCTCCCTGATCTGAGCTGCTGTTAACCTGCCATTTCTGAGGCTGGTGACTCGGATGAACTTATCCTCCGCAGCAGAGGCGACTCTCGGTCTTCCTTTCCTGGGGCAGTCCGCATGTGAGCCAGTTTCTTTGTAGCGCTTGATGGTTTTTGTGACAGCACTTGGGGACACTTTCAAAGTTTTCTCAATTTTTCGGACTGGCTGACCTTCATTTCTAATGTAATGATGGCCGCTCGTTTTTCTTTACTTAGCTGCTTTTTTCTTGCAGTAATACAAATTCAACTTCTTTGAATGAGAAGGTGTGTCCAAAGTTTTGGTCTGTACTGTATATATACTGTATATCACATTTTAAATGGTGGGCGGAGTTTAAATTGGCATCAAATACCAAGCTGTGGAGGCGGGGCTACTGTGAGAGCAAGCTGTGATGTTACTTAATAAATATGTATTTATTACGTATTTGAGTGTGCTTTAATAATACATCTGGATACTTTTCTATGATTTGATTTCATGAAAATGATGATTCCTGTGCTGTTTTGATGTTGTATAGATTTAGGAGCTGTTACAATGGAGAGAGAGAGAGAGAGAGAGAGAAAGACTCGGGCCTGTAATCCAGAGTTTAACCTGTTAAACAGAAGGACGCTGGCCCTCAGCGCTTGCCATTTTTTAACCTTTAACATCCGCCCTTTGACCTGGAAAGAAAGCGAGAGAGTTTAACCCCCTTCACTGAGTCGGAGAACGAGGGATCAATACTTGAGGAGAGAGAGAGAGAAAACAAGGGGGGAAATCGATCTGAAGGCCTCCGTCAAGTTTAGTGTTGGGTTCCTCTCCCTCATCACTCTTCACTAATAACACCAGTACAGAGCGCTCTGATTGGCCGAGAGCAAATAACGAAGGTGCTAAGCTAAGAGAGCGCAGTGTTTTCTGAGTTTACACCTTTTACCATCTGATTGTGAAGAGATTCAGACAGATTTCAGTTTCATACTACGAATTGAAAAAGATTAAAAAAGAAAAAAGAATTCTGGACAGCAATTAAAGCCTGCTGAGAGAAATATTTTGGTTTAGCATTTTTTAATATAACATTTTCATTCTGAAGCAATTTACAACAAACTATTTATGTTCACCTTTAAAATAATAATGAAGTTAAAGTTTGTTCTTTGTATAATTTCTAAACTCTAGTATATTCAAATTCAAATTTTATGTGAAATTACATCCAACTTTCATGTAATTTATTGACATAATAAAAAAAAATGTATTTAATTGACAAAAATTTTAATTTGACAAGCAAAATTTTTATTTGTATGTCGTCCAAATACTAACAACCAGTAAACCTAGTTTTAATGTTATAGTAAAAAAATCCTCTAAAGACGTTAAACACTAAAGAGTCCTAATTTAATACCCATTAAATTGGGGTATTAAATTGGGGCGCTACATCTCTGGGGTCAGAGATGTAGCGCCATCTGAATGTGTTTGATTAATGTAGTGAACCTTTAAAGTACAAATGTACTGTAAAACTAGTTCTAAAGAGATACAATACAGTAATCGTACAGTGTGAAAGATGTTTAGACGATATAATACGATTCGATTTCAACTCATGAGGCAACAATTTTTATTATTTGATTATCTGCTACGATACCGTTCAATCAATATGATATAAATATATTTTAGATTCATAAAGCAGTTCGGTTCAGTTCGGTCCAGTTCGGTCATTCGTATGCCGAAGGTGTTTTGTAGGCCGTGGCTGCAAATGAATTTATTGCGAAATGTCATTTCTTAAAGCGAAAATTCGTGAGTATGTATGCTGAGGGAACCACTGTAAATAAATAAAAAAAAAATTTTCAAAAAAGTTGCAAGAATTTCCACACGTAAATGTAACTCACTCGTTTTTTTCCATATCATAAAGCACTAAAAAGCAGCAATTTGTTATCTTAGCATAATAATATTATATATTATATAATGTTATATATTATAATAGTATAATAATATTATAATAGAATAGAATAATAGCATGCAGCATAAGTTCATAATCCAAAGATCGATACATACTGTAGAGTGCGGAGTCTTAAGGTTGTAATATTTACACTGAAGCTCCACCTCCTGACCTCCTGTGACCCTGTACAGTATAGAGGATGAATGAGTGAGATTAGATATTAAATGTCAACAGATCCTTTGTGATGTGATATGATTTTAAATATAAATGAATGAAATATGCATCCAAATAAATACAAATAAAAAATGTTTTTTTTTAAGGTAGCTCTTTGTAAAGATTTGTGTTCCTAAAATTTCCCATTTCTACGTCTATTTCTTAACCTACTTCATCTCCACACCTTCGTCCGCCTGAAACTCGTGTCCAGGCGAAAATGTTCCTCCACTTTATGGAGTTATATATCAGTAAGCAGTTTAGCGCCACTCGAATGACACTCGAGTGTGAATATGTGTGTGTAAGAGTGATGGAGTGATTATAATAACCGCTCCCCTACTTCCCGTTCCAGCCTGCGTCCAGGCTTTGGTGTGGTGGCCGCGGCACCTCCTCTTTAATTAGCGCTGATAGAGAAACGCGTAATTACGCCCAAACTGAAACCACCTCTGACACGCTGCAGACCCCGGCGAGACGTTCGGCTAATCTGGATAAAAAATAAACACGTCAGCGGCGGGGTAACGAGCCATCAGTCATCATCAGCGCTGTTTATTTGTTTTGGGCCGACCAGGGGAACGAAAGCCGAAATGATCGTGATGAAAAGGAGGAAATAGGAGAGATTTATAAAGCAGATGGAACTACCGTTTCAGCTTTGATCAGAGAGAAACAGAGAGAGAGAGGGGAAAAGGAGAGAAAGTGAAAGATTGAAAAGTGAAGGAAAGAGAAACAGACAGCTTTGCGGAAATAAACAAGATGGGAAGAAAAAAGTAGGAGCGGAAGTGTGCTGTTTCGACGACCTGCCATAATAATGAAATACGACAGTATAGAAAATGGACAAAAAAAACAATAAACATTAGAAAGTTGTGGAAGATTTACAAAATGGTTAATCCGACCCACTTCTCATTTCAATGAACGAGAATATAATTATAGCAGGAATTACTAATTAGTAGTAGTGATTATAATATTAATTTTTGTGTAATAATAATAATAATAATAATAATAATTTTATATTTACACAATTATATTAACATGAACACTTGATTTTGATTGGTTGTTAGGAGTAACTAATCAGAGGCTTTTCTTTTGAACTACAGTATGCTAAAGCTAAATTTATATATAATTTTTTTTTTCATTTTGTGCAAGATTTAGTGAAGACATAGCACCATGGACGTTATCAAAAAGAAAAGGGAGCCGCTTTCAGTTTGGTTTTTAAAGCAGCCGGTGCAGAGAGGAATCATAAATTAAGGTTTAAATGAGGTTTATGTCTATTCATATTTTACTTCATTTACATTTTTTTTCTAAATGTTTTGATTGTTTTTATATGCAAAAATATGATTATAGTGTTTAAAATCGGTAATATTGGTAATATTTCTGTGGCTGGAACGGATTATCTGCATTTACATTATTTCCGTTGGGAAAAAGCGTTTCACAATACGAAATTTCTCTGGAACGGATTAAATGTACCTCCGTTCTCATGTCTCTTAATTTGTGTAATAATAATTATGTCCTAAACCGTCTTTATCAAAAAAAAAAAAAAAAAATTAAGAGTTCTCATCACATTGTGTGTCTTACGTTCACTATTTAACAAAGCTGTTTTTTACTAATGATTTTTTCTACCATGCAACTTCACCAAGCGTTTAAGTGATTTTTATTAAATGTATTAATCTATATATATAAATAAAAAAAAAAATCATTGTTCGAAAAAAAAAAAAAAGTGAGGCTCATGTTTGTTCTCTACACAAACAGCTGTTTAAAATGAAAAGTTTTCTAGGAAAGTCCGGTTCTCCCTGGTTCCAGTCCGTTCTCCAGCACTCTTCCTCAGTACTCGCACCTGAGGACTTTTTCCCCCCCCCCTCCAGAACCTCGCTCCACATAATCGTTCTTTGTGCTCCTGACCCGCATGATCCCGTGTGCGCCGGCTGATCCGCACCGCTCTTCTCCCGTAGGGTACTCGAGGAGTGCGTAAAAGTTTTAGTGCGCTTCCTGTATGGAGCCGAAGAGCCCCCTGTCCTCACATAGCTCACTCCGCGGGGTGCCGAGTGAGTAAAGAGCCTCTCAGCGTGACGGCACTTTTACTGACTGCACTGTCAGGACCGGGAGCCAAGTGCGCGTCTGTGTATTTATTACTCTTCAGGACACTTCATGCTGTACGCTACAGACCTGTCTCTCTGCATCCACTTTCAGACTTTTATATCTGGACGACGGGCTCGTTCATACTCCGACCGGACCTGCGAGACTCGCTCGTCTTTCGTGACTTTCACCTTAAAGTCTGCTGCTGTTTCAAATATTTCAGTGGAACTACAATCCTAAGTCGCACTTGTTGAAGCGACACACCAACACTTTTCTTTCTTTCTTTCTTTCTTTCTTTCTCAGACGGACTTCTGTCGTTGATAACAAGTGAACCTCCAGTACCTGTTCTTCTCCCCAGCGTGCATCGGTTTTAGCTGAGAAATATGGATAGATAGATAGATAGAGAGAGAGAGAGCTCATTTTTGGCTCCATAATTCCAAACCTGCTTTAAGCTTCTTACATGTAAAACTGTGCATTATCATGTATCATGATTATCATGTATTTAACTTACTTTCATCCCTCCATCCATTTCTTTATTTCATCTGTTAAAATCCCTCCATCCAGTTATTCATCCCTCTTTCCTCACCATTCCTCCATCCAATTATCCGTACCTCAACATCCCTAAGTCTAGATATCAAACCCTCTATTAACATCTCTCCATCCAGTTATTCATCTCTCTCTCAACATCCCTCCATCTATTTATTCGTCCACCAATACCCCACCATCCAGTTAGTCATCCCTCTGATAAAATCCCTCCATCCATTTCTTTTTCTCCGTTTTCATCCATCTAACTCCCTCTATCTGTTCATTCATCTCTCTCTCAACATCCTTCCATCTATTTATTGATCCATCAACATCCATCCATCGAGTTACTCATCCCTATATTCACATCCATCCCCCTGTTTATTAATCTCTCAGTCTCTATTAACCACGCTCCCAGCATCCATTCATCCCTCCATCATACATTCATCCCTCTATTACCATCTTTCCACCATTTATCCATCTTTCAGTCAATATCCCTCTATCCATTTATTCGTTCCTCAATCGGTGTACCTTTCCATCTTTCTATTAACACCCCTTTCTCCATTCATCCATCCCTCTATTGACGTTTCTCCATCCGTTTGTCCCTCCATCCCTTACCTTTCTATCCCTTGATCCATCCATCCATATATATTTTCGTCCCTATGCTAGCTTTATCTTTCCACCAGTCTGTCCATCCGTTTACCCATCTCTTTATTAACTTCCATCCATTTGTTCCTTTTTTTCCTCTATTAACATCTCTCTATCCGTTTGTCTTTCCATTCCTTTATTTTTTATTTATTCATCTTCATATTAATATACCGCCCTTTGTGTTCATCCCTTTATATATTTATCTCTGTCCACTCCTTTATCATCACTCCATCCGTGTATTCCTGTTCTTCTTACTTTCCTTTCAATCTTTTTTTTTTATTATCTCTTCTTTTTCATCTCTCATTTCCTCTAATTCTCTTAGACCCTCTCCTTTAAAACAGGAAAAATGTTTCATCCTTAAAAATCGATGGTGATTTCCTCTCCTCTTCTGGTGTAATGACTCGGGTTGAAAGGTCGCGGTCAGAGTTCAGAGGTTGTAAATGGCCCTGTGTATCATCTCATCGGGTCACCGTGCTATAAAACCCGTATCACACCGCTGCAGAACAAATGTTCATAACCTGGTAACGAGCCGAGGGGTCATTAAAGTGCTCTGATCAGGACCGGGGTGTGTGAGAAAGTGTGTGTGTGTTTCTTTCTTTAATTAAAGAAGAGACAGAATGAGAGTGATGTGTGATTGAGCAGCGATACAGAGTCAGTGCTCAACTGTGTGTGAGCTGTTAGCCTCTGAATTAGCATCTGTTGCCATTTTGTGTGTACCCTATACAAGGTAGTCATTTTATTATCTTATGGTGTGTGTGTGTGTGTGTGTGTGTGTGTGTGTGTGTGTGTGTGTGTGTTTACACGATTGTGTAATCTCAGTGTTATGTCTCTGTTTACAGGAATGGCAAAACTCCATCCAGAAGAACGCAGGTTTAGCCTTTATCGAGCTTGTTAACGAGGGAAGGTAAGTAATTAATCACCTGAAACTGTTAACTCGTTTTCATCAGTTATTAAAGAGAGAAACCTGAACAATTTTCATTTTATTCTAATCTGTTAATTCTTTTAATTGGAGTTTTGGACTTTTAAATTGGATTGTTGAAGCAGAGTAACTGTCTAATCATAATTTACGAAGTAAGGACGGTAATTTGAAGTGAAGACAGGTAACTGTCCAACATTAGCCTTTGAAGTGAAGACAGTTAACTGTCCAATCCTAGCCTTTGAAGTGAAGACAGTTAACTGTCCAATCTTAGCCTTTGAAGTGAAGACAGGTAACTGTCCAACCTTAGCCTTTGAAGTGAAGACGGGTAACTGTCCAACCTTAGCCTTTGAAGTGAAGACAGGTAACTGTCCAATCTTAGCCTTTGAAGTGAAGACAGGTAACTGTCCAATCTAAGCCTTTGAAGTGAAGACAGGTAACTCTACAATCTTAGCCTTTGAAGTGAAGACAGGTAACTGTCCAATCTTAGCCTTTGAAGTGGTGACACTGTTTAATCTTAAACTGTAAAGTGAGTACAGGTAATCTAACCTGCAGACAATCACAAGTAACTGTCGAATCCTTCAATTAATATTTTTCCTGCTTATAAATCATTCCATTCTTGTCTTTCCTCATCTAATCTGTACTCATCCTCTCTTTGACCTGTCTGATTCTCACATGTAAATGTTGTGTATACAAAGGTTATCCTTTGTTAGTTAATTGGCATTAAGTCTCCAATACCATATTAAAAGCTAATTATTTCATCTTTTTTTAGTAACTAATCCCGAATCCCTATCTGAATGATGAGAGAGCACCAAACGTTTAATCTGAACATTAGGAAAGACCACTAACTGCATTTCTAAATAAAATAACTTAATCAAATGTTCATCTGATTACCTACCGCATGTAATTATAGATAGAACTCGACACCCGGTTACCAAAGGTGGGTAAATAATTAATGTCGATGTGTTAAACCTAATCTCTACCGGTTTTTCCTTGCAGACAAGGAATAAGTTGTCCGATATTGTCCTTATCAGCAGAGACAGGGAATAATATAATGAAATCTTCACATCGTTAACGAAGTTACGTCGTGTTCTTATCTGCTTCCTGACTGCGTTCGTCACCTTTTCATTATCTGCCCCTGTTCCTGCTCAGAGCGCTCGGCTCTCGCCCGCTCAGATCGAAATTAAATCGATGGCTTGCTGAGAGAGCTTCGAAAAGGTGACCCTGAGGGCGCTGTGACCCGAGGTCACCACCTCTGAGGTTGTGTCAGCACGTCTGTTACACTCCAAGCTCGGGCTTCGCGAAGCGCTGGGATGAATAGAAATATGACACTTTTTTGTTGAGAGGAAGTGTGTGTGTGTGTGTGTGTGTGTGTGTGTGTGTGTGTGTGTGTGTGTGTGTGTGTGTGTGTGTTGCTGAGAGTTAACCGGAATCTCACCAGGATGAAAGGAGTCATCATCAGTTTCAGGGTCTTAGATCTCCCCGTGAGACGTCAGGAGAGGCGTGTGATATCAGTGCCAGCAATGCTAATTCATGCTAACGAATGCCTTTTTTGTGCATTAATGAAGGGGCGTAAATGCTAACGAAAGTCAGGACGTGTCTCAGAGTTGAAAGTAAAGAGGGTAAACTGTGGTAATAAAATCAGAAATATTTATGATGCTACAGTAGCGCAATGCTTTAAAGAGGATTAAAATGCCCTGACGATGTTCGGAGAGAAAAAAAAAACGTGAACTTCTAAGCAGATACCGATATAAACACGATCTGCAATATTAGATCGGACGTTTATCAGACGCTCCTTAAGTCTGAGTATCGGATGTCCTTCCCTGAGTGTAACGCTAATCCAGATGTCGGTCTTGTTCCAGAGGCTTGATTTGCAGTACAGGGGTCAGTAACATTATCCCTCTTCTCGGTGAGAGACGAAGGAAGGAGCGGGAAAGATGGAAGGCGAGAGTTCCAGCAGGAAACCAAATCAGAAGTGAATTTCAGAATTGAATAGTTTTTGACCTCATGTTGATCTCAATAATGGACCTTTTGCTCACTGTGTAGTACACAATCAAGTTTCCTTCACACAAGTGACAGCGATTCTAGAACGTTCTGGTCTTTACGGTGTTGCCGTAAGAATTTTGTAACCCTGAAGCCTGTAGTGTAATGTTGAAACATTCTAGAACAGCTAAGACTTACAATATACAATGCATTACTTAAAGTGTTAATTCTGTAATAGAGAGCGCTACATACTGTGTGTCTCAGCTGTTCTAGAATATCCCAGGTGTTATTTCTCATATGCAGGGTTCCAGGATGCAAAGTTTAGAATTTCAGAACTTTATAGTTTACATTTTAATGATAAAACATAACATGACATTGAGATTCACCCACTATGTAGCATATAATCGAGTTTACTTCACAATACATAGTTTGTCTGTCAGCTGTTCTAAAACGTTATTGTCTTTGCAGAGTTGCCGTAACGGTTCTTGGATGTAGACATTAGAATTTCAGAACTCTATAGTTTATATTTTAATGATGTAACATTCTAGTACAGCTGATGTAGCACAATTTAGCCCTTCTGTTACCTTAAAATTTACTAACATCTTTTGAGACTCATGCGAATGAGAGTAGTTCGCAGTACATAATGTGAGTGTCAGCTGTTCTGGAGTGTTACAGTCATTGCGGTGTCACATTCAGGGCTCTCAGATGCAGAGTTTAGAATTTCAGATCTTTACAGTTTACTTTTTTGATGTAACATTCTAGAACAGAACCTGACATTGAGACTTGCCCACTATGTAGCATATAATCAGGCTTATTTCAAACTAAATAGTTTGAGTGTCAGCTGGTGTAGAACGTTGCAGTCATTAGTGTTAACGTGAGGGTTGTAGGATGTAGAGATTAGAATTTCAGACCTCTACAGTTTACATTTTAACAATGGGAGGTTCTAGAAATTATCCAGAGATTGAGACACACCTAATTTATAGCATGCGATTATGTGTAGTTTTATGTGTACAGTACATGATGCGTGTGTGTCAGTTGTTCAAGAATGTTCCAGTCATTGCAGTGTCATTATAGGGGTTCCAGGATGTGGATTTTAGAATTTCAAAACTCTACGGTTTATAGTTTAATGATGGAACATACTAGAACAGAACCAGGCATTAAGATTCACTCAATATGTAGCATATAAATTATCTTATTTCACACTGAATAGTTTGAGTGTCAGCTGTTCTAGAACGTTCCAGTCATTGCAGTGTCACTGTAAGGGTATCAGGATGTAGAGTTTAGAATTTCAGAACTTGACAGTTTACATTTTAATGCTGGAATGTTCTAGAACAGAGCCGGATATTGAGACTTGCCTAACTATGTAGCATATCATAGAGTTTACTTCACAATAATATGTTTAGTGGCAGCTGTTCTAGAATGTTCCTGTCATTAGAGTGTCACATTCAGGGTTCTAGAATGTAGAGATTAGAATTTCAGAACTCTACAGTTTACATTTTAGCAAATGGGAGGTTCAAGAAATTATCCAGATATTAAGACTTTATAACATGCGATTGAGCGTAGTTTGCCGAACGTGATGTGTGTGTCAACTGGGCTCGAGAGTAATTTCTAGCCTATGATAGATGCATGCATGAGTAATTACAGTGCAATCTAGAGGGTTCTCGGGTGTAGAATTTAGAAATGTAAGAACTTTGAATGATGGGAAAGTTGTACAACCCACATTAGAGCACTAGTGAATGCTGTTTGCTTTACTGTGCTCTAGGGAATGGATGGCATTTGGAACACAGCCATTGAAACACAGACTACAACTGTAGGGGAGATTTTAAGCAAATGGGTCATTTTGGGCCTAGGAACTAATAAAAGTGTGTGTGTATGTAAGGCCATAAAGTGAGTTGGCCGCAGCGTGAGCACCGTTATTGATGGCGTCTGCGCTTCTGCTCCCCCGCTGTCCGCCCTCGACACTCCGGTATCGAGTTTCTGCCTTTCATTCCTCCTCTCACTCCCTGCATGCGTCCACTCTCTGTTATTCTTCCACTTAGCTCGGGCCGCAGCCCCGTGACCTGCTGCGCGCGGCTCTGTAGCCCCGCCCACTGTAGAGTGCCGCTGCAAGACTAAAAACACACGGTGAACTCGCACCTTTATTAAAGAATAAGTTATCTCTCCACTCTCTCTCGCTTTCTCTCTCTCTCGGTTTGTGTGCGCGTGTGGACACAAAACTGCTGTTTCACATGTAGCAACATGAGCAGGGTCAGGTTTAAGGTCAGGGGCCGAAGGTCAGAGGTCACGGTTCTCTTCCTCTGAATATTTACAGATGTGTATCATTAACACATTAGTTGGCATTAGTGTGTGTTTGTGAGATTAGTGTGGCAAATGTCATTTTCTGCCTCCTTAACATGCATTGAAACACACACACACCCTGATGATTTCACACTCGTTATCACCAGTTCAACTCTCAACATCAACAATCCTGTTTTTTTCTTTCTTGTTCTGGTTTTCTTTCTCTCTCAGTTCAGTTCAGTTCAGAGGATCTTTATATGCATGAATGTTAACAAAAATATTATTATAATATAATAATAAATATATAAAATATATTGTTGCCAAAACAATTATAAAACTTGAATTACATAATAAGATTAATCTGAAATTATAAACATATATAAACATTATGCACATATTAGATATGTAAAAATATCATAGTAGGTACACACACACACAAAAAAAATATATATATATGACATCAATATTAACAACAATAACAACAACAATCTGAAGAATATTGATATTAAATTGTAGTTAGGGTGGTTCAGGGTGTGTGTACCCTGTGTGTCTCAAGATTCTCACATTCTCAAGGTTCAAGATTTAAAGGAGCATTTTTGGCACTTAAAGCTTAGAAATACGTCACAAGAAAATATCAGGAGTAGAAAAGTAAACAGAATAGAGACATTTAGTCAAAAATAAAGTGACTTAAAAAACTATTTAAAAAAAAGGAGAAAAAAAAGAATATACAGTACTGTGCAAAAGTCTTAGGCGCCATATTATCTGTAGTACAAATTTTGTTTTATAAGTTTATCATGTTTCCATTATTATGTACAAGATCATTCCCTGCAGAGATACACTACAATTAATGAGTAAATAACATTACAGAAGAATATTCACATGCCTGTAAAGAAAGCGACATATTACATGACAGACCAGTTTTTAGGTGGGGAAAAAAAAAAAAATCAATAATGTCGACTCCTGGGTTTTGCATAAAAATAGAAAGGAGCGAGTGTGACGAAGTTACCAAAAGAACTCATATTCTCCAGCGCGCTCAGTAAAACCTAACAGCTGCTTTACTGTAGCAAATGGTCTTGTACATAATAATACAGACATGATAAACTTGTATAACAAAATTTGTACTACAGATAATATGGAGACTAAGACTTTTACACAGTACTGTATATATACAGTATATGTACATAATAATAATAATAACAGTGATCAGTGTGTATTTGTTTGTGTGTATTCTCTCTCTCTCTCTCTCTCTCTCTCTCTCTCTCTCTCTCTCTCTCTGTAGGTTGCTGAGCCACACTATGAAGGATCATCTCGTCCGTGTGGCCAACGAAGCCGAGTTCATTCTCAGTCGACAGAGAGCCGAGGACATACACAAACATGCCGATTTTGAGGTGCAAACACACACACACACGGTGTCATACACACACTTTTCTGTCTCCTCAGTATATGCTGCAGTTTGTACCTCAGCGGTCTAAGCAGCACACACACACACGCACACACACACACACACACCTTTCTGTATTTCTCTTCATCTCTCTCTATCTTTTTTCTTTTCCCATTTTTCTCTCACGCTCTCTCACTCTCTCTCTCACACACACACACACACACACACACACACACACACACACACACACACACACACACAAATGTATTTTCTGTTTGAGACTA
This sequence comes from Clarias magur, assembly GCA_013621035.1. Lineage (NCBI taxonomy): Eukaryota > Metazoa > Chordata > Actinopteri > Siluriformes > Clariidae > Clarias > Clarias magur. The sequence continues at coordinate 942,289 of QNUK01000095.1, read as the reverse complement.
GAAAACGCTTTTCCATCCCTCTCTCCATGGTCCTAAATGTACAACGTGTGTGTGTGTGTGTGTGTGTGTGTGTGTGTGTGTGTGTGTGTGTGTGTGTGTTTAAATCCCTCCGGTTTTCTGTAGTAGTAAAATATTATGCTTCCAGTAAAGTTGAGGCAGTGTCTCTTGTGATAATCCTGACAAGAAAGGAAAAACAAAGATGACTGAAGGACTGTGTGTGTGTGTGTGTGTGTGTGTGTGTGTGTGTACAGGTAGAAATAATGTGTAAAACACCATCAGCATGTACGGCTTATGTAAAAGACTCACTCATGTTTGTTGTGTTACTCTGCCTTGGTCACCATGGCGACAGCCATCGTACTGTACTACAGTATTAAATTAAACTATTATACTCCTTCATCTTCATCCTCCTCCTCTTCCTCATTCTTCTCCATCATCCTCATCTTCCTAATTTTCCTCCTCATCCTGTTCTTTCCCATCCATCTTCCTTATTCTCCTTATCTTTCTCCTGATCCTTCTTTTTCACCTCATCTTCATCCTCCTCATCACCTTCCTCTTTTTCCTCCTTATTCTTCTCCTCCTAATCATCTTCATCTTCATTTCCCCTCTTCTCCCTCCTCATTCTTAATCCTCGTTTTTATCCTCCTCCTCATCATCCCTAATCTTTTCCTTTTCCTCTTAATCCTCCCTTTCATCCTCATCCTCTGTCCCTTCATGTTCATCTTCATCGCCCTCCTTCTCCTCATCTTCCTTCTCTTTTTTCTCCTCATCTTCTTCGTTTTCCTCATCTTCATCCTCCTAATTGATCTTACTTAATCACTTCTTCTCCTCCTCCTCTCCCTTCCCTTGCTGTCGTCTTCCTTCTCATTCTTCTCCTCCTCTTCTCACTTCTGCTTTTATTTCTGCCTTTCCTCCTCCTCTGCCATCCTCATCCTCACCTCCTCTGGGTCAGCCCCATCCTCATGCCGTTCCTCCTAATCCTCCTTCTTCCTACTTCATCTTCCTCCTTCTCATCCTCTTCATTATCATTCTCTTTCCTCCCATGCTTTTCACCCGCATCCTCATTCTTCTCTCTTAGTTCCTCCTACTCCTCTTCTTCGTCATCCTTATCAGGGAATTTCATTAATAATACTGTACGGTGATGAATTCACAGTACGCTCTGTGTGTCTATACTCCATGAACAACCACTTTTTTTGGTTTGTTTCTTGCTCTCTCTCTCTCTCTCTCTCTCTCTCTCTCTCTCTCTCTCTCTGTAATTGCCCCCTGTGGTCTCATTGAGAGTGTTCCGCTCGCGTCTCAGTAAAAAGCAGGAATATTGCTGACTTCAGGGGAAAGTAGTTCATAGGACGTAATGAAGACAGAGTGCTTCTGAGAGAAAAGATGAAACTGTTTCAAACACAAAAACACTGCCTGAGACACCAGAGAGATACTTCTACTTCCACGTCTACTTGCACGTTAACTTCAAATTTTACTTCAACTTCTACTTCCACTTCTACTTCCACTTTAACTTCAACTTCTACTTCCACTTCTACTTCCACTTTAACTTCAACTTCTACTTCCACTTCTACTTCCACTTTCACTTCGACTTGTACTTCTACTTCCACTTCTACTTCCACTTTAACTTCAACTTCTACTTCCACTTCAACTTCCACTTTAACTTCAACTTCTACTTCCACTTCCACTTCTACTTACACTTCTACTTACACTTTAACTTTCATTTCTACTTTAACTTCTACTTCAGTTTTCACTTCTACTTTAACTTTTACTTCAACTTCCACTCCTGCTTGCTCCACACGCGTCCCTACGGAGTGACCATTTTCTGTTTCCTGCTCCGATCCTTGTCCTGTCCTCTCTCCGTGATCGGATCTGATCAGTCTCTCTCTCTCTCTCTCTCTCTCTCTCTCTCTCTCTCTCTCTCTCTCTCCTCCATTCGGAGCGATGTGACTCTCTCTGACCCTGAACACCAGTGTTTCAGAGATAAGTGTTCAGCTCATATTGCTCTATTGATTTTCCTCCTCCTTCATTTTGTGCTGCTACAATAAAACTAAGAGACGACGAAACTCGCCCCGGGGGAGGAGGGCGGGGGGCTCTCTGATAAAACACACACACAAACACACACACGTGCAAAACATTTTAACCTTACAAGGTCTGAGTGTGTGTAACCAAAACAACTAAAGTGTTTTTATTTTAGCAATTACTCAGTTCTTTTGTAGAAAGAAGAACTATGTGTACTGTGTTCTTCCTTTATTTCCTCCATATCTTTTCCTTCCTTCCTTCCTTCTTGTCTTTCTTTTATAGTCATGTCTTTTCTTTTTCTCTCCTTCCTTCTGTCTTTCCTTCCTTTTTTCCTGTTTTTCTTCCTTTTTCCCCCCCTTTGGGGTGTGAGATTGAGTTCTCATGATTGAGATAACTGTGAGACATGGTGGGTTGTGATGGACACACACATACACCCTGCACAAATCCAATTATCTTTTAGTGTTCTCTCTCTCTGATACAGGAGACACTCAGAGACAAACAGACAGAGAGAAAAAAGAGTGACACAAATAGACAGAGACTAACAAGCAGAGAGAAATACAGAAAAACAAGACATAGGCAGAAAGACGGGTAGAAAGACGGAAAGGGAGAGAAAGACGGGTACGACCAGACAGTAGAGAGAGTGAGACATATAGAGAGACAGACAGAGAATGTGACATACAGGGACAGTCAAACATTGAGAGAAAGACAGAGAACTCAGAGAGTGAGACATACAGAGAGACAAACAGACGAAGAGAGAGACATGGTGCATTTCTGCTTGGTTTAGCTTTTCCTGTTTTCTGTCTCTCTCTTATCTGATAACTCTGATCTCACCTACTGTAGGTAATTCAGTTGAAGTGTGTGTGTATGTGTGTGTGTATATGTGTGTGTGATTGAAGCTGCTGTGTGATGTGGTTATGTGTTAGTATGGCGCTCAGACAGGAGGCTTCTTTTTATCTTCTGTTAAGTTTAACTCGAGCCGTATCTCTCTGCTCTCTGGAGCTTTACCTCCTTCATCAACTCTTTACCTCCTAAATCACTCAGATAATGTCGTCACGCCTTTACAGCAGCTGACCAATCAGCAGCTTCGCTCACAATACACACTCATTACACACCTCTCTCTGTCACACACACACACACACACACACACACACACACACACACACGCACACACACACACTACAAACACACTTGTCACAAACCTAACACACACTCATTATAACTACACACTCACTACAATCGTAACACACACTCATTATAACTACACACTCACTACAATCCTAACACACACTCATTATAACTACACACTCACTACAATCCTAACACACACTCATTATAACTACACACTCGTCACAATCGTAACACACGCTCATTATAACTACACACTCGTTACAATCCTAACACACACTCATTATAACTACACACTCGTCACAATCGTAACACACACTCATTATAACTACACACTCACTACAATCCTAACACACACTCGTTATAACTACACACTTGTTACAATCCTAACACACACTCGTTACAATCCTAACACACACTCGTTACAATCCTAACACACACTCGTTACAATCCTAACACACACTCGTTACAATCCTAACACACACTCGTTATAACTACACACTCACTACAATCCTAACACACAATCGTTATAACTACACACTCACTACAATCCTAACACACACTCGTTATAACTACACACTTGCTAACACACACTCATTATAACTACACACTCGCTACAATCCTAACACACACTCATTATAACTACACACTCACTACAATCCTAACACACACTCGTTATAACTACACACTCGCTACAATCCTAACACACACTCATTATAACTACACACTCGCTACAATCCTAACACACACTCATTATAACTACACACTCGCTACAATCCTAACACACACTCATTATAACTACACACTCACTACAATCCTAACACACACTCGTTATAACTACACACTCGTCTACAATCCTAACACACACTCGTTATAACTACACACTCACTACAATCCTAACACACACTCGTTATAACTACACACTCACTACAATCCTAACACACACTCATTATAACTACACACTCACTACAATCCTAACACACACTCATTATAACTACACACTCACCACAATCCTAACACACACTCGTTATAACTACACACTCATTACAATCCTAACACACACTCATTATAACTACACACTCACTACAATCCTCACACACACTCGTTATAACTACACACTCATGGACATTATAACTTGTGTTTTGGTCTTTACTCTGATCGGTGCTTATTCTCTGGCTTCACATTGCTTCTCTTTATATCCTGCGACTTTTAGATCCTCTCTCCCGCTCTCTCAACGACACCCTCATTTTTCTCTCTCCGTCCTTTCCTCCATTTGTCTCTGTCTTCCCAAAAGGACGCGTTTAATTCCCGATTCTCTTGACCTTGAAGTCGTCGTCTCGATGATGGAGGAGGAGGAGGAAGATGAAGAGTCTGCCACACGTTCATTGTGAGCAGTCCATTAGTGAAAGCACAATGAACGAGGCACGGCAGTCAGGGAGCGGGGTTCGGTTATGGGAGTGGGGGTTGGGACGAAGTGGGACACAAGAAGCGATAGTTTTTGTGATAAGTTGTTTCGACTGCGCTAACCTTGATGGCAACTGTGACCGTCAAGGGCAGAAAACCCTCTCCATCTCTCTCACCATCCTTTTCTCTTTTTTTTTTCTGTCTGCACTCGTTTATCCAGCACTCGTTTCCTGTTGTCCATAGGGGCGAATCGATGCTGAGGTTGACAGGAACATCGTTTCAGAATTGAAGCATCTGTCAAGCCACGGCGTTTCCCTGACTTTCGCTCGCTGTCTTACTTTTAAGGCATCATTTTTTTTCTCCTCCATCACTTATCCCTCACTCTTGCTCTTGCTTTCTCTCTCTGACCTCCTGTTTTTACTTTGTGTACATTTCTAAAGAATTGGTGGCTTTTCAGGTACACTGCTATTTAGACAAAGGTTACTCCTGTTAGTATTACTAACGTTCCTGTGACTGCTATTACTACTATACTAGTAAGATTACCAGATTTACTACTACTTACTACTTGTACAGCAGTTGTAGTAAAAGTAGAAGTGGTAGTAATACTGAGGCTATTAGTACAGTATTACTACCACTACTACTTTTACTACAAGTGCTACACAAGTCATTCTGTACTACTTCTATTTCATTGTAAATATTACTACTCCTACGATTACTACTTTTACTATTTTACTATAGGACTATTACTAGTACTATAACTAAATAGTTATATGTAACTAATAGTAAAGGTAGTAACACTAATAGTAGTAACGGTTGTCATGACTACTGTTAATACTATTAGTGTTACTCTCTTTACTACAGTACTATTACTGCAGCTACTATTACTAATGGTATCTGTAGTACTACTACCTTTAGTACTACTGCTATTACTACTATTACTGCAGCTGCTACTACTGATGCTTTAAGTATTATTAAAAATATTACTACTACTACAGCTTTTACTTTAATTGTTAGTACTATTAATAGACTAGTACTATTACTAATGTTAAAACGGATGCTTTTAGTATTACTACCACTACTACTTGTACTACTACTACTTTCACGACAACTGCTATTACTATTATGCTAGTACTATTACTACAGCTACTATTACTGATGCTATTAGTATCACAACTGTTACTCCTGCTGATGCTATTGGTATTACTGCCACTATTGCTATTATTAGTTTTACTACTACTTCTACTAATGCTATACAGTAACTATTATCTTACTGTACTACTACTATTTCACTATAACTATTACTACTGTTACTGCTAATACTATCAGTATTGCTATTAGTACTATTACTTCTACTACTACATTTTTGCTAGTGTTGTGCAAATCTATGTAGCTTTTCAATAATTTAAATATTAATTTTTTTGTGAAAAGAAATGCTGATGTCATAAAGAAATATTAAGAAAAATAACATCCTCTTAAGGAGATAATTTGTGCCATTATTTGCTATTTGAATATATTTTAATAGTATGTTTAATAGTTACATACCACAGTTTAAATCATAATCGCACAATGTGTCAAAATAATCACAATGGGATTTTAAAAAAATGTTTATCCAATTGTACAGGCTTAGTTTTTACTCTTGCTCCTCTTACTACTGCAGTTATTGCTATTACTCCTTCTCCTGTATTACTTCAGTAATTCATATTACACCTCTTTCTATTACTCCTCCTACTACACTCTTTTTTTTGTAAATAGTTATTACTAATCTTAATTTTATCTTAATTTTGTTCTTCTTTTATTTCCCCCCCCTTTTCTTTCACTTTTTACATTTCTATACTTTGTTTCTTTGTATTTATTATAAATTCCGTTATACATTTTATTTCTTTTCCGTTTTTCACAGGTCTTTTTTGTCTCTGGATTTTAGCCACCATAATCGCTTGATTGCTGAAGTTCAGCTTTACTTAATGATGCAGGTTTTAGCCAGGGTACTAATCTCACGGTTCTATAAAATTTCTTCACTCTGAAGTATAGACAGTTGTTCGGATGATGTCATCTGAGTGTTTTTGTAAATGTCTTCTGAAGGTTTTCCACGTGTAATTCTGTCCGAGGAACCAGTTGAAGATAATTACGCTGTCTCATGCCATTACCCTCGTCTCTGACTTCGCAGCGTTCTTTTCTTCTTCTTTTTTTTCAGGTTGTTAGAGCGAGCGTTCTGTGTCAGGGCAGGACAGATGTGCGCTTTGGTAGATTGTAAAAGATGTAAAGTGTATTTTTACATGCATTAGAAGATCATGGGATGACATGTCTGTGTTTGTTTAGCTGGTACGAGGTTGTTGTGTGATTGGGTGCGAGATGGTGGTGTGTGATGTCATCACCTCTCGCTGTGTGTTTAGCTGGAAGTCGTTGAAGCTTGTTAAACCAAGCCAGTGTTTCAGCGTGAGCTGATGAAGTGCCTGTTTACAGCCAGGCGTTTGAATCCATGATGGATCGTTAAAAACATGAAAATAAATAACGGGGGACGACAAAGAACAAAGGTGTTTCCCCTCTGTGAGTCACTCAACATAATATTAACCAAGAACTAATTACGATCAGTCTGTACTGTGGAGTTACGCTACAATGCTTACTTACTACTGTTACTACTACTACTACTACTATGATGATTGAACTACTACAAGTAGTACTAATACTGTCACTAATGCTGATACTACTAGTACAATTACTATGATTATTATTACTAACGCTAGTAGTATGTAGTACTATTAGTGCTACTATTATTACAACCCAAATTCCAGAAAAGTTGGGAAGTTGAAATTTAAAAGACGTTCAGATCACAGATCACATTTTATTCACAATAGAACATAGAGAACAGAAATGTTTAAATGGAGAAATTTTACGCTTTTTTTTTCACAAAATTAGTTCATTTTAAATTTGATACCTGCTACAGGTTTTTAAAAAAAGTTGGGACAAATCTTTTTCAAAGCTTATTTAAATAAATAAATAAATAAATAAAAACGTCCCAACTTTACCAGAATTCGGGTTGTATTACTACCACTATTTAGCAAGACTACTTCTGCTGCTATTATTCCTCTTATTCTTGTTGTGTCTACTATTATTACTCATGCTACTTTAGTTGCTACTACTATTACTACTGTTAGAACTTTTTAGAATTGTAGTGTTGCATAGTTAAACACATAAAAATAAACATCAGGATATGGACCTGTAAAATTATATAATCATAAAAGGTCGCAATATACTGTATGTTAGATAACATACACAAAGTCAGAAATTTATGTAGAGTTTGTCAATAATTTAAGTGATAGATAAACAATACAAACAAACATCCTGTTATTGAAATCATTTGTGCTATTATTTGGTGGTAGTTTCGTTTAGTAATAAATACGATTGGATACTGCTATTACTGCTACTACTTATAGCTTCACTACAAACTACTGTTTCTGCTGCACTATCGCTATTATTGTTAGTACTGTTATCACTACCACTACTTCCAGTACTGGGATTGTTCTTTCCCATCGTCATCTCTGGTTTGCTCGTCAGGAATAACCTGATTAAAATATCTGAAATAAATTATGTCTAAATAATAAAATAAATGTCTAAAATAAATAAATGTCTAAAATAAAGTATATCCAGAGTATTTATTTCCCGTTAAGCATTGTTAATACAAATAGCATAGCGTAATACAAATAAAATTGAATTGAATATTACTATTAGTACTACTGCTTTTATGCTACCACTACATTGTTACTCGTATATTTACTAATATTATAAAAGTGCCTGTATTTTTTTCCCTTAGTTTTTTAATCATCTCCTGATTTTCTTTTTAAACAATTTTCTTTAACGTTTTTGTTCTCCTTCCTTTATACTTTATATGTAGCACCCTGGTCCTGGGGGAACGTTGTTTCGTTTCACTGTGTACTAACTGTATATGGTTGGAATGACAATAAAAGCCTACTTGACTTGACTTCTTAAGAAAATTATAATATAAATTAAAATAATTTGTTTACTTTTTTCAACAACAAATAAATTAAGAGAAAATTAGATTACATTTTTTTCAAGCCGTATATAATTTTTTACATTTTAAATAATTTGTTGCTTCTTTCCTGCCTTGTAATCCTTAACAAATCATTACAGCTACTAATTTTGTCAATTTTCTTATCATTAATACTACTCCTAATGTTAATATAGTACTATACAAAATTTTAGTTTTCTACTACTACTGCTTCTGTAACTACCACTAGTTTTTTTACTTCCTTTATTACCACTGCTACTACTATTAACTAATATTATTCTTCCTAGTGTTATTACTGATATTATTACTACTAGTTTTTATTCTGTTATTATTACTAGTACAGATACTCCTGCTATTATTACAGCTGTTAATTCAATTACATATTTTCCTTTATTAATAAGTTTCTTATTTTAGCTTTTGTTCTCTTTCTTTTTTATTTCTTTGTATTTTTTAGTTATCATTTTGTTTTCATTCCTCTCGTTTTTTCTTTTGTTGTTCTTATAAACGTTTATCTAATAAATCTAATAATTCCAATAACTATTCATATTTTTTTTCTTTTATTCCATTTTCTGTTCCCGACTTGACCTTATGCAGACTAACTGTTGTGCTGTCTGTGAGTGTGTGTCCTGTGTGAGTGTGCGTTAGTGTACGCTGTAAGGTCAATGTCCAGTTAAGCGCTGCAGGACGAGACACAGACTGATCGTTAGGAAAAGGCCGCCACTCGTCTCCATGGATTTGCTGTCATACATGACGAGTCCACTTCCAAATTGGAGAGGAGGGCCATTTACAGAAAACAACACAAACACACACACACACACACACACACACACACACACACACACACACACACACATATATATATATATATATATATATATATATATATATATATATATATATATATACACACACACACACACACATTCACAATGCTAATTGAATTTGGGTCTTACACACACTGAGGGAATCACATTAGGAGAGATCGCAGGCCGCCATTAACCTTTCAGCTTTATTGCTTTTTTACACAAAACAGTGTGTTTTGTTGTGTTAGATTTTGTGTGTGTGTGTGTGTGTGATGCAGTCTGCTTTTATCTATGAAGGATCCATCCTCTTGTAGCTATTGCTCACTTGCTCAGTCTATAAATAGCTGTATTGTGTGTGTGTTGTAAGCAGCACTATTCCAATATTTTTTATATATTTCCCAAGAGCATTAGAAATAAAGATGACACAATGCCACTTTTTTGTTCTTTCTTTTAAAAACAATTCCAATTGCAGTCTTTTCCATTTGTTAAAAATCTGATGGAATTAATTCCTGTTTTTCTCGGATATCCGATCCAGCGTTTATATTTTTCCTGATATCAGACAGATACAGATCCTGACTTGCCACCTCTGAAGTCTTGTGTATGAACGTCTGAGGAGGTCTCGAAGGCAGCATGCAGAGTGGTTTCATTCTCCTGAGTTTTTCCTCGTCACATACAGTATAAACCCTGGAATTACACGCTGTTTTTTTCCCACCTCTTTTCTTTCTTTCTATCCTTCATCCCTTCGTTGTTGTGTCCAGGATTCTCACAATAGCTCCTGTATCTTATATCCCGAGCGCTTGAACATTCGTAGGATTTATCTGGAGTTATCCTCCTGAGCAGCAGATGAACCAATCCCGTCTCAAAACGGGTCCGAACTAGGTCAAGGTCACAGCAAGGTCAAAGGTCAAAACAGTCCTTCTTCAAAAGCCTCCTTCCTGTTTGAAGACGAAATAACACATGCAGCTATGCGTTTTTCTTTCAGCATTATTCTCGTTAATGTGTAGGTTTGTAACGTTTAACAACAAATACGTAGAAAAAAAGAGTAAAAAACAGTTTAAAAGCTTTTTTTGAAAAAAAAAAAGATAAAAGGTTTAAATTCTTTTACTTTAAACCACTTTTTCTCAAAATTCTACAAGTATATATGATTTTTTTCTTGTTTTACATTTTACTTTTTTCTAAAAAAATTTGTATTTTAATAAATTTTTAACTATTTCAATGTTCCTCTTTTTTATCATTTTACACCAAATATAATATAAAAGGAAATAAAATATTACTTAAAAAATGTAAACGGTGATATAAAGTATATTATACTGTATACACACCCTATATTACTCCCTTTTTTCTTTCTCTCTCTCTCTCATGTTTTTCTTCTTATTCTTTTCTTTCGTGTCTTTTTTTTAATTTTTTTTTTAGCAACTGGTCCCTAAGATATTCTGTTATTCCGTCCCGTTTCAATCCAGATTCTTTCTGATAACACATTCTGACAGAGAAACATGCACCCCGGTGCATGCTGGGTATTTTGCACTTTTTTTTTAAGCATAGCCTGAAGGCATTAGCAAATACGTGTCCAGTGTTATTAATCACCGTGACAGCGGCTTGGAAATGACCCAGAGTTTCATTTGTTTCCTGTGTGTGTAGGGTTACACACACACACTCACACACACACACACACACACACACACACACACACACACACACACACACACATACATGCGCAGGTTAGTTTTTAAAACAAAACAATGTAGACAGCTAACTAGCGAGTCTCACACACTGGTTATAAGGTGATGTTATGTTAGCTAGTTTACAGTTACCATGACAACAAGGGATGGACAAATATACACCCCGGAAATGTTGACCGAAAAGGGGGAGAGACAGGAAAGGACATAGAGAGCAGACTGTTATAACAATATTTGTGTGTGTGTGTGTGTGTGCAGTCTCACTGCGCGCAGTACACCGCGGAGAAGCGCGAAGAAGAGAAGATGTGTGATCACCTGATCCGAGCCGCAAAATACCGTGATCATGTGACCGCCACGCAGCTCATTCAGAAGATCATCAACATCCTGACTGACAAACACGGGGCCTGGGGAAGCTCCGCCCACAGGTAACACACCTAAGCCCAGGTTACACACACACACCCCCGAACTCTGAACACACACCTGGAAATGTGTCACAAATGTGAAACACAGGTCACACACCTACACACACTTTTGAACACACAGCTGAACACACACCTACACACACTTTTCAACACACCTGAACACACACTCTTCAACACACATCTGAACTCTCACCTGGTCACTTGTCACTTCTGTCTTATTCTGTCTCTAATGCTCTGCTTATTTATTTTTTCTTTTTGTGTTTTTCTCTCTTGTAAAAGTTTTAATAAGAAAGCAATTACAACATATGAAAACGCACGCGCACACACACACGCGCACACGCGTGCGCACACAGTTTAATTAGAATAGCCTGCTGAAATATTAATGCTGTTTGGTTCTCCTGAGGATGAAGTGCATTCGTCTCGGTGTGTGTAATGTGCTTTAATCCCCGCACTCGTCCGTTTCATTCACCTACTGGGGGGGTATCTGGGGTGGGGGTATGTGTAAGGGGGAACCCGTGCGCTCATGTGAGCCATTCATCGCAGAACAGAACGTCTTCTCAGCATAAAGAAGCATTAAGAGTGAAATTACAGAGAGAACGTCAACACGTGGTTAATAACCTGAAAAGAGATTTGATGAACACCGATAGAGCGAGTCGTATAATAGCGATTAATAATTAACGCCTTTATAATCAATCAGCCGTGTGTACAGTCTTATTAAAACACACAGAATTATATTATTATTATTTTAGAATAATTGTTACATACATTATTACAGTCACGTATGAAATGTGATAAAAGTTTTTTTTTTGTGTGTATGTGTAAAGATTTAGCAGGTCACAGTATTAGGCAAATGCAATCTCAGACGTTTAACAACACATACGTAGAAAAAAAAGAGTAAAAAAACAGGTTAAAAGCTTTTTTTGAAAAAAAAAATAGGTAAAAGGTTTTAATTTTTTAACTTTAAACCATTTTTTCTCAAAATTCTACAAGTATGTATGATACAATATTTAACTTTTTTTTTCGAACTTGCCATTATTTATTTAACAAAAGCCAAAAAATGAAAAAAATAAATTATAGAAACACTAAGTACCCTTTTACTATTTAAACAGTTTTTAAGACGGTAAGTTCAGCAGCAGGTGTGCAGACCTCTATAAAAGCCGAAGTTTTGGCGGTTTGTTGGTCTTGAGCATTCAGGTGTGTGTTAACACAGTGGTAAGAGGGAAAGACATAGGCAGTGGTCTTAGAAAAGAAATTGTTGCTACTCATCATCTATAAATCCACTTTCAAACAATTTGGAGTGATAAAAAATGATTCACAAGTTTAAAACTTTCAAGACAAGTTGCCGGTCCTCTCAGGCGTGGATGTCGCAGCTCATTCACCCTAAGGTCAGACTGTACAATGCTGAAAGAAGTACAAAAAAACCAAGAGCTGCATCTCGGTCTCACTGAGAATATAAAGCGTTAAAGTCCATGACGTCACAATTAGAAGAAGATTGAACAAGTACAGTTTGTTTGGCAGGCGAAAGTCCGAATCTGTCCGAACGATAAAGCTTGGTCAGAATCACAACATGGTCATGCAACAGAACAATGAGCCGAAGCACACCAGTAAATCATGACTACATCAGAATGGCCGAGACGTAAAATGGTCAAGGTTTCGGAATGGTCAGGTCCGGGGGTAGGCAAGCTCAGTCTCAGGGAACCGCAGTAATCTTTGTTCTGGTGTATTTGATTCTGGTTGGAGCTGAATTCTGCAGGACTGCGGCTCTCTCATGGTCTAGTCAAAGTCCAGACCTCAACCCAAATGAAATGCTGTGGCGGGACCTTATGAGAGCTGTGCATGAGCAGATACCACAAAACCTCACCGAACTGAAGCAATGTTGTGAAGGAGAATGGGCCGAAATAATGAAGTGAGAGTCTGGTAAAGTTATTCAGGAAATGATTACTTATTCTTAAGTTATTGCTACTAAAGCTGGACCTACAAGCTGTTGAAGCTATCATGAGGGTACTTTTTTTTTTCTTCACACATTTTAGTTTTTCTTTTTGGCTTCATTTTGGCTACAATTTATGTTGTTTGTTTGAGGTTGTATTTGCCTGATACTGAGAGATGATTTTTATGACTTTTTTACATAAAAAAAAAAACATAGAATTACAGTACACAGGGGAACACTCTTTTACTCAGGACTGTATAATTCTTATAATTGAAGTGTATTATATTCAAATTAATTATTAGATTGTATATAGAGAATTAATTAGGATTTCTGCAATCAGTAGCTAATGTGATCGTAGGCTGTTTAGCATATTAGCACACGCGCTGCGTATATCTTGTGCTCTGTTCTTTTTTTTTCTTTAAAGATTGAGTAGATTTTAATACCTCTTCTGTGTGAGAAACTGAACTGAGGTCTGAGTTCATTTACACTGACTAGTGTGTGTGTGTGTGTGTGTGTGTGTGTGTGTGTGTGTGTGTGTGTGTGTGTGAGGTGATTTAAAGGTGTTTAGGGTGAAATATAATTCCTTGAGTCCACGCTGCTTAGTGGAAGTGAGAAGAAGTTTTATCGTGCAGCCAGACCTCTACACTCAGGCCGTATAAATCAGAATAAGCAACACTTCAAGCGCTCTTTCTTCTCCTCTCTCGCTCGCTTCCTCTTCTTCTCTCCGTCTCTTAAAAACATTCCTTCAGTGAACCTCAAAGGAAACATTTCACACTTGGAAATCTGTCTGTGTGTCTGTCTGTAGTAGACATGTCAGTCTGTCTCTGTAACTGAAGTCTCTGGCCGATGCAGTTTGTTGGCATTCCTGAGCGTCTCCTAATGGGAATCACCTGCTCACGGACAGGGTTTCCTCATTAAGGCCATCTCCTTACCTCCAAGCACCTCCTCACAGAACACGTCTCCTCATTGAGAGAGTCTCCTCACAGAGCGCGGCGCCTCCTCACAGAGCGCGGCGCCTCCTCACAGAGCGCCTTTTTCACAGAGCGCCTTTTTCACAGAGCGCCTTTTTCACAGAGCGCCTTTTTCACAGAGCGCCTTTTTCACAGAGCGCCTTCCTCACAGAGCGCCTTCCTCACAGAGCGTGGCGCCTCCACACAGAGCGTCTTCCTCACAGAGCGCGGCGCCTCCTCACAGAGCGCGGCGCCTCCTCACAGAGCGCGGCGCCTCCTCACAGAGCGCGGCGCCTCCTCACAGAGCGCGGCGCCTCCTCACAGAGCGCGGCGCCTCCTCACAGAGCGCGGCGCCTCCTCACAGAGCGCGGCGTCTTCCTCACAGAGCGCGGCGTCTTCCTCACAGAGCGCGGCGTCTTCCTCACAGAGCGCCTTCCTCACAGAGCGCCTTCCTCACAGAGCGCGGCGCCTCCTCACAGAGCGCGGCGCCTTCGTCACAGAGCGCCTTCGTCACAGAGCGCCTTCGTCACAGAGCGCCTTCCTCACAGAGCGCCTTCCTCACAGAGCGCCTTCCTCACAGAGCGCCTTCCTCACAGAGCGCGGCGCCTCCCCAGGCGTCTCCTCATTGAGAGAGTCTCCTCACTGAGCATGTTTCTCACAGAGCGTGTCTCCTCACAGAAATCGTCTCCTCTCAGAGCACTGTTCTCACAAAGCACTTTTCTCACAGAGCAGCGTCTCCTCATTGAGAGCGTCTCCTCACAGAGCGCTTTTCTCACATAGCGCGTCTCCTCACAGAGCGATTTTCTTACTGAAATTGTTTCCTCACAGAGCAGTCTGCTCACTGAGAGCATCTCACCACTCCTTTTCTCACAGATCACTTTTCTCACAGATTGCGTCTCCTCGCAGAGCGCTTTTCTCACAGAGCGCATTGCTCACTAAGAGCGTCTCCCCATGAAGAGTGTTTCCTCACAGAGATTGTGTTCTTCTGGAGAGTGTCTCCTCACAGGGATCATCCCCACACTGATGGCGTCTCCTCACTAAGAATGTCACTTCATGGAGAGTGTTTTCTCTTTGAGATTTAGTACGACTCCTCACTTAGAGTGTCGACCCTCCCGACGGAGAACGTTTCCTCATATGGAGCGTCTTCGTATGGGGAGTGTCCCCCTACTGAGAGCGTCTCCTCAATGGGAGCGCGTTTCCCCACGGCGAGCATCTCTTCATGAAGCACTTCTCTTCACGGATAACGATCTTCCTCGATAACGAGGAAATAACAATAAAACATAATATATACAACATAATAATAATAATAATAATAATAACGTAAAAACCACACAAACAAAATACAACCGCTGCACAAGCACACAAAAAAACCCAGTCTGAGCTCAACACAATAACAAAAAGACAATTACTCACAACAGAAAAAAACAACATTATTAACACAACCGCATCATACACTCGACTACAACAAGAAATATGAACATAACTTGTGTGATAACAGTGTGTTAATACTCTGTGTGTGTGTGTGTGTGTGTGAGATTTCAAGCTCGCTGTTGGCACAAATTACTAAACACCTCATACATCTCAGAGCCCTTATGCTAACAGCTACATTCCCCGCATGCTGAGTTTGATTGCTCTCTTTGTGACCAGGACAAAATGATCCTCATTTGTCAGTCTCACACACACACACACACACACACACACACACACACACACACACACACCGCAAGCCTGGAGGAGAGAAAAGGCCGCATCATTTGCACACCCAGCACACTGACCCTCATGAATAATGATGCTTTTCTCTAAAACCTGTTATCGTCTGGAGTGCGAGGGCATCCGTCAGGGTGTGTGTGTGTGTGTGTGTGTGTGTGTGTGTATCCTGATCCTGATATTACACAGGAGTTCATTTCTGGCCCTGCAGATTACTATTTAAACGACAACGATATGACCTTTTCGGCAGCGCGAGGCTTTCATACATCACTTTCCCGCGCGCTTGTCGCGAGTGCGCGAGAGCGAGACCGCAAGCGCACAAATGCGAGCCTTTTCTCATTAGTGGCCCGCGCCACAGATAGCGTCGTATCTCCGCAGATTATTTTCTTTGATTTGCATAAAGCGTGTGTTTGTGGAAATTGAATAGATGAGCGGAATAATCCGTCACACACCCGGAGCAGGTCTTCCTGATGCCTTTTTTTCTTTTTTTTTATATTTCCTTCCGTCTCGCGCGTCGATCCTCACTCGCTCCGTGAGAGGTGGCTCCGGGGTCACGACACGCAGGAAATGATGAATATCGCGCAATGAATGATTCTGTTTCACCCTGCAATATCACCCACGCGAGTGTGAAGCGCAAATCCTTTTGCATAATAGTTTTTAAATGTGAATTTTTGTGTATTAATCAGGATCAGGAAGGGGGGGGGGGGCAGAGCATGTAAGGGGAACTTTCTGATTAAAAACAGTCCCTGCCAAAAAAATTACATCTTCCCAGCAGTTTAATGTCGAGGAAGGAACATTGGAAAGGGAAAAAAAAAAAAAAGCATGTTTCTTGGATGTAATGTTTTTTTTTTTTTTTTTTTAAGAATTGACTCTTTTGCACATTTTTACATTCTTTTATTTCTCTCTATTGTTCCCCATGTAGACATTTTTAAATGTTTTTTCAACATTCTTTTTTCATACGTAAATTTCTACTAATTTTAAATTACGTTCACAATTTTTTTCACCTGATTTAGAAGTCTTTTTCAAGCTGTTTGTTTCACTTTTTGATTTTATTACACACACTTTTTTTCTATCAAGATATTTTCAATGTTTTAATGTTTTTTTTTTTCCGTGAGACATTGCTCATAAAAAAAAATAAAAATAAAATAATAATACATTTATTGTTTTTGTTTTTTCTCTTGTAGAAATTCTTTTCCAGCGTAATTTTTCTAGCTTTATTCTAAACTATTTTTTTTCTTTTTTCTTTGCCACTAGTTAATATTTCATTCAGATATTTAAACATTTCCACTGTGTTTTTCTTTCGTCTTTTATTTTTCTCTACATGGAAATTTTACAGGATGATCTATAAGCAGTTTTATATACAGAAATTTTTTTTTTAACAAAATGAAAAGTCCGCAAAAGTCTGTCTTTTTATAATTTTTTTTATTTTTTATAATTTTTTTAATGGTTTATTTTTTACATACACATGCTGGACATTTGTATGCTTTTTTTTTTCTTTTTTCATTTTTCATTTACATTTTTCTGGATTTTTTTTCCAGATTATATTCGTTTACACATTTTTTTCACTTGACCTTTTCTTCACGTTCTCAGTAATTTCCACGTGTTTTTTTTTTTTTAAGATGTCCGTTATCTCCCATGAGATGTTTTTACATGTGATCTTTATCTGAAATGCAAAATTACGATGACTTTGATATCACACACCCCTCCAATTAAGAGCGATTACACACAAAAGGCCTGTGTGCGAGTGTGTGTTGTACGCTACAGTAATTCACTCAGCCGGAGCGACTCACATGTGTCTTGCGTATCGCAGTGTTGCGTTGTGTGTCCTGGTGTTTGTGCTCAGCAGCTCGTGATCATTCAGGTTGTGATCGAATTGAAGGTGTCTGCTCAATTAATCCATAAAATAAAGACAAGATACTGAGGGAAAAACACGCAGAAGAAAAATATCACACGCAGAACAGAAAGTTTAGAAGGAGGCACGGGAGCGAAACTCCATGGACAATAGAAAGGAAAAAGACGAGTGAGGAACAGAAGAAGAGGAGATGAGTTACGGAGGAGAAAAGAAAAGAAGGGACATGAAGGTATCAGTGCAGAGAGATTCACTGGAGGGATAAGTTTTATGTGGCTCTCTGTCGCTATGTGCTGTCGCTGCAGAAATCTGTCTCTCTCTTTCTCTCTCTCCCTCTCTCTCTCTCTCTCTCTCTCTCTCTCTGTGCTGGAAAGATAAAGGAGATTTTTTTGGTAAATGGTGAAAGTGCTGAAATAAATGAGCATGAGGAAAACGACTGCAGCACAGAGAGCACCATCTATCATACACACACACACACACAGAGCATACGACCTGTGACACACCGCTGAGGGGTTCAAGCCAAAGGAGAGAATCAATACTGCCCTGATATTACGAAGAGAGATAGAGAGGAGTGATGGAATAAGGAGAAATCTGGAAGTAAGAAGCACGCTGAAAGAGAGAAAGTAAAATATAAATGAGAGAGAGAGAGAGAAATAGATCGGGAGACGTGGAGGATGAGAGAGGATGGACATATTGAAGAAGTGGCAGGAAATAAAGGAGAGACTGAAAGAAAAGAAAGGAGGGACAAGAGAAGGTTGAGAAAGAAACAGAAGAGAAATACTGAGAAAGAAAAGAGAAAGAGATGAGAAAAAGAAATTAAATAATGAATAAAGGACGCAGAAGAGAATAACAGAGAGAGAGAGAGAGAGAGTTTCATTATTGTATTGATCAGGCTCTTATTAACAAAGCCATAAACACTGCAGCATATGAGGTATGTGTGTGTGTGTGTACAAAAGTGTTTGCTGGGGGTTTGTTTTGGTGGATTTTATTTCTAAGCTTGAGGTGTAGGGGCGCAGAGATAAAAACACATGCTAACACACACACACTAGTGAAGCGATTCCACTCAGTGCTTTCATCCACAAACCACTCCTTGTCTATAATTTGTTTTTTAGCTGTTCCAATTAAACGATAAACTTAGAGTCGAATAATCTAAAAGAGTCACGATTCTCTAATGTTCTAATTCAGATACACAAAAGTGTTGAGAAAAAAAAAAATCACCTAGGGATTAAAGACTCGAGCAGTCAAGAAAAAAATTGGAATGAAATGTAACGTTTAATGTAACAAGTCAAATAACTTCAAAGAGTCATGATTCTCATTTAAGAGATTAAAGAATCATCACAAAGAATGAAATAATCTTGAAGATTCATGATTTGGTCTCAGGTTTGGTATTTAGAGACTTGATTGTGATAAGAAAGAAAGAATCATGTTAGAATTTAAGGGATCACTTTAAAGAGTCAAATAACTTGTATAATAAGACTCATGATTCTCTAATGTTCTTATGTAGATGAAAAAAGGAAACCTCTTAAAGAGATAAAAGAGTCACCTCAGACTTAAGATTCTTTCATGACTCTTTGAAGTGATTTGATTCTTTTACTTGTAGAAAAATGTATCATTATCTTGTTCATGATTGTTGAAAAATTGTTGAATTTTTGGATTTACTTTGAGGCAGTTTGACTCACGTTGTTTCAGCAGTTAAAAGAATCACTTTGAAGAGCCGAATCACATCAACCTCGGTCAACTCAGTCGTGAGTCTTTTTTCGTTGATTTGATTCTTTGAAGTGAATCTTTTAACTAAAATTGATCATGTGACATTTCATGTGAAAAATGTATTCTTATTTTAATAGTGAATGTGAACGAGTTGAGGTAATTTGAATCTCTTTTATGATTCGTTTCAGCTTTGTTACGGATTGGATACAATTTCATCTAGATTCCGTGTTCCGTGAACGGGTTGAATCGTTACAAAAAAAAATCACTGAAATGATTATATTCCTGGAGATGATTCTTTTTTCCTGACTAGATTCAGTACTCATGATTCGGTCACATGACAGCTGATTCCCGAACGAACCTGTAAGGAGCTGAAATCATTAAAAAGTCAAATAATCAACTGCCATTATGATGCTTTGAGTTGATTTGACTCTTTGAATCTTTCAACTTAAGATGAATCACCATCAGTGCAGCAGTTTAACTTGTTAACTTTATCGAATTGTGAAACAAGATTTCTGATCCGGGTTCAGCCAAACGTGACAGAATTTACCTCAGTCAAACGAATTGCTTCAGGGAGTCACAGGCGAGTCGACTCTTTGAGGCGATCCGACTCCTCTATGTGATTCTGTTCTGTTGCCTGGACGCGATCAGAATGACTCGTCATTTTTTTTTTTTTTTTTTTCAGACGGACGAATCAGTTTCTGTGAGTCGGCTCATTCACGAACGGAGCAAACACACACACCCACACACACACACACGGGCGCTAACATATGGACATCATCAGCTGTTCAGAAGCTGTTAATACGCTGTGGTTTGACACTCTGTTTCTGTTTCCTGCCACTGTGCTGTATATACTCACACACACACACACCGTGCTGTGTTTTCATTACCGCATACTTTAATCCCCTACACACACACACACTTACACACTCGCACACAAAACAAAATATTCCAGAGATTTGTGGTATCTCGCACTCTGCGCGGTATTCGAGACACAAAATGAGATTTAGCATGCAAATACATGAGGATCCACACACACACACACACACACACACAGTTGCTAAAGTTTGACGATCCACAGACACACGGACGTACACACACACAAACAGTAGGAGTTAGCGCGCTAGCTAATGTCTACACGCTAATCCGTGTTTACTTTTCAAGTCTCCAGGTGGACGAAGAGGAAAAATGAGATGACTAGCGCAAAGACAGCTGCTCTCTCTCGCTCTCTCTCTCTCGCGCTCTCATTCTCATTCTCGCTCTCTC
>QNUK01000095.1:911419-916419 GCA_013621035.1 Clarias magur | reverse complement strand
TGCTGCGGTCTGTAATCGGTGTGTGTGTGTAAAAGATTGCTCTGTCAGAAGTTTGCGTGTGTGTGTAATGTATGTAGCTCACCCTTAGCAGCCGTGCAGTACAAGGTTATGGTGTTAATGCCAAGGACGTGTGTGTGCGCGTGTGCGTGTGTGTTGGAAGAAGATTAAAAAAAATTTTTTTTTAAGTGACACAGAGGTGACCTCTGGGGATTCCTCCTTTGAGTATACGCGAGTGTGAGACTGCCTTAGATTTTTAGCTTCATGCTATTCAGCATTTATTTACATCTCTCTCTCTCTCTCTCTCTCTCTCTTTGTCTCTCTCTCTCTGTCTGTCTGTGTGTCTCTCTCTCTGTTTGTCTCTCTCTCTCTGTCTGTGTGTGTCTCTCTCTCTGTCTGTCTGTCTCTCTCTGTCTGTGTGTGTGTGTCTCTCTCTCTCTCTCTCTCTCTGTCTGTGTGTGTGTGTCTCTCTATCTCTGTCTCTCTCTCTCTCTCTCTCTGTCTGTCTGTCTGTCTGTCTCTCTCTGTCTGTGTGTGTGTGTGTGTCTCTCTCTCTCTCTCTCTCTCTCTCTCTCTCTCCTGCAGTAAGCAGTGTTTCTGGCGTTTGGACTTGTGGGAGGACGACCTGAGGAGACGTCGTCGCTTCATCAGGAACGCTTTTGGCTCATCACACTCAGAGGCCACACTCAAATCCGCAGCCGAGCATGGTGAGAACACACACACACACACACACACACACAAGGCTGTAAAAACTGGTTCTGCAGTCGTTATAAACTTTTTATAGCGCTACGAGTCTCATTAAATCTCTAATTTACACAGACTGATCTTCCGGGTCACCTGACATCTCTCTTTTTTTCCCATCATGCATTTCACCTCTAACTTACACATATTATATTTTAATTAGATTTGAGTTCATTAATCTGAACTTAAATGGTGTATGTGTGTGTGTTTTGTTTTGATTGCATAGCAGTGTATGACGCTGCAGGTGAGTATCCAGGTATAAGTGTGTTACGTGTGTACAGGTGACGTGTGTGTGTTTGTAGGTCCGGTGAAGGTGTGTGACCTTAGCATATAGCGTGGGTGTGTGTATGTGGTGGTAGTTCGGGGGTAACCTGTTCCTATCGATACAAAAGACAACATCAAAGATATAAGTGAATTAATGACACTGATTAAACCCGTGTTAGTCTGTACGGCTGTGTTCCAATCCACACTCACAGGTACACATGAACTAAAAGGCAGCGATTACCGGGGCCATGCACTTCCTGTCCCCTGCCCCATGCGCTGGGACCGGCACTGCTCGTTTCCTTGGAAACCTAAATAAGTTATCACATTTCTTCACTCACATTTCTTTGCATTATTTTGCACTCGTTTCTCCACTCATATTTTTTCCCACTCGCTTTTCTTCACACTTACTTTTCACATTCTCATTTCTTTACACTCATTTCTTCACACACACTTTTCCTTACTCTCATTTCTTCACATTCTAATTTCTTTACTCTCATTTCTTCACATGATCAATTCTCTTATTGCATTTACTATTTACTTCTTCACACTCTGATTTTTTCACATTCTCATTTCTTTACACTTCGTATTCTCCTTTCTTTACTCGCATTTCTTTACATTCTCATTTCTTTACATTCTCATTTCTTTACACTTTCATTTTTTTACAGTCACATTTTTTTACACTCTCATTTCTTTACAGTCACATTTTTTTTACACTCTCATTTCTTTACAGTCACATTTATTTTACACTCTCATTTCTTTACATTCTCATTTCTTTACACTCTCATTTCTTTACATTCTCATTTCTTTACACTCTCATTTCTTTACATTCTCATTTCTTTACACTCTCATTTCTTTACAGTTGCATTTCTTTACACTCTCATTTCTTTACAGTCACATTTTTTTACACTCATTTCTTTACAGTCGCATTTTTTACACTCTCATTTCTTTACACTCTCATTTCTTTACACACTCCTTTCTTTACAGTCGCATTTTTTACACTCTCATTTCTTTACACTCTCATTTCTTTACAGTCGCATTTCTTTACAGTCGCATTTTTTACATTCTCATTTCTTTACACTCTGATTTCTTTACAGTCACATTTTTTTACACTTTGATTTCTTTACAGTCACATTTTTTTTACACTCTGATTTCTTTACAGTCACATTTTTTTTACACTCTGATTTCTTTACATTCTCATTTCTTTACACTCTCATTTCTTTACATTCTCATTTCTTTACACTCTCATTTCTTTACAGTCGCATTTTTTTACACTCATTTCTTTACAGTCACATTTTTTTTACACTCATTTCTTTACAGTCGCATTTTTTACACTCTCATTTCTTTACACTCTCATTTCTTTACACACTCCTTTCTTTACAGTCGCATTTTTTTACACTCGCATTTTTTACACTCTCATTTCTTTACACTCGCATTTTTTACACTCTCATTTCTTTACACTCTCATGTCTTTACCCTAATTTTTTTACACTCTCATTTCTTTACACTCTCATTTCTTTACACACTCCTTTCTTTACAGTCGCATTTTTTTTACACTCGCATTTTTTACACTCTCATTTCTTTACACTCTCATTTCTTTACAGTCGCATTTCTTTACAGTCGCATTTTTTTACATTTTCATTTCTTTGAACTCTCATTTCTTTACAGTCGCATTTTTTACATTCTCATTTCTTTACACTCTCATTTCTTTAGTCACATTTTTTTACACTCTCATTTCTTTACAGTCACATTTTTTTTACACTCTGATTTCTTTACATTCTCATTTCTTTACACTCTCATTTCTTTACAGTTGCATTTCTTTACATTCTCATTTCTTTACACTCTCATTTCTTTACAGTCGCATTTTTTTACACTCATTTCTTTACACTCTCATTTCTTTACAGTCACATTTTTTTACACTCTCATTTTTTACACTCGCATTTTTTACACTCGCATTTTTTACACTCTCATTTCTTTACACTCGCATTTTTTACACTCGCATTTTTTACACTCTCATGTCTTTACCCTAATTTCTTTACACTCTCATTTCTTTACACACTCCTTTCTTTACAGTCGCATTTTTTTTACACTCGCATTTCTTTACACTCTCCTTTCTTTACTCTCATTTTTTTACACTGTCATTTCTTTACTCTCATTTCTTTACATTCTCATTTCTTTACACTCTCATTTCTTTACACACTCCTTTCTTTACACTCTCATTTCTTTACATCAATTTCTTTACACTCTCATTTCTTTACTCTCATTTCTTTACACTCTCATTTCTTTACTCTCATTTCTATACATTCTCATTTCTTTACACTCTCATTTCTTTACACTCTCATTTCTTTACACACTCCTTTCTTTACATTCTCAATTCTTTACACTCGCATTTCTTTACACTCGCATTTCTTCACATTCTCCTTTCTTCACATTATCACTTCTCATGTTGCATTTTACATTTACTTCTTCCCACTTTGATTTCTTCACATTCTCATTTCTTTATACACTTTAATTTCTTTACACACTCATTTCCTTACTCTTGCATTTCTTCACATTCTCATTTCTTTACACACTCATTTCTTAAAATTCCCATTTCTCATTTTTCTATTTTCTTTATATTTACTTCTTCAGACTCTCATTTCTTCACGTTCTCATTTCCTTACACTCTCATTTCTTTACACTTTAATTTCTTTACACTCTCATTTCTTCGCACTTTCATTTGCTTGCACTCAAATTCTTGGTACTCCCATTTCTTTGCACTTATTCTTTCGCACTCACATTTATTCACACGTTACAGATGAACTTTTCTGAGTATCATAAATACTAAGAGATACATTTTGCTTAACATTGACATACAGTGCAGTTGTTCAGATTTCACAAACCTTTGATAAAGTTTCTAGGAGGAAACGCTAACAGGTTTTGTTACAATTCAAAATGTGTTACAAACTCGAGCATTAGTTCCAAAGTGAATTATCAGAAAGGAGACTCGTGATTCGATCAGTACAGAAGTTATCAGCAGGTTTACGTGTTTGTAAGTGATAGTGCCCCTAGAGGCAAAATCCATACAGAGATTCTTGGAGAGTCTCATATAAATATATGATAGTGTTGCTGAGATCAAATGTGACGTGTTGAAAAGATGAAATTTGTTGGAGAAAAAGCCCCAAAAGATATTACACATGGTTAAAACCGTTCAAAATGTTTAAAAGTGGTCACAGTGATGATGCTTGCTGTCTGTCACGGGATCAACAGAGAGAATGATTTGTTGGAAAAAATGGAAATGATGGAAAAACCAATATGACAGAAATGAACTTTGGAATCTACTTGAGCTCTAAATGTTTCTTTTTTTTTTCTTTTTTTTTCCTAACACACATTAACTTTTCTTGCCATGGTGTGAGAGACCGAGAGAGAAGCCGTGTTTTATTTTTTTTTTCACCGCTGTTTGTTTAGTTTTGTTCGGTGATGTTGATCGGGTTTGTTTTGGATTAATTACGGGAATCGTAAGCTGAGAAACGGATGATTTACAGAACGAAAAACATGATATAAATGTAGTACATGCTGCACTTCCCTCAATCCTTAGAGAGCAAGGAGGCGCAGATGGAACCCCTGAGGGCCACCCTCTCATCCCTCATTTTCTCCTGCGCATGTTTTCCTTTCTTTTTCTTCCCCTCTTGTTTTTTATCCTTACTGCAGTAATATACTTTTTCACCATTATTTCTTTTTTTTTTTTTTTTTTTTTACCCCCTTCCATTTTGACATTTAGGCGTCCCTCATGGACCAGTGTTAAGTCCCATTTCCTTTGTGTAATTTTTTTCTTTTCTTTTCTTGAACACATGAAGATGGCGTTCTGTATTCATTATTTATATATTCATTATTAAACGCAGCGCTAAAGCAGGAATCATTTATTCCAAAGGACGGCAACCTCGGGCGTCTCTCCGACACGTTAAACACGGGAAAGGCTTTAATACGTCTGTATTTAGTGTCAAACAGAACACGTAATTATTG
>QNUK01000095.1:886419-906419 GCA_013621035.1 Clarias magur | reverse complement strand
ACGCCCTCAGGTGATACGTCCAGAGAGAGAGAGAGAGAGAGAGAGAGAGGATCAGGGGGATGGAGTGGAGTGGACTATAAAATGTGCACACGCAGCAAGGGAGTGAGAAGATCCGGTTTCACTTTTTTTTTTTAGGATGCAAATGTCTTTTTAAAAAAAAAAAAAAGGTGAAACAATCAGAGAGAAAGAGAGCAAAGGTTAAAGGTCACGGTGTTGAGTGTCCTGAACTGCGGAGGAAAGGAAGCAGGAACAGCGTTTCTGTCGTTCCTCTGGATAGAGCACTGAGAACACGGCCGTCTGTAACGGGTTACTGATTATTACTGCAGTAATGCGCAGTCAGGTGGAGAGAGAGAGAGAGAAAGGGAAAGAGAGTAAGAGACGGAATGAGACGGAGAGAGACAGGAAAGGATAGAGGAAAAGAAATGGGGATGGAGAGAGAGAGAGGGTGAAAAAACGAGAGGGGTGAAAAGAATAGATAAAGAGAAATGTTGCTACTCGTGTTCTTATCTGTCTGTTTTCTTGCCAAACTGTCTGAAGCGAGACGGAGCAGGAGGAGGGGAAAAATTAAACCGAAACAAAAACAGAAAAAAAAGAGGAAAAAGAAAATTCTCAAGTGATAACGTGAGAGAGAGCTGAAGAGGAGAGACAGTGAGTGATAAAAGAATAAAGGACAACATTGTTTTGTGTTTATTTCTAAAAATGAGAAAAGTAAAAAAAAAAAGTGAGAGAGCAAAGAAATGTGTGTGTGTGTGTGTGTGTGTGTGTGTGTGAGGGGGAAGAACAGGTGGGATTGATGGAGGAAACGTCCTGAGAAAGAAGAAGTAAAGAGAAAATTGAAAAGGAATTTTTAGAATGAGGGAAAAATAAAAAGAAGGAAATGTTGAAAAAGAGAAAATATATATTTTAAAATTCTTTTAAAAAGAAGGAAATTTTTATAATGGAGAAAAGAGGAAACAAAAAAAGTGAGGGAACAGAATGAGATATTTGTGTATAAGTGATGAAGGAGGGAAGGGTAGAACCAGAGAGAGAGAGAGAGAGCGACACACACACACACAGCTCCGATATGAATAGATTAATAATCTGTAATGAAACTTGTGCTTCTGGTTCAGACAAGAATTAAAAATCTTGACAAAATTCTCAGCTTTGATCATCAAAACAGTTTGCTCTTTTTTCCGTCCTGATGTTCCCTCTCTGTTTCTGTTCGCGTTTCTGCAACTTTAATACTTGAAGAACTTCTTTTTAAACTCAAACATTCTGAGTAACAATTGCGTGACTTCCTTCTTTTTAATTAGCCGTGTCTTTGGAAAGTAATCTCTTCACTCTGATCCTGTAAACAAAGAAAAGAAAAGAATGAAATGATTTGGATTCGTTCCATTTAAATGAATCCAATACAAATGAAAACGCGCCTTTATATTTGGTGTAAGTGATTTTGTTTGAAACGGTCGTTTTTCAGAAAAGGAAAAGTCTCGTCATACTGTCTTTATATATGACGGGTGTTCGAGTCAAACCAGGACTTGTGGTCAAATTTCTGGTGAATGAAGGCGTAAAAGCGATCGACGTCTGGGAGTTATTGCCACGTCCCGCGCACAGCCCTGACCTCGCTCAACCGTTTCCTCATGTCAAGGAGTTCCTGGGAGGCCGGTGTTTCAGACATGACTTTCTACCCTGATGGTGTCCAAGCACTAGTGAGACAAAGTGAGATAAGTGCATTAGTGTATCAGGAGAGAAATAAAGGGAGGTTTTGACTTTCATAACTGTGTTCTGTTATTCTATCTGAATTAGTCCCGGTTTGACTTGAACACCCCTCGTAGATACAAACTAAAAGGATTTTTTACAGCTCAATATTAAATGTTTTAATCTCGTGTATTATTTTTTGCAGGAATATTAATGAGAGAAAGTGAAAATAAAAATGGAATAAAACGAGACAAAAAAATGATTAAAACGTTTACATGGGCGTATTTAGATTTAAACATTTTAAAAGCTAAAAGTAATGTTCATGTGCTGTTTTTTCTTTCAGATCAATATTATCTTGTATTTATTTGTTCAGTTAAAACAGGAATAAAATGTCCATGAGGGATAAATATCTGAAGGAGACCTCGGGCTTGTGGATGTAAATGTAAATAAGTATTTGTACACTAAATGTAATGTGTTGTTGTTGTGTGTGTGTGTGTGTGTGTGTGTGTGTGTGTGTGTGTGTGTGTGTGTGTGTGTGTGTGTGCAGGTCCCGAGGACGACGTGCTGAAGGGACAACAGCTCGGGAAAGACACGGCGAGGAATCAGGGCTCAGAGAGTGAGAATCTGCCTGAGGGAGACGACGAGACGCTCTCATCTGTGGAGGAGAAAGAACTGGACAGTCTCACGGGTACAGAACACACACACACACACTGTACAATACACACACACACAGTACAACATACACACACACGCTATACAACACACACACACTGTACAACACACAATATACACGCTGCACAAACATTGTACTCACACTATATATACACACACACACTGCACAAACATATTGTACACACACACACACACACATTGTACACACACACGCTGCACACACACATATTGCACTCACACTGTACACACACACTGTACACACACTGAACACACACATATTGTATCACACATGCTGCACACACACACACCATTGTACTCATACCCACACACACATTGTACACACATACACACACACACACACACACACACACACACACATACGGTGTACTTGCACTGTACACACAATGTACACACACGGCACACACACACATATTGTACTTACACTATATACACACACACACTGTACACACTGCACAAAAACACACATTTTATCACACACACACTGTACACACACTGCACAAACACACATTTTATCACACACACCTATCGTACTCACACTATACACTCACACTATACACTCACACTGTACACACACACACTGTACACACACACACTGCACAAACACACATTTTATCACACACACCTATCGTACTCACACTATACACACACACTGTACACACACACTGTATTCCCGCTGTACACACACACACACGCACTGTACACAATGTACACACATATTGTGTACACACACACACACACACACACCGTCCTCATGATTGTGTGCGGTTGTAATAATCGTGTCATTTTGATTTGGGACGCAGCCCTGATCAGCAGTCCGGTACAACAAGGCATCAGCTCATGCTCCCTTCATCCCTTCATCTTTCCCTTCCATCTTTACTTGACATGAAGAATTTATTAAGCGCCTGTATGGGAGCGAGAAGCGCTAATCATTTCTTTTGTGAATAACTTTTCCTCCGTGAATATTTACCTCGTGCTACAGTCGCATCACGGAGTCGCCAGAACAGGCGCGTCCCAAATCACACAGCGGTGGATTAATGGATGTATTAGGATGAACGTCCCGCTCCAGACGGTGATGCAGTAAAACACGGTGCGGTGGCTGAGCTGGGATTTATTCCCTCTGCTTGCTTTAGCTCAGTGTAGACCAGAGCGGCTGCGTCCCAAATCGCAGCCCCAACCGTAACCTTCCAGGAGAATTAGGTGATGAGGACGGAATTACAGCAGAGGAGTCAGAGCCGCAGCGTCTCAAATACAGAACAGCAGCACGGCTCGCTAAAGGGTACAGGGTGGGTGTTTTCCCCTGTTGAGTTTGTTTTGGCATTTAATTTTTCTTGCTCGTTATTGTGTGTAGTACGAGAGGCCCGAGTCACTTTCTCTTACTGTGTCTCTCACTCTCTCTCTCCCTTTCTCTTTCTTTCCCACCCTCTCTTTCTTTGTCTCTCTGTTAATCTTTTATTTTGTAAATTAAGTCTAATAATAAATGAAACTAATTAATTATAACTAATTGATGTTTAAGCCGTGACGTTAGTTTTAGTTAGCTGGCGTGTAGCTTTTAGGTCCGTTTAGGTCAGAAACTTCAACGATTTCCTTCGAGTTAATGGTACAATACTAAAACCCCAAAAGTCCAACACCGAGAAACAGAAACGTTCAGACATGTCAAAATGAGAAACACGGAGAAACACCAACGTTGAGAAACATATACGTTTAGAAACATTAAAAATGAGAAACATCAATTCTGAGAAACACCAACACGGAGAAACACCAAAAGATAGAAACAACAACACTGAGAAACACACACGTTTAGAAATATTCAAAATGAGAAACACCAATTCTAAGAAACATCAAGAGAGAAAACCAACAACACTGAGAAATGACAATGTCCAGAAATACCAACACTGAGAAACACCTACATAGAGAAAAACCAACACTGAGAAGCGCAAACGTTTAGAAATATAAAAAATGAGAAACTCTGAGAAACACCAAAAGAGAGAAACACCAACTCTGAGAAATGACGATTTTCAGAAATAGCAACAATGAGAAAAATAGAGAGACATCAACATTTAGAAACACCAACTCAGAGAAACAGCAACATCGAGAAACACCAGAAAACAGAAACACTGATGCTGAGCAACATCAACAACGAGAAACACTGAGAAACGGCAACGGACGTCGAAAAACAACACCGAGAAAAACTGGAAAATCAACACCGCTATCAAATATATCCCTAGACATTCACTATTCCTGATTTGTGTGTGTGTGTGTGTGTGTGTGTGTGTGTGTGTGTGTGTCGTGTGCGTGTGCGTGTGCGCGTGCAGGCACGGTGTCTCTCAGCACGGTAGCCGAGCTGGTCTCCCCCGCACTTGTCATGAAAGGAACTCTGTCCATCACGGCTAACGAGCTTTACTTCGAGGTGGACGAAGACGAGCCGAGCTTCAAGAGCGTTGACCCCAAGGTGAGACGTTCACTCTCACTCTCACACACACACACACACACACACACACACACACACACACACACACACACACACACAATCACACACATACACACCTGAATAAAATACTGAGATTTAGTAATAAATTAAAAAGGACAAGATGCCGTGTGCGATAAAGATTGTGTATTAAGATTTTGTGTGTTAAGAAGTGTGTGCGTGTATGTGTGCGTGTATGTGTGCGTGTGAGTGTGTGTGTGTGTGCGCGTCTGTGTGCGCGCGTCTGTGTGCACATGATTGTCCAGAGCTGCTGATTGGTAAGTGTGTTTAAAGCCCGTCATGACATCATTAATTGGAATACACATTTTCTGAACATTGAGTGAGTGAGAGCTTCAGATGAAGGTCACCGGGTTGTTCACCAGCACTAGATAGTGAGGATGGAGTGCACTAGAGACGAGGCCGTGAGCTTGGGTCCGGGATTGCGCAAACTCAAACGCACACTAATAGTAATAGCTATAATAATAATAATAATAATAATAATAATAATCTTATTACAGATTTATTACAATAGTTTTTGATAATAACTTACACACACATTTACTATGTGATAACCAATAGAATTTATCATTATTGTAACACTTTATATTTTAATGACATGTTTTTTTTTTTGTCAAATCAATTTTTTTTCTTTTTTCTTCTCATTGTAAAATAAATTAGATTTTATAATTAGTTAATTATATTATTACCTTTTGTTTCTGTGTATTAGAAGCGAACGTGCTGTTTAATTAGTGCATGTTCTGTCCTTGTGTTTAAATATTTGAAAAGTTTTATTATTATATATGAAATTTTTTCACCTTCAAAAACAAAAAAAAATGAAAGAATTATTAGCTTTAATGTTGTTATATAAGTATTGATATGTATGTGTTTTTAAATATATATGAATTAGGATTAAAGCGCAGTAGCCGCTTTGCGAATGTGTGTGTGTGTGTGTGTGTGTGTGTGCGCGCGTTTGTTCAGGCTTTAGGCTGTATATGATCTTGGTTTTTTAAATTTTTTTTATTAGATTTAAAAAATAGAAATATAAATACATAAATATTTTAAGTGTTGCATAAAAATATACATTTTAGAAATGAAAAAAAAAAGATATACAGTATAATCGAGTGATTTTCCGGCCTGTAGGAGCGTACGTCGCGGTTAGCGTGTGTAGATCATTACGACGTTTGTGTATATGTGATAAATTAAAATAATCAAAATTTTTTTTTTTTACTAATTAAAAATATTATTAATTTCTAGTTAGTTAGTTAGCTGGTTATTAATGTATTATTAATAGCTTTATTAATAAATGTAGCGTAACTCATAGTAAGTACCTCGTAATTGAATAATTATAAAATAACAATAATATTAAATCTAATTTTAGATTATGGCTCTATTGGAGAAAAACATTATTTAATTTAGATACATATTTCTAAAAAGTTAATATTAAAATACAACAAGTGCTAAGTTTTAATATGGTTTTTATTAACATTTCAACTTTTCGACACATAAAATGGAAAACTTGGCACGCTACATTTTTTTTCTCCTTATAAACATTAAAGCAATTAAAGATATTGTGCATGGTATTTAAATAAAAACAATTTCACTTTGTGAAAAGAAGAAGAAATGATTTATGCAGACGTTATGACGTTAAAATGTACCTTCACCTTTTATTTATTATTTTTTTCTCTCCCTTCAAAATGTCCCGTCAGCGTCTCGGCTGAAAGCTTTCTCTCTCCGTCCGTCTCCGATACGTCCACTTTCAGTGAAAATAAAAAGTCTGGAGCGTTCGCATTGTCCAGGGAGCTTCTCTCAACAAATCTTCTTTGTTATTGTTATTATTATTGTTAATAATAATACGTTACACTTTTTTTTTTTTGTCCGAGCCATCGATGAAAATGCGTGACATGGTGATGAAACGTCTGTTTATTATTTACTCTCGCTGCTGCAAAATGTCCTCATGGGAATAAAAGTCTTTCAGAAGCGACGTGATCTTCAACATGCCTTTCTTTTTATTACATTTTATTTGTATTTATTCTCTGTTTATTTATTTATTTAATGTCCAGAATTTCTTTAGTAAAGCCTCCTTGGGTTTAGTTCTTCCTCGTCCTCGCTGCTGTAAAGTTTTTCCAGGTTTCTCCCGACCTTGTTTTTTTTTTTCTTTTCCTTTTTCTTCCCGAAGTTTGTTCAGGCTCTTACAGTTGCTCGCGAGTCTCTTGTGTTGTTTTTTTCTCCGTCTTTGTGTCTTTGTAAATTGTTCGAGTTTGGTGACTCTGCATGTTTTTTGTTTATTCGAGTCGTTCCTGGTTTTTGTCACCGCTCAGAATTTCTCTTGCGAGACTCCCGGTCTTGTTTGTTGGTTGAGTTTGTCCAGGCGTGGACGCAGATCTCTCTCTCTTTTTCTCTCTCTCTCTTTTTTTTCTTCGCCCGTTCTCAAAGTCTTTTGTTTCGAGCTAATTGAGTTCATTTATTTTTTCGAGCTCAGAGTTTGTCCAGGCTCTTAGCGTTGGTCAGGATCTCCCTCGCGAGTCTCCAGGTCTGCTTGGCGGCCGCCTCGAGGGCTGACGTCGCTTTGCCCTGAAATAAATCAAGGTTGGGGAGGAAGTAGTGAGGACACCGGCGGCACTGCAGACAGGAGACGAGCTGCAGCAGGACGCCGTTGATGCGATCGCCAAGGCTTGCCTCGTCCCAGTCGCTCTCGCGTGGGTGCTTCTCGCACTCGTACAGCAGCAGCGTCTTCATGTGGTAGCCATTGAGCGGCTGACCCGGCAGCTCCAAGTGCCTGTCACGGAGCGTTTTCAAAACCGACAGGCACTTCTTCCTGCAGCCGGACATCAGCAGCCGGTTCTCCGCCTCGGCGAACTGCAGGACCCAGGCGTCGCTCTCGGCCGAGCTTTGCTTCCCAGCTAACGTGTAGCACTCTTTCGAGAGCAGATTAAATCCTTCAGCCTTGACCTCGGCGACCCGGTTCGGTCCGGGCCACGGGATGTGGGGAGGAGGCCACTGAGCCGCACTGCGTGGCCAGATCCCGGTGCACTTAAAGGCCGGCGTGATCTGCACAACGTAGCGCTCTCTGATCCTCAGCTTCACCTCGCTCGTGTCGGCCACCATCTTGACCGAGTCTCGGTAGCTGCACTTGTCCACCGCCTGCGCCACCAGAGTCTGGAACCTCGACCGGATCTTCCGCGCCGACAGATACCCCGAGGCGGTAATGAACTCGACCCAGAGCGACATGCTACGCTTGCGGCCGTCGCTGAGCTTCAGGACGGCGCAGCCTGGCAACGAGCCATCGTCCACAAAGTTAAAGACGCCCATCTGGTTGAGGTAGAGCACGACCTCGAACTCGTGAGGCGAGATTACCTCGAGGCCCTCATATCGCGCGTCAATCTCGCTCAGGGAGCTGATGAAGCGCGGCTCCTGTACCTCCACCTCTTTCAGGACGTCTGAGACGACCTTACACACCTCGCGGATGGTCTTGGCGATGGCCGCCTTGCGCGCCTGGCACCGCTCGTTGTAGTATTTGTTGAGCTGGTAGACCAGCTTCGCCTGAGCAGCGATCATGTTGGGGCAGAGGTCCGGGCCGAACACCGGAGGAGGATCGCAGTACGCCGACGGATCCAACGCTTAAACCGGGCAGGTCCCAAAGCCAAAAAATTTTTGGAAATAATAGAAATAAAATAAATTTTAACAGAAAAAAAAAAAAGCAGGAAAGAACCAGGATGGGTGTCAGTCGCACCTAGTGTAGCCTGGAGTGTCTAAGTGTAGCAAAGCCCAAAAAACTTTCAAAGAAAATAAAGTTTTTGCACCTGCAGTGTGTGTCCTCCAGGAGAGATAGATGGAGTGTGTTAACGCTTGCAGAAACAAAATAAAAAAGAAGCCTCATTTGAGTGTGTCATCTCTGCACGAGTGTGTGTGTTCATCCGCGTGCATGCATGAAAGTGTGTGTGTGCTCGGTATCCTCCGTTCTGCAGGAATGCCGTACCTCATGAATGGCCTTTTAGCTGAAGCCTCAAACCTCAGGACAGAACGCGAGGGTCGGTGCTGAGCCTGCAGCCAATCAGAGGCGCCGCCGCGTCGCTCGGGCCAATCACGAGGGAGGGGGGACGGGGTGGGGGGGTGGCGGAAGACCAGGAATCTGTCCGACTCCGCCCTTTTCACCAACACACACACACCTTCCACCACTTTGGCGTTCTAAAGGCTCCGGGGTCCTGGAGCGCGAGCGCAGACAAGACCAGGAGGAGCGCGCGAGAGATGGAGTTTTCCCTTCAGAGGAAAAAAAAAAAAAGATACAAGATAAAAGGTTGTGTTCCGTGTCGCGCGCTCGCGTTCGCGCCGGCCTCCGAGTCACGTTGCGTCGCGTCGCGTCATCATGGAACGACTTTAATTAAGTAATTAATTAATTAATTTCCAAATAAAGTTCTTAAATAGTGATTAGGTGGGTATTTATTGTTCATTTTTAGTTTAAAAATAAATATAAATATTGTGTTTGTGTAAATTCCAGAAATGCGACACGGTATTTTAGTAATTTTTAGTTATTTATTTAATTAATCAATTTTCTATTTTATTTGTTTATTCAATCTAGTCAGGTTTCTACTACTATTTCTCGCTTTTTTACTCCTGGTGCTTTCTGCGCCTTTGAATAGTTTTTACTTTTTTGTTTCATTTTTTTTTTTTTTTACAGTTTTAACCGATTTAACGGATGCTGTTTGCACGCTCGTGCGCGCGTCTCGTGCCGCACTGGGTCTCTCTCTCTCTCTCTCACACACACACACACAAACACGCACAAACAAAGCGTGTATGTGTTTCTTAAGGCTGTTTGTTGATCCCGCTCCACTCCACGGTGCAGTGTTCACACACTCGACCCAGACACGACACGCATTCTGACAAACGCTAATAAATCTTTCATAAAGACTCCGAGTTATTAGTGTGACATGGTCCTCAGATCAGGTCTGGAGATTTATTCTTTTATAAGCGTGCATGCGGATATTAACATCTAATACGACTTAGTGTCAATGTTTAACAGAGCAGTGCTTAATCAATATCTGTTTAATTAAGCTGTATTAGTTTATTTATATAGAGTTTATGTTTATGTAAATAAACCGCAAAGAGTGGGATTTTCTTTGGGTAGCTAATGATTAATAGAAATTAATTTCTTTACACGATTTCTATTTTTTTCTCTTCAGAATTCCCGGTACGCGCGCGCGCGCGTTTGTAACAGGCTATAGTAGACGTATGTCCGTGCGCATAATAATAATTATAAAAATAGTAATAATACACTCGTGTCATATAAAGTGTGTTAATATAAAGTAGATGTTAATATATTATTAATAAAATGCTCTTGTGTTAACCATGCACTTCTGATAAGTGAAGTCCGCTTGACCCAGGTGTGTGTGTGTGTGTGGCTGATTATAGCCTCTCTATTGATGATCTGCGACCTAAAGGATGCGGGCCTGCTCAGTGTGCAGCGTGTTTATCCAATGAATACATTCATAAATTACTGCATGAGTGAGTAAACTAAATAAATAAATAAACAGGCGAATGTTGCTCTTCCTGTAAATTGAATTACAAAATAAAAATTTTGTTAAAAATTATATATAAAAAAAAGAAAGGGGAAAAAGTAAGGAATGTTATTCGTTAAATGCGTTTTAGGAGCTCACTCGGATTTGATTGGACACATTGAAATGCGTCGTGTTGTCACTTGTTTGCACGTGCACTTCATGTTGTCTCTTTTGTATAGGACTTGGATAGTTACCTGATCATTTAAAAATATCAATCTGCCTTGTCTCAGCTAATTAGGTATCTTAGTTAGTCAATTAGTTAGTAAGATATGTTAGTTGATGTTGTACGTAGCAGGTTGGTCCTGGAGGAACGTTGTATCGTTGCACTGTGTACTGAACTGTAGATGGTTAAAATGACAATAAAAGCCGACTTGACTCGTTTTGCACATCATTTTAGGAGGGAAAACATCTTATGGCGCAGTGTGTTATGAGCACATCGGAATTAAACACAGAATACCTTTATTCGTTCTATCTATATATAATCATTATTATTATTATTATTATTATTCTCTCTCTCTCTCTCTCTCTCTCTCTCCCTGTACACACACTGCGTATATGTTTGTTTTACCTTCATGCATGCGCTTCCTGGTCGCGCGCACCAAGCTCGCGCGCAAGTCGCTTTCACCCAAAGTCACACGCGCGCAAAGAAAATTAGCTTAAATAATATATACTTAATATTTCTCATCATCATCATTATTATTATTATTATTATTATTATTATTATTATTGGTGTTTGTCGTCACGCAGACAGTTCGCTCGCGCCTTCGAACCCATATAAGAAAAAGCAGCGAACACACGCGCGCCAGTCGAAATATAAACGTTCGGTCTTTTGAAGTTTAAAAGGCCAACGTTTAAAAAAAATTTAAAAAATAAATTTATTTGATCTTCTCGCTGTTCCGTTTGTACACGTGCATGTGCGCGCGCGGGGCTTCCCCTTGCCTGTGGTGTGACGTCATCTCTGTGACGGCTGTGTTTGTGTTTCGACGCTCATCTCGTTATATTGTGTTTATTTGTATCATTATTATGAATATGGTTCTTTTTATCTGTGTGTGTTTTAATTAATTGTGACGTCCATTACTTTATACCTCAGCATTTTTTATATTATTAAGTGTGTATTTATTTTAATATTTATATATATATATATTTATATTTTTAAGTGCAAAATATAGATTATTAAATTCCATGAGTGAATGTAAAAAAGATCAACTGTAGAAATTCCTGTATGATGGTGATGAGAGACATGTCCACTTCGGTGTCGTCTGTCCCGAGTCTGAGAACTAAATCATCATTATTACAGTGACTTTAGATAGCTCTAATGCTAACGGCTAACCACAGAGCTAGCATGTCCCGTGTCTGCTCAGGCTAGATGTAGCGAGCATGAGAAGCTGAGAGCCGATACGCCGCTGATCAGATTCACCTCACGTGTGATCCACGTGTCTCAGAGCCCGCAGGACGTTAAGGCCTTCACCTTCCCTCTTACAGCTTGATTGTAAATTGTAAAAAACCTGCGGCGGCCATCGTGGCGACGGTCGTTCTGTCCCTCCGCTTGACCCAGAATGCACTGCTGTACGCCGATGCAGTTCTCCTCAAGATGCGCCTTTGTTACATTTACAGCTGACAGATGTTGATTCTGTGCATGTGTGTTGCACGCTAAAATGAAAACGGTTCAATAAGTGAAATGTGTTCATTATTACATCATTAATAGCAGTCTGATCTGTCTTTCTCTCAGTCTGTCCCTTTCTGTCGAAGTCCGTTACTCTTCTCTCTTTCTGTCTGTCTGTCTTGCCTCAAGTGTCTCGTGTTTTCTTTCTATATTTTTTCTCTCGCAGTTTCTCTCTTTATCATTCTTTCTGTCTCCCTGTCTGTCAGTCTTTCTTTTCCTGTCTGTCTCTCTTTATTGTTTCTGCCAGTCTTTCTCTCTCTCTGCCTTTCTTTCCATGTACCTAGCTATTCTAGCTTTCTCTCTCTCTGTCTATTTTTTCCTGTCTTTTTTCTCTTTGTCTCCCCTTGTTTTTTCTCCTCATTCTACCTCTTTCCTTTCCTGATCTCTAGTTGTCTTTGTCTCTTTCTGTCTCTGTTGAATTTATTTAAATATATTTGTCTCTCTTTCTCTCACTCTCGTTTTTATCTTTCTTTGTCTATTTCATTCTCTGCCTCTCTCTTTTCTGGCTCCCTCTACTTTTGTCTGTCTTTTGATTGTCCTGTTTTCCTCTCATTCTTTCTGTCTGCCTTTATTTTTTGATCTCCCTCTCTGCCTTGCTGTGTGATTCTTCTTTTTTTTCTGTTGTACACATTTTTCTTTATCACTTTTTTATCAACGTGGCTTATTAACTTAATTATCATTATTATTGCTGCTGTTATTATTAATAATATTTTAAGTATAACAATAAATAAGTGTGTTATATTTAGTTTTCTCAGCATTTATTACATTAACACACAAGTGTTTTCTATATAAAGGTTGCTATAGTTGTTTTCATGCGGACATACTTTTTTTGTCTCTTCCTTTTCTCTCTTTGTCCCTGTCCTCCTCCCAGTCTCCCAGTTTACAGTAGAGTTTAAAACAGTGCCTGAGTGGGTAGAGCGAACCACCGGAGTTAAATAACTGAATAAAGATCTTGAAACTGACTTTCCGTCCTAAATGTTAATCTGACATTTATATTATTTATTTATTTAAACATTGTGTGTGTGTGTGTGTGTGTGTGTGTGTGTGTGTGTGTGTGTGTGAAGGTTTAGGTAAACACA
This sequence comes from Clarias magur, assembly GCA_013621035.1. Classification (NCBI taxonomy): domain Eukaryota; kingdom Metazoa; phylum Chordata; class Actinopteri; order Siluriformes; family Clariidae; genus Clarias; species Clarias magur. Next base: position 893,294 of record QNUK01000095.1, on the reverse strand, counting down.
CTGCCGAGTGCGCACTTCACACTCCGGCTCCTTAACACTCTTTAAGATTCTGTTTTAACTTTTCTTTTTTTAAACAAAGCCGAGAGCTGGGACTTTTTTTTCCTTTTTACCAGAAGCTTTAGAAGCTTTTCCTTATTGAATAGTGTGTGTGTGTGTGTGTGTGTGTGTGTGTGTGTGTGTGTGTGTGTGTAGCACAAAGATGCCCCTCTTTGATCTGACAACTCAACTCTGATCCTCTTGACGGCACTGCATAGTGTCTGATAAGCCTCTCTCTCTCTCTGTGTCAATGTCACACACACACATAAACACACACACACACACTACGCGCTGCCTCCCTGCTACTCCAGCATGATTTCCAGATCGTCTGGACCGCTCCTCCTCTGATGCGCGCTGTCTGGCAGGAGCTCGTTATCTTTCCTTTATCTGCGGTCACGTCTCAAATCACCTTCTAGTCCAGTAGATCAAGTGGAGTAGGGCTCGTCACGAAGATTAGTGAGAACGTGCCGAAATATGGTTTTGTTTTTGTAGCGGAAGATGAACATGAACATGAATGTTCTGCTTTATGAGAGAGAGAGAGAGAACAGGAACAAACCTGTAACAGTTTTCTTTTCTGCCCATGTCAACTCGTATTTACATTAGTACAGTACACACTCCCAGGTGAGAGAGACACGGAGACTCTCTAAGAAAGACATGGAGAAATTCAGAGAGACACATGGAGAGAGAGAGAGAGAGAGAGCGACAAAGAAAAAAGTAAGTACAGAGAGAGACATATGAACAGAGAGGGAGATATGCTTTTTTTGCGTGTACTGGAAACTTGAGAGGGTTTTACACACACACACACACACACACACCAGCTGTGCGGACCCCGAAGAACTCAAACTGCTGCTGCTAATTGCTTGGCAGATTTTTCCGCAGATCTGGTGAGGTCATAGAGCAGATGGGATTTTTACCCACAATGCCCCATGGCACACCGTTCTGTCTCAGTCCCGGTCTCACTACACATTGGTGTAATTATCATCAGAGATGTATTGAGTTCCAGCATCAAAGCTTTTACACCGAACAGCAGCCTATTAATCACACACGTAAAAGCATTAAGGGTGGAACTGGATCACACGAATGCACATGCGCGGATATATGCACACACACACACACACACTACCATGGCACTGGTGTACCAAGATCAAACAATCACCCAAATAACATCAGCGTAGTGGTGGTCTAGTCCCATTGATGGACTGTGGCAAGGGGTGCCAGTACTTTATGCAGCGCAACTGCTGGACTGGAGACTAAACGTTAAGAGCTGGACCCTTTGTAATGAAAGCTAGATAGACACATACATACATAACCTGGTAACAGTGAATTATTACTAAGCCCCACCCACTTTTCCTTGCCCCGCCCCCCTGGTGTTTATTCTTATGTTGAACACTGAGCGCTCACAGCTGGTTATTTATGACTCGCTGATGCTGCTGGGGCTCACACGCTCAACACTGACCCCGAGGAGTGCACACCCTGTCTCATCGCCTGTCTCACTGCATACATTACCGCAAATCTCGCTGTATGTCTCATTGCCTGTCTTCCTGATGTCTCCCCGTCTCACTGTACTGCAAATCTCACTGTCTGTCTCACAACCCGTCTCCCTGCTCCCTCACTGCATACATTACTGCAAATCTCCCTGCCTGTCTTCCTGATGTCTCATCTCCTGTCTTCCTGATGTCTCCCTGCCCAGCTCACTTCATACATTACTGCACATGTCCCTGTCTCACAGCCAGTCTCCCTGCACTTCCCTTGGCCCGTCCCATGTCTCCCTGCTGTCTCACTGCCTTTTTTTCTGTTGTCTCACTCTCTGCCTGTCCCACTGCATACATTACTGCATGTCTCACTGCCTGTCCCACTTTCTGTCTGCCTCACTGCGTACCTTAATGGATGTTTCAACGTCTGTCTCTCTGCCTCTCACTTTCCATCTCTCTGTCTGTCTGACTGCATACATTAATGCATCTCTCAACGTCTGTCTCTCTATCTGTCTGACTGCATACTTTACTGCGTGTTTCAATGTCTGTCCCCCTTCCATCTCCCTGCGTGTCTCACCGCATATACTGCTGCTTGTCTCACCGCATACATTACTGCAAATCTCCCTGTATGTCTCATTGCCCACCTTACAGCCTGTCCTCCTGATGTCTCCCTGCCCGTCTCACTTCATAAATTACTGCATATGTCCCTGCCCGTCTCACTGCCAGTCTCCCTGCACATCGCATGGCCCGTCCTTTTGCCTGTCTCCCTGCTTTCTCACTGCCTTTTTTTCTGTTGTCTCACTCTCTGCCTGTCTCACTGCTTACATTACTGCATGTCCCACTTTCTGTCGCTCTCACTGCATACATTAATGCATGTCTCAATGTCCGTCTCCCTGCCTGTCTCACCTTCCATCTCTCTGTCTGTCTGACTGCATACATTACTGCATGATTCAATGTCTGTCCCCCTGCCTGTCTCACCTTCCATCTCCTGCATGTCTCACCGCATACATTATTGCCCGTCTCACCCTGTGACATGACCGTGTAACGATTCGCAGTGCAGATATATCCGCTTCTGTACCCTGCCACACCTTAACCTCTCCTGGAAAAACAGGACGAGAGAGAAGACTTGTTAGTGCACTGAGTGCTAGAGCCCTACACACACACACACACACACAATTTCCGAGCGAATGACCTTCGACTGCGGGTGCCACTCAGTGTGTCAGTCAGCTATTGACTTTCCACTTACAGCTCTGTGTGTGTGTGTGTGTGTGTTTAGACTAATGGAGATTTAGCGGCTATTATGTCATCAGTGTTAGTCATATTTACCCCCCTGTAATTTCTTTCTTTTACCCCAGAGTAAATGATATCAGTGACTGAGGAAATACAGGTTTCTGTCATTACTGCTCTCTCTCTGTCTGTCTCTCTCTCTGCCCTCCCCAGTGTGTCTTTTGGGTGTCTAAAGACTATTTACCTGCTTAAAGACTCGCTCTAAAGCGCTCTTCTGCTGCCACTGTCACTTCTGAATCCTCCCTAAAGCTCTTGAAGGATTTTCCCTTTCAGCCTTTAAAAACTTCCCTCACCCCTTCGGGCTGTTTCGGAGGGACGGGGCGCCACAGCGTCACCCCTCTTCACCCTCGCATCTAAATCCAATTAAGGCCAGGACAATGGGGGGATTATTGGGGGGAGGTAGAAGGGGGGGTGGTGGCATTTTTCTGAGCGAGTATGCTAGTGCGCGTGGTGCTGCTGAAGAGCGACTAACACCAGTGTCCGCAAATAGCGCTCTGTATTCTTTACCGTTGTTAGACTAAACTGCGCCGTTTAAATATTTATCGTGTTTTGTACGGTTGATTGTATGTATAGTTTCTAAATCGCCTTGTTTCATCAGGGACGAGCCACACCTACCAGTGACATCATCGACTTGTATGCTAGTATCAAGACACGGTCAGCTGTATGACGGTGATCGGAACGTATACACGAATCTGTTAAGTTTTAAGTGTTGTTATGGTAACCATCTGTAAGCTACCTCTAAGCAACCGCTTACAAAATGCGTCGTGCAAAGAAGAGGAAAGAAGATTAATGTTAAAACATTAAAATGTTTGCTAACATTCTAGCATTTTTCCACCTCAGGCAAAAGATCTGAGTAAAAACACACACCTCTGTATTACACACACACACACACGCACACACACTCTCCCTCCGTATTTGTCTCTCTAATCACTTCCTCCTCCCTCACCTGTCAGAGGTCGAGGCTAACCCAGAATTAGCCCAAAGTGTTGCATTTAAAATCCTTCGTTTTGAAGTTTAAAGAGAGACAGTTTTAACAGTGTCTCGAGAGTCATCAGCTAAATCTGATAACATTACCTCACACACGCACATACACTTTTTTTTTATTAAATAAAGAAACATTTTCAATCCGGAACACATTTTCCAGAATTTTTTATTTATTTTTTATGTAGCGCAGACATTCTGCTTTCGTAGCTAACAACCTAATGCTCTAATTAGCATTTAGCATGTACGTATGTAGATTAGCGTTACGGCCAAAACCTCTCGGCCTGCGCTTGTCTCCAAGCACGCACACCGCTAACTCTGTTTTACAGCTGATGTAACTAAATTCATTTTTATTATACACTTACATTTGTAACACAAATCCAGTTCTCAGGTTTATTCGTCAGCAGTGCATTATGGGTAACACACACACACACACACACACAGAAAGAACTTTAAATGGACTAACCTAGTTCTAGTGTCTCGGCACAATTAGCCGCTCTTCCAGTCCTCACACTAATTAGTCCTCCGAGTTTTAGCGCTTGGGACGGAGCCACGTCTGCCGGCGCGCACGCTAGCTGTTTATCTCATTAGCATTAGCGCTGTGCGTCCGATGGCAGGCGGCTGAATGTTTAATGAGTCACTGCATTAATTGTGGAAGAAATGCATCCTTTAACCTCTGGGGTGATTTTTAAACCCGCAATCCTCTTTCTCTCCGCTCTTTCACTTTTCCTTTTCTTCCACTCTTAAAAGGCTGAGAGTGAAAAGGCCCACCAGTACACCGGCACAGAGCGCAAAGAGAGCTAATCTGATGGGATTAACCCTCTTATCTCCGCTCACGGCTTTTACAGAGAGAAATATTCCAACCATCCATCACTTAAAGGGCACTAAACGCCGACTGCGCTTTTCCGTCGGTTTTAACAAACGCTCATCTGAGACCTGAAATTATTGGGCTGTGTCTTAAATTATAAAATACTACAAGTTTGCTAGCTAAATGGTGATAGCAAAGCTTGTCTTGTTGCCATGGCAACTGCTCCCTCTGCTTAGGGAGGCATCCTAAACTGCCTATTGCTGTAATAAACAGTGTGTGGGAACATACAGCATTCTGTTTAGATAACACTTTGAATGACTTAGTGAGAGATTATATCAAGAGGAAACAAAACAGAGAGAAGGTAATTGGGGGGGGGGGGGGGGACAAGTGAGCTCAGCGTGGACACTGAGAAACGCTGTAGGGTGCATTAGGGACGTTGTTAAGGGTATAGAGGCAAGAGGAAACTACTGTAACAGAAGACAAGTGGGCTCAGTTTGGATATGCAGTAGGCTGTAGTAAAGGTTATATTAAAGGGTATAAGGGACAAAAAGAAGGACAGTGTAGGTTGTAGGTGTAGGGTTGTATGTATATTAAGGGTATATGCGAATAGACGGAAGGACATAGAGGACAAGTGGTCTTGGTAGATTGTGGTAAAGCTTGTGTTAATTCGAGAAGGGATAAGAGGAAGGACATAGGGGACGGGTAGACTCTGTACATGTAGTAGGGTGTAGTAGAGGTTATTTTAAGGGCATAGGGGACAAGAACAGGGACATAGGGGATGAGTGGGTTTAGTAAGTGTAGTTGGATATAGTAGAGGTTATATTAAAGGGGATAAGGGACAAGTGGAAGGACATAGAGGACAAGTGGTCTCAGTAGATTGTGATAGAGATTATATTAAAGGGATAGGAGACAAGAGGAAGAACATAGGGGAAGTGTAGGGCTCAGTAAGTGTAGTTGGACTTAGTAGAGATTATATTAGAGGGATAGGGGACAAGAAGAAGGACATAGAGGACGAGTGGGCTCATTAAGTGTAGTTGGGTGCTGTTAGAGATTTTATTAAATGGATAGGGGACAAGAGGAAGGACTTATGGGACGAGTGGGCTCAGTAAGTTTCGGGTATAGTGGAGATTAATTTGCTAAGTGATGAAGTGAAAGCAGTCTGCTGTGGCTTTCCTTGCTCATGTGCTCCTGCAATCCCATGATCCTTTGCTCTCACTACATCAGAGACTTTTTCTGATCCTCTGCCCTTAAAGTCTTGGCCCCACACACGCACGCACTCGGTGACGGCGTGTCCTGGCATCGCTCAGATGGAACAGCAAATCCGCACTAATTGGCTCCAGAGTGGTGCGGCTGATTGGCTGGACAAAACATTGTTAGTGGAGCAGGTTGGCCCCGCCCCCTCGTTAGCGTGATGAACTCATTTACTGATGGGGAGTGACATGGTGGTGGAGAGAGGGAGGGAGAAAAGTGTGTGTGAGTGGGAGCGAGAGAGAGAGGAAGAAATGAAAAAACAAGCAACAAAGGAATGAAGGAAAACTTAAAAGAAGAAGGAATGAAAATGGAAAGAACAAGAGGAAGGCAAGAAAAAGGGGGGAAAAGAAGTGAAATGAAAAATAAAGAAGGACATGGTGAAAAAAGTGAAAAAGAAAAAAAAAACAAGTGAATGATAAAGCAAGACAATATGAAAGAAAGTGTTAATAAGTATGCGTGTGTAAGAGAGATAACCCCCCATTCTGCGTGTGTGTGAAGGGTTTTGGTGTTGGCATGCCATGGATGTGTGATAGTGATGGATCACCACTCTTCCTCCTCCTCATTAATTTCATCACGTTATCGCCACACAGAGACGATCATACGCACACACCTTTAACATTCATTATATCCCAACATGGTGGTGATATGCGACTCAGTTACACTTCTCAGGCAGGAAGTTTTGTGGTGTGTGTATATAAAGTGCTATACTTTACATCTATCCCATAATTCCACTCAACAAAGCTGTCATAGCAACCAGCTTAAAATGGCGTCTGGAAACCTCCACAGTCAAGTACTTATATTAAAAAATTATCTATAAATATAAAACTGCTTTCATCATCAAATATGTGCCATGTGACTGCGTTTTTAAAGTCATGACAACATGGTTGCTAGGCAACAGTAAGGCCACAAGCTATATAATGACACAGGCTGAAGTTTTAGTGAGTCGAAAATCTTTACACAGGCAGTTCTAAAGGTGCAGCGATGCTGAAAACTGAACAGAATGATCAGAAACATTGATATTTCTCTCAGATATGTGGACA